>RJWH01002539.1:0-223284 GCA_004363575.1 Solenodon paradoxus | reverse complement strand
CTGTTTTCCTGAAGAAAGTCACACTGGGAATGAGAAGATGTGGGAGGGAGGCTGTAAAAGGAAAATATGAACAGGGATTGGGAGCTGAGACTTGTGGACTCTGTTGGGTGAGCCTCCCCCCAACCCCCAATAGTGCTAGGAAAACAGAGGTGATGTCGTCATAGCAGCTGCTGATGGCCTGACAGACAGTTTCCGCAGCGCTACATGAGGCCCTTTGGTGTCCCTGTCAGGAGACTGGCAGCTGAATGACACCAAGGAGGCCGGGCCTGTATTCCCTCTGGGAATGCCTCCCTAATTGATAGACGGAAGGCAAAGAGAAGGATTGTTTTTGAACCTGAAAAGAATCCTCTTTTTTTCTCACTGAAGCTCATGCCCCCACTCTCCACAGCTCTATTTTCCCCTCCCCCCGACACTTTTTTTTAAAGGTGTTTTGTTCCAGAGCAGTTACAGAGCTTAATGGAACTGAATGACTTTTACCCTTCACAATCTGTCAGTCAAAGCCCGACTCCAGGACTGTTAAATAAAGTCCTTTCAGAGTCAGACAGGAGAGGAATGTGTCAGTCAGGCAACAGACCCTGTTGTGTTTTAATCTGTCAGAGGGGTGATGGGGGTAGAGCAGCGGGCCCCAGGCAGGGCACATTCCCAGCAGCCTGTTAAGAGGCCTTGACAAATCCAGGTGTGGAGCCAAAAAGTCACCCAATCACCAGCATTCTTGAGGTGTGGGCTCAGAGCCCCCAGGCACTCTGGTTTGCAATCAACTATGAGATGTTTGGGCAAACTTTCAGCACAGGTTTCATACTAAGCATTTTTAACATAAAACCAACCACTAAGTGCTGGGTATTGGTACAAGGCATGGCTTTCAAATTAATGCACTGCTTAGCTGCAAGCGCTGCAGACAGTAATCCTTTGGCTGAAGGGCCTTCAGGTAGACTCCAATTCCAAACAAATTTTGTAGAGCCACTTTTGTTTTTTCTCTAGTACTTTCCCTTCACATTATATGACAATCCATTAATCTTGCCCATTAACTTAAAATTGCTGGGTAATTTTTTTTTTTTGAGGGTTCTGAACAGTTGCTTTTGTTCACTATGGACTCAGCTTTATATAAAAATGTCTACCGTTAGACATACTAAAGATCTATTCCTTATATTTTGTTGACATTTCCTTTCAAAAAATTTTTGGAGAAGGATGAGGGTAGAAGGGAAATGGATGGAGGGAATAAAGAAGTTGATATTTAAACAAATAGGGCTTTTATTTTTTTTTATCAGAGTGTGACAAAATACCAATACAAATATTTTTAGCCAGGACTGCAGGACTGGGTGTTCAGGCAGGAAAGACGTCAACCAACTGGGACTGGGGTGCTCATGACCGTAGGGCTGGCGGGAACTGAGGTTTGCAGTCTGAACCCTGAGGATTTTTTTAGCCCAGGGTAGACTTGGGCATGCTATTTTTACTTGCTTCTTTGCTTCCATCGCCTTGGGAGAGTTTGCATAAAACAAAAGGAATTCCCCCCACCCCCCACCTTCCCCAGTGTTTTTATATGCTGCCTTTACCTCCCAGGACACTGTTCCCAAGACAGGCAGGGTTAGCAAATATTCTGTCTCTAACCTTTTTTTCTCTTTCACCTCTATGTTCACTCTAGGTTTGGTGTATCCATCTTCTAGACGTTCCTGGGACCACTCAAGTAAGGGCATGTATAATGGTGCATTAGGCAATGAAAAATCCCCTCATTCCTCTTTTTCTTCCATCCCTATCTAGCCAACATGTACATACTGTATTTTCTGCTGTCAGTGCATATCGTCCTCTGGGGATAAGCCGGTTTTGGACAGACAAATCTGAAATCTGGCATGAGCTGATAAACTCTGTCAAGCTGAAGTAGTTCTGAACATGAATAAAATAAATATGACCCACTCTAGGTTGCTAGAGCCTAGCACTTCCCATAGAAATGGATTTTCAGCATTTTGCTAAAATATACAAGATTAGAGTCAAAAAAGACTAAACCTGAACTGATTACCAACTCAGCAAAGTGAAACAGCTGATTTATACACTGAAGCAAAGAATTGCACATTTCTTTCCTCCACTAAGAAGGTTCTGTTAGATTCCACGTCTCCTCCAGCTGGTTAGATGGGACTGTGAGTTAGATTTTTAGGCCCAGAGAAAGCTTCGTGGGAACAGTATTCCTCTAGAATATTAATGAAGTCCTCAACTTCAGTCCCGGACATGTGTGCACTGAGGCTTCTTGAGTCCATACTTCCCTGATTATTAATGATCTGCCTCACTCAGGGAGAAGTCTTGGCTCACTTTCTGCCAGCCTTCCCTTTCCCGAGCCTAAAACACACCACATCTGGGATACCCCTGGAAACACAGGGGGCTTCTAAACAAGAGAAACAGTTTTCCCTTTATGCTTGAAACTGAAAATGGGCACCACAGCTTCTGTTTTCAACATTAATGTCTTCACAAAAACTTCCAAGCAAAGGTAGAAATGCTTCTTGAAATGGCAATGTGTACTCTAATGGGGAAAATTTCTTTTCAGATAAAGCCCTCGTTCCCCCAAATCTGCACTGGTGGTACTCAGAAAGTTGCTCTGGTTGAAAAGCAAACACATACACAAACCAGAAAACAAAAATAAGCCAAAATCTTATTTCTTGCTCTGGCTGTCCCCAAATTTAATTAATTAAAGCTCAATTAGGAGCAATTTTTCATCTTTCCTGTGTCTTTTCCTGTGGCTGTGAGTGTGTAGGGTGGAGGGTGGGCAGACAAAATCTGTTGCTAGATTGTACTCCTGCCACATGGTGTGGACACTATGAGAACTGTTTTGGTTGTGTCCACTTATGACCAAAACCTGTTCCTCTCAGTTTCTAATAGTCTCGCGGTTCGACCATGGGTAAGCGTAACATTCACGTAAAGGCCATAATATATTTCTCAGTACTCATACTGCAGTGGATCTTGTTAAACCTATGTCCACCTATGTCTTCAATGAGATGACGACTAAGCACTTTGTCTTGGGTGGATGCTAGAGTAAACACGATTTCACTCCTAGAGTTGTACATAGAAACAACTGAAAGTCACATTTGACAGTCTGGGTGATCAAGCTAAATTCATTCATTCTTTTTTGACTGATTTATGTTGAAAATCCTTTTAAAGAATCTTATATTTTGATATTCAACAACTTACTGTTCAGCAAAAAAGCATACTCATCTGAAGATCTCAAAACCAGATGACTGAAAAATCTAAGGGGTCATCGCTATCGGCAAAGCCAGGGGAAACTAAACCCAAATTTGTAAATCACTACATCAGTGACTGGAGTTGGAACCTGGTTCAGAGCCTTGACTCACCTTGATGATCTAGTTTCTTTAGCATTAGTTCTTAGATGACCTTTAGTCAAATTGGATCATCTATGCCATTAATTATTTGAAATAATAATACTCCTAGTAATGATAATTATTAACCGTAATGTGTTGATAGATATTATGTGACTGGTTAATAATAATATGTACTAAATGTATTCTACACACATTGCATATACATTCTCTTATTTAAAAGACAAGAATACCCTTTAGAGACAGTGTTTATCATAGTTAATCATATGACCTTTGATGACAAATGCCTGCTTTCAAATGCTGGCACGTTGCCACTTCCTAGTGTAATCCTCATCTGTAAAATAGGGATGATCATGTGGGTAAATGGGTGCACATAAGGAAAGTTCTTAAAATTATGCCTCACACATCCTAAATGCTGTCCATATAACTATTATCACTGTTATTATTATTTTATTCCACCTTGTGTAGCCTGAATTCATAATTCAAAGGGTGGCTTCAGCAAATCAAGAACAGTATTCTTTATCAGTAACAATTGGCAGCATGCCTTCCCTTCTACCACCATTCATCCTCAACTGCTTTTTCTGTTGGTAATTAAATGGCCAAAGGCTGGAAGCAGTGAATTTCTGGTGAGTGAGTGGTTTTTAAATCTCGGGAAAGCTCACGGGTGACCAACTAACCCTGTAGGGGAAGCTCTTCCCTCAGAGCAATGTTGAGTGAATCCCAGTGTGGTTTTGATTTCCCTAGAGGAGGCCAAAAATTCCCAAGGAACCACACGATGGCACCTTGTTCCCTGGATCCCTGTGTGTTCTTGCTGTGAAGTGTCTGAAGTGCTGGGCCCAGTACTTGATGGCTGCATTCTTTCATGATGTTTGACCCTTGTCTCATTAGACCTGTCTTGGTTCTCCCCTAGGCTGCTCTTGATCTTCACTGTTAAGTGCCAAGGCAGGATATTAAAGTGGCACTCTCTGTTAAGAAAACAGCCTTGAAACTGGAGACCTCTTATTGGGGCGCATAGCAGAGTGGGTTTGCTCAGGGAGGGTCTTCTTGAAAACCCAGACGCCCACCCTTGGTCTCTGGGGTGTGTTCTTAGTCCATCTCACACAGTGGGTGTGGCCACACCATTGGGCCTTCAGTATAGTCCAATTCTGCCAGGACACTGTGCCCACTGCTTACTAATTGCTACCAGATTTATCACTTTCAGGAAAACAACTACGTCCACCAATCATGACATGCTTGCATATTTAATCGAAAGGAATCCAGTTTAGTCCATAAATATTCATCCAACAACTACTTCTAATTCTAATTTATTTTAATTCCTATTAATAAATTGCTGGACACATAGCATGAAACAAGAAAATCTACAGAATCAAAAAATTTAACTTTATTTCCTGGTGCCCTTGGTCCTCCTCAAGTTAATTCTGAAATACCTGTGACTTTGGTTTCATTCTAGACTTGCAACATAACTCGCAGTTGGCCTCTTGCCTCTTGAAGGCTTGCTTGGGTTTGGTGGGTTTGCATGATATCCACTCACGCTTTTGTTTGACTTGTAGTGAAATCAGAGGCACCGGATTCTTTGGCACAGAAAAAGGGCAGAGTGACTTCTGCTGCCCCTTGCCCTGCCTAGGAGTAAGAAACAGATATATTCTGTTTCTCAGGGCAATTAAAGATGGATTATCCAAGTTAGAGTAAGAAGTGATTTAGTCTTTTAGTCTCATGAATACCAATGTCATAATAATGAAATAGTTCATAAAGTGGTAAAATAGTATTTTATTGTTTTCAAGCAGGAGGGTGGGTGCATGGGGATGAACTGACGGGACAATATTGAACATATGTGGCTTTGTTTGTCCCCCTTCTCTTTCCATTGGGAAGTTGCTTCTTCTCTCTCCTAGATGGCTCTTGTGGACTGTCAGTAATACAGGCCCATCCTGGCTATCTTCATCTAGTCAGGCTGCTCCAACAAAGTGTCATTGACTGGGTGACTTATAAACAATAGACATTTATTTCTCGTAGTTCTGGAAGCTGAGGTTGGAAATCAGAGTACTAGCATGGTTGGAGTTCTGGCGTGGGCCCCCTTCTAAGTTGTGAACTTACCTGCTCACGTAGCCAAGAACAGAGAAAGGCAGCAAGCTCTCTCATGACACTTAGAAGGGCATTCATCCCATTTGTGAGGACTTCCGTTTATGGTCACATCTATCCCAGTGACATCCCAAAGACCCCACCTACTAAGATCATTACTTGGGTGGATAGTGGCAGCATTTTAATTTGGTGGGGACACACAAATATTCTGTCCATAATAATGGTCCTGGAGTGGGGGGGTGGCGGGTAAGTACATGGCCTAAGACTGACCACATTGAATCTTCCTCTGTCCAGGAATTGGGTTGAAGACTGGGCATGTGGCCCAAGTGAGGTCCTATCTTTCTATGAAAGCTGATCTCATATACTTCCATGAAAGCCTTCCTTAAGAGCCAGGCCTGGGACAGATTGGGGGCCTCTTGCTTTTATATATAGAGAAAGTCTATGATGAGAAAGAATGCAATAATATATGAAAGAAGAGTGCCAAGTAGAATAAAGAGGAGAGAGAAAGAGAGAGAGAGAGAGAGAGAGAGAGAGAGAGAGAGAGAGAGAGAGAGAGAGAGAGAGAGAGAGAGAGATTCCTTGAGTTCTAATGCCTGACTAATATACAAGGTTGCAAGAGTTAGGGCTAATTCACAAAAATTAATCACAAAAATTAACAACTTGTCTTTGGCAATCTCTTAATTTGCATATCTTTTTCCTTACTTGCACATAGTGCCACTAGTTAATGCACTAGTTAACAGTGTAGGGCTAGGTAGTAAGCACTGCGTTTAGCCATATAGAATTGCTCATCTTTAACCAATCGTGAAGCAGTTTCATATGGCTAAACTAATAACATTGTTTGCTACTGAGAAAGTGGAGTCTCAGCATTTGGTGAGAACCTACTGTGTGCAGTCCTCGTGCTGGGTGCTGTTGGGGAACCCAGAGTGCAGACTGCCAGCTCCCACTTCTCAGGGAGACCACAGGGGACTTAGAATTTACTAAGAAACCATTGCCTTGGTGTTGGCCTCCTTCCATAAACTAATGAAAATATTTAAAAAAAAACCTTTTTCTTTTTTAAATGAAATGTGACTTGTGCAATCTAAGAAGGATCTGGATAGTGTCAAATTCAAAGAAGAGTCTGCCACTACTTTTCCAAGAACCCCTCCTCTTGTAACCTCTCTCTTTGAACCCTTTCAGAACTGTCACCCTCTAGCCTAAAGAGTGGAGGATCAAGGAAAATAGTGAACACAATGTGTCTTTTCATTTCATCTCTGCGCACTCTCCCTATCTGCATGGGAATTTTCTCCTCTTGTCCCTTTTGTCTGGGAAAGAAACAACTTAAAATCTTATCTGCGCTGCATCAAGTCATCAGTCTCATCCTGTGGAGTCTGAGAGTAATGATGGGACGCAGCAGAAGAATTTAAAAATACTATGACTTCAACCTCTGTGTACCTGGCTTCTTCCTCTCTGTGGCTTTTGAGATGACATTTTATGCTTCTGTTCATGCTTCTTGATTTAGGTTTCTAATGTGATGTAGCAGTCTGGTGTGATTGATTCTAAATGCGCAGATTCAGAGCCTCAAAATTGGACTCAAGCGGGCTGGCTGCTGATTTCATGTAGAGAAGAATTTCCCTTGAGGAGAACACAGTTAACCTCTGAGTGGGCATTTGGTTAGCCTTCCTTTGCTGTCTCACTAGAACTTAATAACTTCCTCCCCCAAAGGAATACTTCTCATCTTTAAATAAACAACATTTTCTTCTTCTGTTTATTTTACGTGAGACATCTTCTTGCCTAGCTCCCTTCTTTTACTTTAAAAAAAAAAAATCATCTGCATGTGGAATAACTTGCTATTTTGCTAAATCTGTCCATTAATATAAGGAACCTTGGGAATGCCTGAGTAGACCTATAGAATCAGTGCCTTCGTTTATGTATGATGGACTTAAAAGTAAGCATTCATGTAGCAAAAACCCTGGTCACTAGCAAGCAATCCTGATACTTTAATTTATCTTTTGCAAAAAAGGGAGATGTTTTTCTTCTAGTCATACGTGAATACAGCAGTTCAGTGCAGTCTAGACTTGGGGCTACAGAGCTCTTCCAGTGTTGCCAAATCTTCATGCTTGTGTACAAACATTTTACAAGGGACATTCTTGTTGCTAAAGGAACTCAAGTCACTTTTTTGTGACTGTCCTGTGATTGGCAGGAGTGCTGGCTGTTGCATCATATTGTTCAGTGGTGGAGAATATTTTTTTTTTTATTGCTAGTTCAATGGCATTTCACAGTTATTAAGCTAGAGACATTGTCCCTGGAGGCTCCCAAAGGTTCAGAAGATTTGGGGCACCAGAGAAAAATACACATGCACAAAACTTGTCAGTTATCCCCATTGTTTCAAGGTGCCTGTCATACTCTACTGTGATGTTTAAGGTGTTTGGGGGAAAACGTTCAGAAAAGGAGTTTCAGACATCTTTATAGTCATCTTCTTTTACTATTTAAGAATTTATGGCACCAAATTAAATCACAAAAAATAATTTGAAATGTTTACAAATTAAAGTATTTAAGGAATGGTACAATCAGATGATAATTATTGCACATAAAAGCACAAAGATTAAAAAACTTTGCACTATTAACAGACTTTGCAACACATCCCATCAGCCTCAGGATAAATGCCTGCTAAAATCATTGCTGTGCCCATGTCAAATGCTTCAAGAAGATGGATGGATGGAAGCGAACATGTGTATTTCCATGCAAGTAAGAGTTCTCCCAGTTTATTTAGCAAATAATGATAATACCCTGTAAATGAGCTGCCGTGGCTGACCTTGTGCAAGTGGCAGGTGTTAGTGACAGTGGAGGACTTGGAGGAAAAGGCAGCCTCTTTGACAAATAGTTTTAGGATGAGGAGAGCACAGGATCTTAGGCAGTTTCTACAGAGAGAACTTGAGACTTTGACAGGAGCACTGTCTTATGTTGGTCACCCTACGTAGAGCAGACGCAGGTCTTTCACAAGCACCTGACTTTTTAAGAATTCAACTAATGTTTGGTTATTTCTCCTGATAGCACCCAGTCAGTTCCTGTAGTTTTCACTGTCTTCAGCTTTGTGTGCTTTTGGCATTGTTTTCTTTTCCTTCTTTGGAACAGTGTGTATGAGGCCCTGAGGACAAACCATACCAACACTCAAGTCAGCTGCTAGACAGTTAATCTTCTGTCTCAAGAAAAACGTATTCCTGGGATTCCTTGTCCTTTGAGTGTCTCTGGCACAGCTGGGTGTGGACAGGGCCTTGTGAGGATCTAAACAAAACCAAAAGATGTGTGATGTCTCTAAACACTTCTGGCCAATGCTTTTCTGATCATGCCACTCTCTGGCTGGTTTCTGAGAAACGCAGTTTTTTTGTTTCTTTTTTATTCTTTTTCTTTTTTTAGAAGTAATTGCAACTTTAAAGAAATATGCCCTATGGTGATATTGATGAGTTTATAGTAGTGTGGGGGTTCTGTTGAACATGGTTTTCTGTTCGGGACGAGGGGACTCTTCCCCTTCCTGGAAATTTTACCTAATTATTCTTTCTTCTCTCTGCCTGTCCCTTGACCCCAATTCCCAACACTCTTCATTTACCACCATGGGAAGTCATTGTTGGTTGTTTGGAAGGCATAGTCCTCTCTGTGATAACTTTGAAGGACCAATTTCTTTTGACCAAATTTTTCCATCATCTCTAATAGACATTTTGTGTAGTTAGTCTATATCTTTAGTCTACATCTTACATTTTGCCTAAAAACTTTCCTGCATCATTCAAAAGGAGTTCGCTAGGCTCTACCTTCTAAGAGAACATAGAAAAGAGAGAAGAGAAATCTTTAAGGTTAATTCAGACTCAATCAATGAGAGTACTTTTTAAGAAAGAAATTTATTGGCTGAGTTGTTGTCATTAATTCATAATCTTAGTTTTGTCGGTGTCCAATCCCTCTTTCCTCTTAATATATGCTCAGGGGGCTCTTGTGATGGGATTTTAATAAGATGGATCAGTATCTGACCTTAAAACAGCAACAACACATCTTCTCAGCAAAAAAAGGCCTGGAAGGGCACACCTGGTGGAGTAGCGGTTAGGTCCACTGCCTCCAGCTGGCAAGGTCCATATACATCTAAGGAACCCAGTTTGCCACTCAAGGCCCAGGGAGCAACCAAAATGAAAAACTAAATAAAATAAATGAATGCTTCCTCCTCCTCTCTCTTCCTGCCTGCCTGCCTGCTCACCTTGTTCCTTCCTGTGCCTTTCCAAAGAAAAGGAAAAAGACGAGAAGAGAAAAGAAAAGAGAGAAAGCCTGGGAGATACATACCCAGATGGTGGCACAGGTGTCTATGGGGACTTGGATCACTTTGTCTGTCTTTCTTTATAATCCCTTTCTCTACAGTGTGAATTTTTCTTACACTAAAACATAATTTACTAATGATTCTCTCTGTAAGTTATTCTGTCTTGTGATTTTTAAGGGGTTATTTATAAGGCGATTATGCCTCCAAAGAGAATCGTGACTAGCCTGCTACTCACATTAGTGTATCGCTTTGAACAGCTTAGATGTTCTCCTGTGTAAGTATGATGAGGACAGTAATCTCTGCTTGTCAGAATTAGGACGAGACTTTAACAAGCTAAGATATGGAGAAAGCTTTGATGCACATAAATCGCTTCGATAAAGTAGTTTGATAGACTTACATTCTTCAAGTGCATGTTGGAGGAAAAACAACAGGCATCATTTGTTTGGGAGGAATCAACAGGGGCAAACGTAGGCCAGGGAATCTGGAACAAGGTATGTGCACCTGGTGACCTGACACACAGACTGTGTTGCTTTTGCTGTCATAAATGGAAGACCTTCAAACCTATGTACACAGTTCATTATTCCTAGTGGCAGTTTCCAGCACTGTTTTGTGAAGGGAAAGTAAGTGTATGTGTGCATGTGTGTGTGTAAAAACAGTGTCCAAATCTAATATGCAGTGACATAAAACTACATGTAATCATCATGGCACCTGCATAACCCCACCGTTTGACTCATTCAGCTTTTTTTATCAAAGCATTTAATTTTGTTTATTTCCAGTTGTTCACACTAGTTGCTTTCACCCCAGGCCTGAGACTCAAACCCAGGGGTATGTGGCCTGCACTCCTTCAGAGGCGATTGACCTAACCACTACTCTACCAGGGTATGCCTCAGTGGTTTTTAAAGACTGGTGTATGTTGTGCCTGATGTTTGGGAAGCTGTCACAGAAATGTAAAATCATCAAAAGCAGAAAAGAAAAGCAAACGGAAACCACAGTCTCTCACAGATCATCTAATAATCCACCAAATATAAAGCTATCTCAGTGACATAAATGGCAATGGAGTTTTCCTGAAGAAGTGGGTGACAAGACATGGTGGAGATGGCAGTGGCATGACCTGCTGCTGGGGGAGAGTCATTTAGAAAAGAGCAGTGGTGCACATGCGCGTGCATTACCTTGACCATCCCTGAAGGCGCTGGACACCCCTGGTCCTGGTGAATATGCCCTGTCTGTGTGGACTCAAAATAATTCTCCACACAGTTCGTGTGTGAAGCGGGGTTGCTCACCTCATAGGTCTGGACTGTGCAGCAGTGAAGGGGTTACGTGTAAGGTGATCAAAGATTTAAACTGTCATGTCCACAGTAAGCTGGGGAACAGGTTGTGCAGGGGCCTTAATAAATCTGCTCTTGACTTATGGCCGAACCTCATTCAGCAGAAAATTATTTCTGTGGCATATTGAGTGCTCTACTCTGATGGAGACAGAAATAAAAGAAAGGTGGAAATGGGAAAAAGAGACTGGAAATTCAATCCACATGCGGTGGGGAGGACTCTTCAGTAAATTCTTTCTCCGATGAAATAAGAAACAGAATGTCTAAGACTCTCAGAATATGGCGCAGTCCTTTGATTACTACAATGTCTTAGAAGAAGAAAATGGACATGGAGTGATTCTCAGGAAAGAGATGGAGGGAGAAAATCTGAGTGATTTAGACACGATTGTTTGTTCCAGCTGGGCTTTACTGAGTGCTTACTATGAGTGAGACACTGTGGATACTGAGACGAACATGACATCCTGAGGCGCTCACAGTTAGTGAATTTTATCTACAGTTTCGTTGTACCTCTACAGTTCTTCCAGCACCCGCTCAGTTCAACACAACACAATGGAGACCTTCTGCTGTCTGGATGAGCAAAGCACTGTGGGAACCTTCTTTGAAGAACGTATGAGAATATGTAGTTAGGTTTCAGGTAGTGGAGACGGTCAGCACCTTTTCCCAGTGCGTTTTCATAATTCAGCATAAAGCATAGAGTTTTAATTAATTTGAAAGACTGATAAAACTGAGATCTTTCTCAGATATTATGTGATTTAAATCTTCCGACCTCTCTTCTTTTATGACTTTTCAAGAAGAGAAGAAATAGTTAAGGTTGGGGGAAATCTGTATTTTTCAGTCCTGTTCATGAAGGCACAAAGAATCCTTTCAATCCCAGGCCAGAGATAATTTGAATTCAAGGGATAATTTAAGAGACAGGGCTCCTCTTTCTACCAGTTTTAAAACTATTGGGAAAAGTTCAAGAAAAATGCAAGAAAATAATGAAAGCTTTTCCTGTTTTAAATAATTTATCTACTGTTTGGTTTCTTTCTCTCCCTATACTTGCATTCCCACAGCTGTAATGAGTTTTAGGAACATAGGGTGTCAGATATTGGCTGTTTGTTGTTGTTGTTGAAATTTCTAAATTCATGACCCCTCTGGGCATTCTAGGAGGAGGTAATATATAATTTACAGAGATCTGCTGCTTTCATCTTCTCTTCCCTGGAAGTTTAGGAGCTTTTTGTTCAAAGGGGTGATTTGTTTTGCTGTGGTGGAACCAGGCGAGTCTCCAGCAGATTCAGCAGAAGACTGCAGCTCCGCGGCACACTGAGCTTTGACAGAATCTCCCTTCTGGGACCCCTGCTTCCATGACCCAGGCTTGTGGATTCTTCATGTCTAGGGGAGGAGGGGGACCAAGACAGAATTATCTGTGTCTTAAGGCAAAGGGTCTGTGGTGAAGACTCAGGACACACAGGAAAAGGAAGAATCTGTGAGTGTGGTGATTGAATGAATGGGGTAAGGAAGTGCAGTGCTAGAAAGGGAGGCATTATGCTCTGCTAATCTCTCAATGCTTTAGGGGACAAAGATACAATTAGTCCAGCGATTGTTCCTTGAAGGACTGAACTACCAGTTAACAGAGCTGAGTTAACCATATAGCATGCAATACCCCAGTACTCTTCCTTTGTCTCTGGTAAAGAGTGTGTCCAGCGGGTATAGGTCTCCAGAGGTAGAACCAGTTTAAAGAATTTTCTCCATACCCCTCCCCCGCCCCTCCTCTTCCCCTTGTTTCTCCCCCTCCCCTCGTCTCTACCTCTATCCCTACCCCTACATCTCTCTGAGAGGAGAGTTGGCCTGAATAGGACTGGGGCTGTGGTTGGCTCTCCAGGTAAACCTGGATAGAGCTTTGGGGTTGTAGACCTGGAGAGGCCGATGAAATCAACTCTTGCCAAAAGATTGACCACTTCTCTCAGCGTGTTAAATATTTAATGACCCATTTTATTATTTGAACGATGTTATTCATAAACTCAATTTATATATTTTGATGCACTTTTTTTTTTTTTGAAAAAACATTACTACTCATTTAAACTATACAAATAAATTCCACTCTAACAGGGTGTCTTGATGAACCCATATATCACATATGAATGCAGGGAACCGTGTAATCACTTTGGTCACTCTGGCTAATTTTGTCATTTCTCTATTTCCCTACTAGTACAAGAAAGGAACCCTTGTCTTTTACTTTGCTCATGGTTTGTAAAGACTAAGGTGACCCTTCTCTGCACACTGTCCACACTAAGACTTGAAGTTCTCTGGGAAGTTTTATAGAAGTAAAAATGATGATGTTTTTTTCTGTTACTCTGATTGCAGTAGTTTGGTTACCTTAATTTAGAGTCAGAAGCAAATTGCAAACACTTGATGGTCTCATGAATAGCACAAATTATATGATTTGCTTTAACTTATAACTGATGAACACATTTATTGTGTCTCTGTAGTAGGTCATGCATCTCTTTTTGTCCAAGGGCTGCATGACATACCAAACTGAGTTCTTCGGGAACTTTTCTCTCTGTTTGAGAGATAACTGTTAGAAGCATGAGTTCAGGGTAACTGAAGTCCTTTCTCCTTCCTTTGCTTTGTCTACTCTCCCCTTTTCCTACCTAAACCAAATTCCCTTCTTTACACTTAATTCAGAGATTTCATGCTGGACAAAGGGGCTGGAGAGCTCAGAGGAAACTTTTCACAAATGCCTTGGTGTGAGGGAGTGAGAAGGAGTGCGGAGAAGCTAAAGGAAAAGAAAAAAGCTTGAGAATGAAGAGGAGGAGGTTCCAGTGATCATGGAGGAAGACTTGGCTATCAATTCCTTTAAAAATTCCTGATTTGCACTCAAACAAAAGATACTTGATGCATTTTTAAAAGAAAAGAGCCATGGACTTTAAACAAAACTGGTAAATGACAAGAGGGAATGTTATAGGAGCACCATAGCATTTTTTGTGCCGTCCTTGGAGGATGTATGGAAATCCTCTGATTGGCTTGATGAAAACTCAGGAGAAAATGGGGAAAAAAAGAATTGTGCTGAGTACAATTTTTAAAATGCAAACTTGGTTGCTTGTTTCAGGCTGATATTTCTAACACTGAGTGAGATTTAACCAAATAATTGCTGGGAAAATATTTGGTTAAGTTGCCAGAGCTTGGAAAAACTGACTGCTTGTTAAATGGTGTACCTGGAATGACTGTGTGGAAAAGATAAACTTAAAAGCTGCAAAGGTGTGTTTGTGAGACGTAGGGGAACAAAAAAACATAGAGGAGGACAAGGTATTTTTAATTTGCAACGATGAGTGAAGTTGTCTGAGCAATGGTTAATTTGCTAAATTTTGTGTTGTGACTGTTTTTCTTGATGGCATTTCTAGGAACGATTATGACTAGTCTTTTAGGCAGAGTGGTGTCTTATTATTGAAAAAAGCAACCCTCTCGGTACTGATTCTGAAACCCTGAATTGTGCGGCAGACATCCATCTTGTGTCTAGTTAACTGTAGAAATAAAATTGGAGGGAATTTGGCCTACAGGTTATAGGGCTGGAAAATGCTTTGAGAGGCCTTCTGGTTGGATTACTGCTAAACCCTTCCTGACAGATGAAAATTTATCTTATTTTTAAATGTTCCCCAGAGGAAGAGTGTCCATAGACTCCCTTAGTAACTCATTCCAAGTTTTAATGATGTCCACATTCAAGAAATTCCTTCTTCGGTCTTACCTAGACCTGCTCGCTCCAACTTAAATCCGTTTTCTTTTGACCTGCCCCAGAAGAGATGGAAAAAAGAGGTCACTGTCTTCCATAAACAGCCTTTCACATAATTAAAGATTAATTTTTTTTTAAGTCCCAATGTTCTGTATCTCCTCTTTTTTTAAATCACATCAACTCTTCCCACTTCCTTTAGCTTTCGCTCAGGGTTTCAATCTCCCAACCATTTATCCTCCTTTGTTGTAGGCTCAGAAATGTCCTCTGTTACCTGAAGTCTAAGCTGAGATTGCCTGGTTGAGAGAGTAAATGGTACTGATAATGTGTTAAATTTTTAATATTTTTCTTGCCCATATTATAATTATTTTCAAAGATGAATTTTGCTCACATAGTGAGTCTATGGACATATATAGGGTATTATAATTTTAGGTTTTGAAGGGGTAAAGAAGAGGTATGACAATACATTAATATAATATACTAAGAATTTTTCAGGATAATACAGGAGTGAATTCAATAGTGGGTTTGAGATAAGCAAAAAAGCAAAAAATAAATAAATAAATAAGTTTCCCTCATGGGGTTCTCTGACTAAGATATAGCATTTCAGAAAATATATTTCCAGCTCTGCCTGCTCGTTATTCGAAATTGACCATGGACCAATCTCTGGTTTTGGGGTTGAACTTCTGATCTTGTCCCACTTGCACCTGAGCCCCTAGAACCTGGCTAAATACCATCTTTGCCAGAACTTTATTTAAATACTTATAGGGCAGGGCAAAGTATCGTTTTCTTGAGCGTGACATCTGTTGACTGAACAATGTAACATATCTTTGATAATTTATTTTTGCATTAGACTAGATCCTCTTCTTACTTGTTTGCACAGAGTTTACAACTTATTTAGACACTTGGGGAATCAGAGAATCATAAAATTGCTTTATCAGAACTTGCCATTCTTCTAATTTCTAAAAAAAACTCTAAAAACAATTTGAAGTGTTCTCAGATTTCCCTGTAATTTTCAAAACATGCTGGTGAGGGTGTTAAATGGGTAACAGGTGTTTTTAAAAACCTATGGCTATTTTTATGAATCATGTATTTATTCTTACTGGTGTCTTAGGAATAGATCAGAGAAGAAACTGAAGTACATGGAGAGAGATCTGCTTGTCAGTCATCATAAGGAATGAGGTCAGAGCAAAGTAGGGACAGTGGTGGTTAGGAGAAAGAGACTTCTTACAGACCTCTAGACCTCCATATGTGGCCTCTAGGACTGTACATACACATTTGTTTCATTCTATTCATTATAAGGCCCATATTATGGGTCAGGTACCAGGTTTACTGCAGGGATTAAAAAGACAAAAATTATTGCCCTATGAGAACCGACATTTACTTTTGGTTTTATCTGTTTATCTCCCACAGCACTTACTAGAGTTGGAAATGTTATCTTTAAAATATATCCCTTATTTTGAAGTCATTAACATTTTTGTGAAAATGTTTCCTAGGCTATAATGTTAAATGAAAAGAAGGATACAAATTTTGATATGCATCCTGTTCTGAGCCCAAACTAAACACACACAAAAAACAGGCAGGCAGAGAAGACTCAAAAAATACCACAAAGTGTTAATGGTAATTGTCTTTGTATTAACAGGTTGAGGATTAATTCTTCTGCTTTGTACTATTCTGTATTTTTTTTTTTTTTTTTGGTGGTATTCATATATAACTTAAAGTAGAGTGACACGTGTCTCTTAAATGAAAATGATTCCCTTCTGTCTTTAAAGGCTTTAGGTTTTTCAGAGTCTCTCAATAAGATACACCTGGAATGAGTCCGTTCTGAAGCCATTATCAGCGAAGACTGAAAGATGAGCACAGGGGCAGAAAGATGGTGCCAAGCGTGGGGAGGCAAAATCAAATTTCAGTTGCATCATGCTTTCCCTGAGCCTAGAGAGCTAAGCTCCAAGCAATCCCACGGTTTGGAGGGTGTGTGTGTGTATGTACAAGTGTTCTTTCAGTGGGAAGTAGAGTGAAGCAATGCACATTTAATAAATGTCCAGACTTCATGCATGCTATCCCATCTTTGAGGAAGCTGAGCTTGGAGACATTTTGGAATAACTTACAGGAAGTAAGAAGTGAAGTCAGGATTCAAACCAGTTTCTTCCTGGCTAGAAGAGAGGTGGTCTGCTTTCTCTGAGCTTCTAGAAATGCCCCTCAGGCCTTCCGGGCAGAGGTCCCCATGTCTGGTGGAGTTTAGGTTCCACAACCACGGTGAGAGTGGTCGGGACAATCCTGATAGAAAAGCAATTTTATTTTCAAAATAGATCATTAGTTAAATATGTAACTATGATTTTGATAACATTTTCAGAATATGTTCTATCACTGATTCATAAATTACAAAAATCGCTTTCCTAGACGATAGGCCTAGTTTTGCTTCAGAAAACAGGGTCACTTTGGGTTGAAAATGCAGGGTGGAGTATGACTGGAAGTCCAAGACATTTTCTCAAGAGAGAAGACATATTTACAGGAACTATTTTGAATAATTAAATACATATATATATTAATATATATAAACATATAAATGTAACTTTCAGTTTGAGTTCAAGATTTGTCTAAAGTCTCTCAGCTCTTGCAGTCTTAATAGAGTAACAGAGTCTCCAGAACCAGTGAGTTTAATCAGAATCTGGTAAACTTGAGAGGCATTTTCCTAACATTTTGTTTACTTTTTTCTCTCTCAACTTAAAGATCTTTGACATGACTGACATCTCTGTATTGGAGCCTTTTATTTACCACTTTACAGAAGGTAGAATCCATTCATTCTGTGTTCAGACATCCAGAGGTCACACAGCATTCAGTGATTGGCAAACAAATGCACTTTCTATGTTGGGAACCCAAATAAAATAACTTTTGAGTACGCGAAACCCTGATCAGTCTGGAAGCCAGAACTCCAAAATTCCTTTCAAATTCCTGATGTTGGAACATCTGAAGCCGCAGTAGCACCAAAACACTTGGATTTAAGGAAGAAGCAAGAACTGCCTGGATGAATTTCCCCCCCCTTTTTTTTTTTCTATAAGAAGATGAGAACTCGATCAAACTTTTGCATAAACATATGATAAAGTTCTGTTGCTTAGCTTTTAATGATAGCATGGAATTCTAAGTAAACATGGATGAAATACAACTTGTCAGCACAAAAATACCGCCTGTCATAGTCATTTGTGTATAAAATATGACCTGCAGGTTTGAACCATATGGTTACATGAGTTCTAATTTACGTGGCATCTTCTTAAGTCAGCAGAATGCGTCCTGGCCTGCCTGTGGGAGGTGGAGTCAGCACCTCACCTAGTGAAGTGGAAAGGGCTCCCGGGGGTTAGGCCAGTCTCAGCTGCTGCGGTGGAGATCGGAGATTTGCAAGGCGAATGGCACCTCCCCAGGATAAAGTGAACCCTTCCATGCAGTGGCATGGCTGACCAGTCTGTCCTTACAATCAGCTTGCAAAGTCGGACATGCGAAATTGAAACATACTAAACATCACAGCTTGTGACTTAGGCATTCCTTCTGTTCCCACCGAGGGGAAAAAGTAACACAATCCCCTCTAGACGTGATGGGGAGAGCGGACACTTGGATGCCATTTTAAAGCAATGTTTAATGAAGTGAAAAAATGCATTTGCAGCGTTGTGCTCCGTGGCACATGTACGTAAGCCCAGAAGTGCACAATGGACACATTTTGTGATTTAGACATGAACTGGAAAAGCTAGGGAAATACCATCGAAAGAAAAATCAAAAGTCTAAGCTGAGGCAGAAACAGATGTACTTTTTGCTACTTGAAAAGGAAATTCTTCTGTCTTCTCCCCCCACCCCGGGGCTATGCCCTGTCACTATCTTAGTATGACCTTTCCACCAAGTCTCACTGAGATGCTTTCAGTGAACTGGTTGAAGCAAGTGACTCTTGACCTTTCTGCAAATTCTCGGGGAGCCCTAGCATTCTCTGGCTGCCCTCTGGGTGGTCCCCAAAGATGTGGCTGCAGATGTCTGTTCCTGATAAGTCTGGAGGCCAGGGCTGGAGGAGACCCATCAGGGCTCCGCTGGAGGGTGAAACAGCAGCCAGTCCTTGAGAGCCCAGGGCTGGGCCCAGAGCAGCTACGCCTGATGGGAATAGGGTTGTGGGTTTCAGCCTTTTTTTGGCTTTCTGGCAGGTGTGGGGAAGTTACTGTTGCTTTTTGAGCATTCCTTTTCCCCTGCCCCTGCCAGCTGACAATGAAATCTCCCTAGTGTTGATAGTCTGCTAAATGATGCTCTCAGCACAGAAGACCAAAAATAAGACTCAGACATTCACTGTAATCTAAGTCAGGCTCAAAGCGGAGATGGAGATTCACTGTGCTTTGGAAGAAGAAACAGGGCAGCCGCCTTAGGCAGGAATGTATGTCCAGCAGGTATATATAAAAAAGCACAAGTGTAACAGAGAAAATCTAGAAACCATTCTTTCATCTGCTGATAAATCATCATCACTACAGAGAAGAGAAACCATCTGATATTTATTGAGTGCCTACTAGGGAGTAGGTACTGATCTGGTTTTCTTCACCACTCTCTGAGGGTGGTACTATACCCGTTTGATGCTGAAGACACTGAGGCTCACAGGTATTCAGGTGCTAGCTCTGGGGCACAAAGCTAACAAGCTTGAGTCAGTGACTCTGGTTTGTCTGAACCCAGGTTCCGTGTGCTCTTTTCCTCCACTGTCATGGTAGTAGCTGGTTTGAGTGAAAATTAGGCTGTTGTTTAAAATTAAAACCTTGCCACCTTCATTTCTAGTAACAAGCTGATATTGACTTACCATCAGAAGTGAGGCATCTGACATGGGGGAGTTTTCGGGACCAAGCTATCCATCCCTTTAAATGAATCCTGCTTGTCCCAATTTTGCAGCTAAGGAACCTGAGTAAAATTCATGGTAGTGGGATCTTTGACTTGAGAGCAGAGTTGTCCAATAGAAACTTTTGCAATAATGGAAATTTTCTATGTCTGTGCTATTCAATATGGTAGTCACTAGCCACATTTTTAAAAATTGTTGAGCACTTGAGATACAGCTAGTGTATCTGAATTGTAAATTGTATATGAATTTAAGTTGGAATAGTCACATTGTGATGAGATGGTGCAACTCTAGAATTTGTATGCTTTGCCTTGCCATGTTTTCTGTGTTATACAGGGATTCTAGAGACTGAAGGAAGGGGACAGTAGACAGACCAGGATCAGATTTTGATGGATATAAAGTTCTTCCAATACTAAAGGGGCTGCAAGGGGTTACACATGAACCCTGCACAATCTCCTTGTATAAAGCCTCTGACGACTGTGCTGTGCTATCATTTGTCTGGGATTCTTAACTACATTGTCCCCTCAAAACCTCCAGGACAGGCTAAGTCAGACTCTCCCGGTTTCTTTCTAGCCATATGGTATTATGACAAACATGACTAATTCCTGCTCTGTTGGTCTGAATCTTGTTAATCTGCCAACTGGTTAGCACCCATTATAAAGCAGCTTTTATCTGGAGATTCTCATTAGCATGTGAAATTAGTCTAGGCTAAACTACATTTTGCCATATCTTCCCTTGGTCTGCTCTTGAAATAGAGTCTATTCACAATAGAGGTTTTGTTTCTTGAGTGTCAGGCTATCTCCCATGAGGTCAGATTATTTGCTTAATTTTATTTTTTATTATCAGATTTTAGCATTATATGCTGCAGCCTGAACACATACATGTGTGTGTATCTGTATCTATTTATTCCCAGGGTTTTTGCTTCTGCAACAGAGAAAAAATGTCTCTTGTTTCCAACAAATGATTTCTTATGGTTTTATTAAAAAATAAGCTTAAAATATTCTTTTGTTAAATCTCACTTGACCCACTGATGCATCTAATTATTTCCTCATCATTAAAATCTCTCAACACTGCCAAAAGACCTTCTTACTTTTCTATACTCTTCCTGCAATGATAGGAAATAATGCAAAGAATCAGAAATAAATGAATTAAAATATTTAAAAATAAAGTTATATCAAGGGGAATAGGATGTATGTATGGTCCCCCTAAAAATTTTATGGTTTATTTATTTCAAAGTAACCCTTAACTATTTAAAAAAATAATCCATTGCTAATCAGAAAAATCAGAAACATTTTTCTCAAGACTTTCTTGAGCCAGTAAATTCTTTTAAAGCTAAACAAACATAAGGCAACTAACTCTTTGTTTGATGAAATAAGGACAATTAAGCGGAAAGAAAAGAAACATTTTCTCTCATCATCACTTAGGATATCATAATAATACTAAAAGAAGAAGATGACCTCTGAATAAAGGATAACCACTTGAAGTGAACAAATCTAGCTTTATAGTAATCATTGCAATGTTTTTTGTTTTTGTTTTTCCTCATTTTCACCCAGACTTGAGAAAATGTCATGTTGGAAGTTACTTGTAGAAAATTAGTTTATGGAAGAAAGTAAGTCTCCTTGATTTCATTACACTTCATATGACCATGTCTGTGAAAGAAGAGACCTGCAGTTTTGTTGGCATTTCCTGCCAGTCCCTGCTTTTTCTGTCTCCCTTTCTCAAAGCAAAATGATTGCAAGTGATATTATCAACACAATCTTTAGAGTACTTAAGAGTCAAATGTTTCTTTAATTTTATTGACTTACTTTAATTTTAATTTAATATTTAATTTTAATTAATTTTATTGCCTTAAAAAGTATTTATTAGTCCAGCCAAAGCAAGACGTGAGCTGAAGAAGAGAGAGAACTTGAATCAGAAATTATGCCATTCAAAGTTCAAAATTTCCTCTGCCCCAGTCAGAAACAGAATCTAAGTGGTGGGAGGAACTATGTTAAACCTGTTAAAAGCTTACTCAGGCTTTGGGGTCTGCTGGTTTTAGCACATCTCTTTACGAGCTTGGTAAGGTTCTGAATGTCAGTTTTACCATCTGTAAAATGGGCATTCCTATGTATTCCCCACTGCTAAAGTTGTGAAAATTAAGTGCCATTTGGATAGCACAAGACCTGGACCATGACAAGGGCACAGCTAATGGCAGCTATTTTTATCTACAAGACATTGGGTGTGGGGTAGAAAGTAAAGGAGCCTTTGTGTTTCTCATTGTTTGGGGTGCATTGTCACTGTTCACTAAGTATCAATACTAACCGTCATAGAAAGTGGGCGGAGGCTCTTTGGAAAGGCCACAAGGTCTGTGCAGGGCAAATGCCAGATTCTTTGATGTGTTGCTGGGTCATAACTGGCTTCTGAGAAACCCTGACTGACTCGAATTTGCCTCCTGCTGAATGCTGATGTTTTTGGAGATGGGGGATCCAGGAGGGAAAAGTTGAGAGAAAGCTCAAGTGTGGGTGGGACTCCCTACAGAAAAGCTGTCCAAGGAATGCAGGGGGCTGGGACCTGAAGCATCAGTCCTCTTTGTGAAGGGGTCCAAGATCTTAGATGTTCCCTGGGAGGCCTTTGCTTTCAGAGAAGACAGGATCTAGAAGCAGGGAAAGTAAAGCTATTTTTATTTCGTCACTTGTATTCTAATTTTGTTTTTGTTGAGTGGCGGGTGTGGAGGTGGGGAAGATGGAGCAGATAACAAGAGGACTTAACAAAGCTCATCTATAGACATTCTGAGCAAATGCAGCAACTTTTGTGTTTAAACAAGTATTTTTTATTTTGTTTTGTTTATCAAAACTGGCTTAGTTTTTGTTGGAGGACTTTGGCTTATGAAGACTGTATTTACTGCAGATAAAAATTCTCTTTTTTCTTGGTTATTGCCATCGCTGAGAACTTTCTTGGCAGCCTGTCATGCCCCAGTTTGAGTCTAGATTCCCAGGGTGGCTAAAACATTGGGGTTTAAACTTTGGTAAATTATTTAATTGCTCTAAGCTTCAGTTTCTCCGCATTTCAAATGGGGGTTAAAATACTGCCTCATTTATAAGGCATTTGTGGAAACAAATGTACTAAGGTTTGCAAAAAAGTGAGTGCCGGGCCAGTGCAGGGTCAGACCTGAGCCAGCATCCGGCCTCCGTAGTGTCACAGTCGCAGGACAGGTAGAACCGGACCGAACTGCTCACAGTGGATGTCACTTTTTTCCTGAGTTTTGGGCAGTACCCATGCATTTCCTTCCCACACAACCTTCTGCCCTTGGGAACTTATAGGGACATGTTCCTTATTCACCCCCAGACCCCCTTTACGGGTGTCGGTGAAAGGGATCCTAAACACAGTCCTCCTAAGCACAATCTTCAAAAAATGGTGCCTTTTCAACACATTTCAGGATGATATGTGGACTTGAGATTTGTTACATTCGTGATGAAAAGATATTAGGCAAAACCATGACAAATACATTGTTGGAACGCAATCCAGTGAAGGGTGAAGTTTTATGTGTGTTCTCTCCTTTCCTCACCACAGTGCAGACCCTGGTCCCTGGCCCCAGCCCCTTCTTGTGACTCAGACACTAAGACTCTGTCTCCCTGTGTTGGTCAAGCTCTTCCTTCCTTCCTCGTTTCTTCTTAGGGTTGAACGTGCATTATTTGGTACCAAAGGCTGTGTAAGCCTCTTTTCCTATAGCTGTAGGAACTGAAGGTAAAATGAGACATGTTGCTCAAAATTACAATAAAACAAAACAAATGAATACTGTCAATATGTGGTGCCTTGAGTGTTCTAAGCATGGCGATTGATTCTGCTGCATCTCCCATGTTTTCAGCTTGATGGTCAGCACTTATTAAACAGGTGTTTAGGCTCTGAGATAGATTCTGTGACCATGCACCAGAGTCTGCATTTTTATTTGTTTTTCCTGCTTAAAGATAGCAACTCCAGTATGTGAACACATACCTTTCAGTCTGGTGAGTTCAGTTTTTCAAGTGCTTCCCAAAGCAATTGGTAACTCAGAAAAATACATGGGTTTAGGGGTGTCCTTGTTTAGGAGCCATCTTAAAAGATGCTGATGGAGTCAGGGTGTTAGCCAGTGTTTAGGAACTGTTTTATTAGTAACAACCACCTCTCCTTCCCCCATCCCCTCTTGTTCTCTCTCCCTCTCTCCTTCCCTCCCTCTCCCTCTCTCTCTACTTCTCTCCCTCCCTCCCCTGCACCCCTTTCTCTCTCCAGCAGATAATAAATCGCTTCATGGCATCAGAATCTCAGAGTCTCCAGAGCAGGTAACCCTCAAGAAGCTTCTGAATGATAAGAAGGCAGGCCTGGTTAAATGACCAGGTATGGAATTCAACAGTGGACTGATTATTCATCAGCTGCTCTTTAAGTGTCATATAAAGACAAATGGGAACTTGGGAAAAGACCTTTCTATAACTCACTAGCAGTCAGCACACTGTCGACCACAAGGCAGGTTTTTGGGCCTGAAGAAGGGCAGTTACTAGTTAATAGGTACGTACTGAGCTTATAAAATGTTTTATTAAACGACAAAATCCTAAACATTATACAGAGTCCTATTTTGTGGTTCATAGGCTGACTAAATTCCCAGATGACTTTAATGAGCAAATGGCAGCCCATTAAGATTACAGTAGTTTTGCAAAGAAAATAGCTCCCTGGAGGGGGAGAAGAAAACCACCAGACTGCTACTATGTTGATAGTTGTCCCAGGAGCTCCCTTCTTTTGCCTAGAGCTCGTTGGTGGAAGAAAATCTGCTGTTCTGAAAAACGTTTGCTCCCGTCTGGCCTGGCCGCCTGCGTCCGAGGGACACAGCTCGCTCTGCTAATCACACTCCAGGCTTGCTGACCTTGAAGCAACAGAAAAGGCAGCACTTTTAGTTTATACTGCTTAATAAAGAAAACATTTATTAACAACCATAGGGAAAGAATGAGCCTGTCTTCCCCTTTTCATATAGAGACTGCAGCTTTCTTTCTAAGAGATGATATGGCAAAGCAATAACCATTTACCTCTACTGTCATCAAGCCATGACCTCTTGTATATATTGGAGGTCACTGGAGTTTCTGCTTTTTGCTCTTTATTGTTTTTTTTTTTCTCTCAGAGAGGACATTGCTTTCTGCAGACCAGAGGAGCGACTTCTGATCTCAGCTCCTTTCTCTGTGTCCCTGTGTTTTTCCCAGTGCCCATTTCATGTCCAGAGATGCTTAGGACATAGTTCCTTCAGACACAGCATGAAGAATATTTCTGGGCATGGGAAACACACATCATCATGCAGTGTCCATCATCCTGAGATGTGGAAGAGCACAGGACACCTGAGATGATAAGCCTTCTGCTTTGGCTCCCCCAAGTGATTATGCTAAACACCACGTTCTGTAACCTTTGCCCTTATCAGTCCCTCAGTGGGTCTCTGTATTCAGTCTCTGAATTCTGAGAAATAACAGAACAAAAAATATATTTATCACGTTGAATGATAGCATTTACTGTAGCATGTATCAGCACTATCCAGTAGAACTTTCTGTGATGATGACAATGCTGTCTGTGCTATGCAGTAGGTAGTCACCAGCTACACATGATTATTGATCACTTGAAACTGGCTAGTGTGGTGAAGAGACTGATTTTTTTTGTCGATTTTATTGAGATGTAATTGACATGTGGTATTATATTGAAACAAGGAAATAACTTCATTTTTGCTGGGCTACTAATGCGACCACTTACATTTAGGGTGTGACCTCTACTCATGTAACCACTTATGTTTAGGGTGTGACCTCTACAACACTAAGTTATAAATACCTGTGCTATGTAGGTTCCGGGCTGTATGATCTGGGTCTGTTTTTCCCTGTACAGCCATCGGCTAATAAACTCCTCCTAAATTCTTTTTACTCTGGTATGTCTCTCTGATCTCGTTGGCTACTTTGGAACAATATAAGTTTGAGATATCCAGCATAATGACTAAATTTATATATATTGTGAAATGATTATTTTATCTGATTTTTTAAGAGTAGTTTAAGTTCACTACAAAATTGAGATGAAGGTATTTCCATTACCTCCTTCCTGTCCCCATGTTTATCCCTCTCCATAGCGATATTTCATTCAAGATCCGAGTGGGACATTTGTTGCAATTGGTGAATCTGTATTACCACCTCAAATCCAAGGTTTACATTAGGATTGAATCTTGGCGTTATGTATTCTTTGGATTTGGACCGATATATAATAACATAAATCCACCTTTATAGCATAATATAAAGTATTTTCAGTGCCCTAAAAAAATCCTATCCATCCTCTCTCTTCTCCTCACACGCCAAACCTTGGAAACCACTGATTTTTTACTGTCTCCATAGCTTTTACTTTCCTAGAATTTTATGTAGTTGGAACTGCACAGTGTGTAAGCTTTTCAGATTGGCTTCTTTCACTTAGTGGTATGCATTTAAGTTTCTTCCATGTCTTTTCGTGTCTTGATAGCTCAATTTTTTTTTTTTCAGTGCTGAATATTATTTCATTGTCTGGATATACCACAATTTATTTATCTGTTTACTTTCTGAAGAACATCTTGGTTGCTTCCAAGTTTGGCATTCATGAATAAAGCTGCTATAAACATTGTGTACAGGCTGCTGTGTGAACAAAAGCTTTCAACTCCTCTGGGTAAATACCAAAGTGTACAATTGCTAGATTGTATGGTAATTTAATTTCAATCACATTAATTAAAACTGAAACTGAAATAGACAGATTCAGCTAGTGGCCACTGTATCAGGTAGTATAGCATACATATTAAAGCTTTTCCCAGAAAAAATTTGAAGCTGACAGGACAAAATAGTATAAATTTAAAAGAGAGAGAAAAAGATTTAAAAAATGCAAAAATAAGATAATATGGAACCAAGAATAAGACTCAAAATATTTTCCTCCATTCTGGAATGTCCATGAATGAGACTCTGTTTTATAATAGAGAACTCAGGAAAAAGACTTGTCAGTTACCCAAGTGAGCGTGCCCGCTAGCCCCAAATGCGCAATTGTTTAGGAAAATTACAACATAGTTCTAGGATCAAACAGAAATTCTTCCCAAGCTCTTGTATTTCATCAGTGTTTCTTTCCTGCTGAACACCTTCCATGGTTTCCTACTGTACTTTGAACAAAATTTAGGGTTTTTACCATGCTGTGTCAGAGTTCTGGTGTGTAAGCAAAAGAAGTGAACTTTGGATGATTTAAGCATCAAAGAAAGTCTCTGAAAGGATACGGGGGCTGTAATTATAAACATGAGGGAGGTTGCAGACTCAGAAAGTAGTCAGGGTGAAGGGCAGATACAGCCAGGATTCCACTGCCAGCCTCTCACTAGCAGCCATTTAAGGAGGCTCCTGTGTGGAGGACCGTTTCCAGCCACCTCTGTGTGACCATCCTCTTTCTCATGGAATGCTGGACATGACTCAGAATGCTTGAACTTCATGCTCCCTAAACCTATTCTGATATGATCCTGGCATCATTTGAACTGCAGGCAGATTCTTCAGGATTTGTGCCCATTGCATCTCTAATTCCTGCTTTAAGATGGGAGCTCATGCATTTGATTGGTGGAGTGTAGATCATGTACCAACAGCTTAGCTGCAATGAGGTCAGGGAGAAAGTCTCTAGGGTTTTCAAGCTTTGCAGGCAACCTGCTGTGTGCCCTCCATAAACACTGAAACATTGTTGAAGAGAAAGGGATTCAGTTACTCAGCAGACAAGAAAGAAAGGAAAGAAGGGAAGGAGGGAGGATTCATCAAACATGCCACAAAGTCTGGCAGGGTCAGGCCCTTACCTGACTACCCCTTCCATTGATGGTCACTGTTCTGCAGCCACACTGGCCTTCCTATGCTCCTGCCTGAGCACCTGCCATTCTCTCTGCCTTCAGATTTTTCGATGGCTCGCTATCTTTTATGTGTCTTTTAAGTGTCACCTCCTTAGTGAGACTTTCTCTGACCCAATACTGTAACTCGTAGTGTCCATGGTAATTACTCTTCATCTAATCACTCTTTATTGTGTCATTGTGTTATTTTTCACTCTAACAGTTACCACTGCATGATCCTAGAGTATGCATTTATTTACTTGATTATTATCAATCTCTTACCCATTCCTGCCTCTAAAGCATAGAGTTCATGAGAACTGAGCTCCTCAGTATCTGTTCACACACTTAGGGCATAGGAAGACAGCCAATAATATTTGTTGGGTGAATAGTCAATGTAAATCCTTTACAATACCACATTTGATATAACAACATGCATCATGCAAACCAGTTAGAAGAACTTGAGTATTACTAATATGAGAATCTTAATCTTTTGTGTTGGTAAGTGCTTTACACCTTTGTAGCTCCTATCTCTTATTTCACTTATTCCTTAAAAAACAGTGATAGAGGCGTGTCCTGGCGGAGTAATGATTAGGTCAATCTCCTCTAAAGGAGCACAAGACCACATGCCTCTGGGTTTGAGTGCTGGGTGTGAGAGAAACAACCAGTGTGAACAACTAAAATTAAAATAAAATAAAAATTTATCTTAAAAAAAAAAAACGAGCAATAGATATATAAGCATATTTGTAGACCAGAGCATAGTCCATCACACCTACTACCTGCTACCCCATTAGTTGATTCTTGAGACTAAAGATCTGTGATCTCTGGAATATTTGAATTATGCTGATTGACTTAATGTTTTTATTGGTAAGGTGCTTATGATTTTAACAGTAGGAATTTTTTGAAAATCCAATTCAGTAGGCCCTGCATTAAAGAACATTTAGTAAAAACTCGAGAAAATAGTATATATAGGTGTCAATTTATAGGCTATCTGCCTAAAACCTATGTAATCAATGTTATACTAATAACAGTTGTGAAAAAGACTTTGAAAAGAAGGTGGTTTCCTGTCCTACCTGCCTCCTTTGACCTGTCTGCTCCAAAGGACAGCTCACTTTTTAAGTCCTTGAGCAGCAAATTACCACCCCTGTCTTCCAAGAGAAAGACTTTCCCAAATTTTATTTTTGGCATTCTCCTTTCTTGTTGCTGATGTCCCGCTTTTTGTTTTATAGAAATAATCTCCCAAGAAATTTTCTTCTAGAGCCATTGGAACTATTCCAGAATAAGAAACTTAAATGTTAATATTTTTGGAACATTATTTGTATTTTGGAACTTGCTGTAGTCGAATAGGGAGGTCACATTATTGAGACTATGATAAAATATATTGACTAAGTTAAGTATAAAAACCATGGGGCAGGGGATGGATAGTTTCCTTAATTCTACATTACTGACTGCTTGCAGATTCCTAGACAGCAAGACTTGTTACTTAGGGTGCAGGCTAGCTTGAAGAAGAATCTACTTTGGTGGCAGGTGGTTGTGGGTACACCTTGACACTAAGTCCTGTCAAAGGCTCTTGAGACTCAGCAGGTAAACTAGACTGGGTGAAAAATTCATTGTTCTAATATCTATCTGTAGATCTATGAGGATCTAGGTATGTTTCTGTAGATACATAGATATCAGAGCAGAGAATGGAAATCTTGCGTTAGAAAGCCCAGTCTGCAGAGTCCTTAGTGCCTGTAGGAGATGCACAGCCCTTCAGACTAGCTCTGTGACCTAGAGAGTAACTGGGTTTGTGCCAGGTGTGCAGAATCACAGTTGTTCTTGACCTTTCAAAGTTTAACCATGGTCCCAGATAGAAGCTCTGATTGTTTCTTAAAACAGCAGCACACGTGGCAGAATGCACACTGGCAGGCCCTGTAGCTCTGACGTCACCATGCAATAGACTGGCTCTGGCATGGGGCCACGTGAGCCTGGGTCTCCACAAGCCAGAAGTGAAAACTGATGCTTACTGCGTGTCATGCCTTAGCAGGGCATGGCTGCTATATGGATCTTAGTTATGGTTATGGTGATTTAAAGGGAACACTTACACATAAAGGTATACACTTTTGACTGAATGACAATTCCTCATGAGGAAGCTAGGACCTCCTTGATTCTTACCCATCTCGGTCCTTTTTTGTTCCATGTGTAACACTGATTCTGTCAAAGGAATGCCTTTATACTCTTGATTTGACTATGTTCTTGCTCTTAATGTCATCATCTTTATCTACCATCAGTTTGTGTGATGGTAGATGATGAGTCAGATTTGGGAGAGAGCACCAGGCATGAAATATCTGCCCTTTATGATTGAAATCAACTTTCTAAAGAATGATTGGAGGAAACTGATTTTCTCCTCTGTGATAATACAAAATGAAGGTGGGGTAAAGGAGCCAGCATAAACTTAGTATAAATTAATTTCCCAATAATTTATAAGGAGTTACCATGTGTAGGACATGATGATATTCTGAGGATACAAGATGAATAAAGGTAGACATGCCTGGAGCCCATTGACCATGTAAGTAGATAATTATAAATAAACAAAGGTCTGCATAAAATTCTTTTAGGATTCAAAGGGGAATCTGACTTAACCTGAGAAATATGAGTAAGAGAACCCAAGGAATGATGTCAGACAAAGGTGGAGTGGGAGGCAGGCATCAGATTCAAGTCTGTAAAAAAGAATTAAGAATAATGCACAAGTAGAGGGAGCAGGATTCTAAATAGAGAGAGTACACTTCAAAGTGAGTGAACTCAGAGCAGTTTCAAGGGGCTGGTCCACACAGTGAAAGCTGGAGAGGTTGGAGAGAATGGAGAAGAAGGCAATATCTTTAGACTCATCAAACTTACTGAAGAAACAAACATGGCAGCAGTGTGTGAGCTCTCAGTCTAGTGGGAGATCTGTAAAACAAAATTATGCTGACAATAAGCTCACTTATACGGGTTGAATAAGATGAATGTCACAGACATCACGCTCACTCAGACATGTGTTGAGGGGAACTGAGAGACTTAAGTCCAAGTAACATTGTTAATATTCTCCATCAAATATTGAACCCAGGCCAGGCAATTTTCTGTGATAAAATTTTCCCTTGGATTTTCTCCTATGTTATATATAAAACTTGGACTGTCCACTGAGAAGCATTCTTTAACTTAGAAGCAACTGGTCTTGTAGAAGCTGAGTATGTATGGCTCCAATCTGAGACAGAGGGAAATTATTTTTATTCAGCAGACATTAAGCTGGAGCCTTCCTCTGTGCATGGAAACATTTACTCCATGGGGCTATATGAAAATCAGTTTTCTTGCCTGAAATGCAAAGAAGTACTGATACAGGAATTGAGTTTCCTGGATTTGGAGATACAAACCAGCATGCTCCAGACTTTTTTTAAAAGACTGTCCTACCGAGTTCTGTCCTCTTTAAGATACAGGGTTGTCTGGCCTATAGCTGTCATTCAGGAATTCAAGTAAGTATTTAGGGAGTGTCTTGATTTGACAGACACAGTATCAGACTGAGTCACAGAAGCCAATAAGACAGAAGCAGGTCCCTGCTCTCAAAACTCAAGTTCTGGCTGGAGGATGTGACAATAATCACATCGTAAACAAGAGGATGTTGTATGGTGGTTTATGAGTGAAGACTAACAGCACCAGGGACAGGGGACGACTGGACAGGAATGGTCAGGGAAAGTATCTTTGAGGAGGTGACACTGGTCAGAGAGTTGAATGATAAGCCAGTCACAAAAAAGATCCAGGGGGAGGGATAAGCAAAAGTCTTGAAGAAGGAATATGATGAGCCAATTCACTAAATCTGTGGGCTGATACAGGCTGAGTTCTGAAATCAGTTTGTCTTGGTTTGACCCCAGTTCTGCTACTTGCAAACTGTGTAATTTTGAGCATATTGCTCAATCTCTGTAAACTTTCCTTTTTTTCTCTGTATAAATATTATCATCTTTGTCATGGGACATTTTTATGAGATAAAGCAAGTAGAATGACTGGCAAAGAATAAGCTTAAATAAAAGTAACTCTTGTTCAATTATGAGTTCAACAAATTTTTATAGAGTGTCTACTATGTTCCAGACATTATGCTGCAACTTTATTGCCAGGGTGTCCTCTCCTGTTTTCATTTATTTGGATGGTTCGGGAAAATAATTCCCTCTTTAGATTGATTTTAGGATAGAGAGAAGACATGTACACAGGGGAGAAGCTATTTATTGCAACATTACAATGGTATTTGTGAATTAATTTCCTGTCTGAGATGCATGGGTTATTGTGCTTCAAACATTTATTTCCTCAGTAAATACTTACTGTGTGCCTGCTCCATGTTAAACAATATGTCAGGTATTGGAGATAAACTGTGTATAAGCTAAAGTCTCTGAGTTCATGAGTTGAAGTCTCTTGACAAAGCTTTATCAGTGTTTAATTTGGTTAGAGTTTTCAACAAATAATCCTGAAAAGACATGAGATGCTCCTACTGAGAAACTTCTCTGGGAATAATTAAAATTGGATGTTTGGAAGACAAATTTTACTTGGCCACCAAAGTATTTACCCCTCTAGATTTGGAACCCAGTTATTCAGGTTTGAGAGGTGGATAACAGAGAAATTGGAATGGCAATTTAAACCATTGCCTCCTTTTCTCACTCAAGAAGAAATCCAGAGGAAGCATGATCTATTTATTGAAAGAGCTTGAGTGTGGGAGTCAGCAGACCTGGGCTTGAAGGTGCTTCCACCTCTTCAGTTTTCTCCTCTGTAAAGTGCTGATAGTATCTACCTGAGATCTGGTGCAAATTAAATGAGATAACGTTTCCAGCACAGTAACTGATGTTGGCATGCAATGAATTTCACTTTCAAGCCCTGTTCTTCCCTGCTGTGTCTCAGCTCCCTCCCTACACACACACACACACACACACACACACACACACACACACACACTCAAAGCAGTTTCCTTCTTCACTGTGAGCAAAATCATGGTTATAAGTTGGGGTCATGGTTCATCTCAGTGATAGAAATTAGGTTAAAAATTCAAGTTATCATTTTTGGGAATTGTTTCAAATGCCCACCAGCTCCTGGCTTGAGATGCAGTTTTCTCATTTATAAAAGGGGGAGTTGATGGCTATGGAAAGCAACACATAGACTGGTTGTGAGAATTCAGTGAAATAATATAAACCAAGGGCATAGCACTGTGTCTGGTACAAGGGAAACAAAAATCATGGCTGTTATTCATATGCAGATATTTTTGGTGACAGTATAAGGCTCCCAGGCCAAATTATCATTGCTGGATGGCCTATGAAAAAGTTTCCTTTTGCAAACAAATGGGTAAACAGTACAGGATTAGATTATTTATGAAAAATTCACCTTTTGTTTTATTAAACATGAGGATGTTGAAAATTTAGTAACATGAGGCTTGAAAAACCATTCCAATTATATAACAAGATTTACATATTTATCCAACAAATATTTATTAGCATTCACTATTTTCAAGTCAATATTTTCTCATCTTGTATTTGAGGGTCCTAGACCTCAATTTCATCGTGTATCTTGTATACTCATCTCTAACTTATTCTTAAAGTGTAGCTAAAATTCACCCAACATGCAAACGAGTCAGCATATTAGATGAGAACATGTGCATTTTCTTTTGATTAAACCTAGAAATTTAATTATTAAGTCTCAGGAGAGTGTAGTTGACATTATTGTCAACATTATGCAGCAACTGATCCAAAGGACCTTGGTCAAATTTATTCTAATTATAAAACAGGGAGAAGAAGGCTATAGACTTTGCTAGAGTTAGCTTTCCTGAAACCCCACATATTCTTCAGGAAAGAACAGGATTTGTTTGAATACCAATTATACACACACATACACATATCTCACCATATTAACAAGCTAAAGAAGAAAAGTTGTTTGATCACTCAACAGATGCAGAAAAATCATTTAATTAATTCAACAGTCATTCAAGATTCACAACTCTCAACATATTAGGACTAGTAGGGAAATTCTTCAACCCAGTAATAGGGCATATATGAAGAATTGTTAGCTAACATATTTAATAGTGAGACACTAGAGGTTTTCCCTTAGAGACTGGAAACAAGGCAAAGATTTTCTCTTTATTTCACTCTTTTTCGGTGAAATTGAGAAGCAAAACAAAGAAAAGCCATACATATTGGAAAAGCACAAATAAATCTATGTCTGTGTAGAGAACATGATTGGCTGTATAGAAAATCCTAAAGAATCTATAAAAGTGCTCCTAGAACTAACAAGTGAGTTTATAAAGCTTGAAGGACAAAAGATCAATATATGAAGTCAATTGTATTCCTATATATAAGGAATAAGAAATTAAAGATCATGAGAATCATATTGAAGAAAGAAGTTATAGATAAGCAAGAATAAGAATAAGCCATAGCAATGGTTCTGCATTAGTGGTGCTGGACTGGAGTCAGAGATAGCAATATAAAGTCAGGTTCTTTTTGATGTATATACAGATAAGCAGATACAGAAGTAAATTTATACAGATATATTCACAAGAGTTTGTATATATATATACATGCACACACACATAAAGACATATATACATATGTGTCCTAACACTGTTCGCTAAGAGAAGCAATGACTACATCTAGCATCACATCTTGGTTTCTAAATATCATTCTCCAATAAGAGTAAACAGGTGTTCTTGGAAAAATGTCTAATTCTAGGGTTGCAGCAGTGGAACTATAAAATGAGCTTGTAGTATCTTATGGTACCAGAATGTACAGAAGTGGTTTAAAAAAAAGAACAAGAAAGCAAGGGCATATAAAAAGAATTCAAGAAGCAAACTCAAATAGTTTCCAATGTTCGAGACTGGAAAATTTGAGCAGCTGGAAAATTTATCAACAATAAATGATATTATTGGATTATAATCCAAAGAATAAAGTTAAAATCATGAATGTTGATATAAAGACTTTATTGAATAAACATATGAGAGAGAAGGAATAGCTCTTCCACATAAAGGAATTCAAATTAATAGAAATAGAAGAAATAGGAATAGAAGTACTGTAGTAAGAATTACTAGAGGCAAGAATTACTGAGGAATACTAAAAACAATGGGTGAAAGTTTAAAGGGAAATGGGATATCTTTGTAGCCTCAAAGTACCTTCCTCAAAATATTTGCTTAGTTATGTGGTAGTTTTAACATGTCTGCACATTCTTTGCTATTCCCCACCTCCAGAAATGGGAGTTTAATTCATCTCCCTTGAAATGTGGGCTGGACTTAGTGACTCACTTCTAAATAGAAATGGAAAATTTGTGATTTTTTCTTGTAGAAACCTCCCATGTACTCATCAAGTGATCGACATTAATATAATCACCAATAAGACACACTGATATTGTATCTCTGTAATGTTGTAAAGGGTATGTCACCTCTGTTTTCTTCCAAAAATCTATAACTCGGTTAAATCCTGATAAAACATAAAGCAAACAACCCACATTGAGGGACAATCTATAAACATGTACTCTTCAAACATGTCAAAGTCTGGAATACAAGGAAAACTGAGGAACTATTATAGACTAGAGAAGACTAAGTAGAGATGACGTATGGATGCAATGTGGTGTCCCTAGAGGGATCCTTGAACAACAAAAGGACATAGTGATAAGATCAGAGATGTCTCATTAAATTAGTAGTTTAGTTCACAGTGTTGTACCAAGGCTAATTTCATAGTTTTGCTAATGGCACCATGGTTTTGTGAGATATTAACATTGGGGAAGCTGGGTCAAGGGCACATGGGAATGTCATGATCTTTTCAACCTTTTTTGAAGTCTAAAATTAGTTCAAAAGGAAAATGTAAAGAATGAAGAAAAACAGTGTGGGTGCTGATAGCTAAAATCTCATCAAGTCATGGTAGGAAGTTAGTAGTTATTGTCTAAAATTAATAAGTCAAGGCATCATATTTTGAGTATAAGAGCTAGTGGAACATGCTAACTATGTAAAGAAACAATTAAAAAGAGTTAAAAGTAGTTGTTTCTGGGGAAGAAGACTGGAGTGGAGGACCTGTGGACTCTGCCTTTCATGGTCAGCCTTTCTGCGCTGGCAGCTTTTTAAAAAACTTAGAAAACCACGTAACTATTTCTCCAAAAGGTAACATTTTGTGTACATCCTAGTACATTGATGGAAAGCCCAGGACATGAACACTGGTAGAATAGTGATAGTATGAACCAATATATGGATTAACTGCTAATTACCATTTATTAATCTACAGATCTCTTTGCTGTTCCATTAAAATCCTTTATTAGGTCCAGGATCCGAGCTGTGAGCTCACATAGCATGTAGTTACCATCTCTCCTTACTCTCTTCAGTCTGCGACCAAGAGTCTTTCAGTCTTTGTCATCCAAGAGTTTGGAAGAGAACGGGTTATTTGGTAAAATATTTCTGAAGTTTGGTTTTTCCAAATTTGCATTTGTCTGATGTTTTGTGCTTTTCTGATTACATGTGCATTAGCCTTGATTTAAATAAACAAGAAATATAGTCCAAATACATTTTTCCCCTCAGTGGACATTGCTACATCTTTTCTGATGTTAAATATACTCCCCTGTCTGGAACTTGTTTTTATGTAGTAAACCTTTCCTAAGGCTCTTAATGTGGGCTGTTTTGGATTTTATCTTGTTCCATTTTTGCTGGAGGTGAAGGACAATGCTAATTTCTAGCACCCCTTTCAGGACTGAAGCTGACAGAACAGGAGCAGATCTGATGCCCTCAGTGCTGGGAGGAGAAAGCCTCAGAGGAGGGTGCCCACCCTGCAGAGGTCCGTGGGGGAGTTGACGTGAGGCCAGGTCTTCTCAACCAATGGTTCCTGCACCCCACACGCCAAAGCACCCTTTCCCCTCTGCCGCTGTGCACTCTGCTCTTGTCAGGTTTCTGTCTATTCAGCTCTTGCTTTTGACTCAAACTTAGCCTCTCGTTCCCTTTAAACAAGGGAGTGGGTATAGTCAACATCGCCAAATGCACACTCTGCCTTTTGGAGCTTTGAGAGAATTTTCATGGGCATAAATCAAGGGAGAGCAAGTTTATTCATTTAGCTCATCAGAAAAATCCACTGTCATCATGTCACATATAGGAGTTCATTCTTTTAGTAGGTTTGTTCTTTTCCCATTAAGACAGGAATTGTTCCAGGGCCTTCATTCCATACTGTATATTAGCCATTTCATTTTTCACTGCGGGGGGGAAAATTAAACCCTTTCTACACATGATTAATACTGCAGTTGAATACCAGAAGAGCCAACCATGTGCTGGCCGTGAGCCATCCATCAGCAGTTTAACATCTGCAATCTCGCCATAGTGAGTCGCCGCTAACATCGTGAACAAATCAGAGCCGGCCCGTGGTTGGAGCAGTTTATGGACTGTGTGTGAGCAGAGCCTGTGCTCTCCTACTCGGGATCCGAAGATGAGGATGAGCTAAAGAAATGAAAGCCACAAACGAGGACCCACAGATTTTTGTCTTTAAAACATTCCTATTGGATTCTTGCCAATACAAGGTCAGAGCTCTGCCCTCTCCCCCTGAAAGGCCAGGAAGAGTAGAGGGAGGCTCACATTTTAGAAACAAGAGCACAAGCGTGGTTAGAGCCATGCTCTTTACAAAGCCAAAACAGTGGCGTAGATATTCTTTCACATTTTTCCCTTCCACCTATCTGAATTATGAGTACACAGAATTCTCTCTGCCCTTTCCAGGGCAAACACTTTCCAGGAGGTGCTCAGGCCTGGAGGAAATAGCACAATGTGTCTTGGGGTCAGTGGACAGGATTTGCGTCCCGGTTCTGCAGCTGAGCATTTGTCTTTGGATGAGCTGCTTAACCTCTCTGACCTCCCCTTTTCTCTGGGAGAAATCTCCACTGCATAGTGCTTTTGTGAGGCTCCATGGAGCAGGGCTAACATATGTGTCTGCATCTGACACATAGTAGGTGCTCTTGGCACGTATGTTTCTGCTCTTTCCTTTCTCTTTCCTCTCCAAAGAGAGCAAGGAATTTTGGCCAGGATTAACTGATCAAGACAACTTTTCTGGAAGTTAGCTGAAGGGCAGATCCTTTAGAGGAACACGACTAGCTTTATAAATTGCCTTCAAAAGTCGCACCAAATCCTTCAGTCAGTTTTAAAGGAACTGTTTACCGCTGCATATGGCAGTCATTATTTGGAATAATAAACCCTCTGAGAATCTGAACATTCATGGGCCAACAGATGGGTCAACCTGCTTTGCAATTTAACAAAGTAATTTATTTCAATCACCGGGACTGGGCATGTGAAGATTACTAATTCAGTTCACAGGCAAAAGGAGCAAACACCGCCACGTTGTGTGACTGTTCAGCCATTATGGAAATGCACACCTGTTCAATTGGTTTTCAGACAGTCTTCATTTCGATTAGTGTTCCCTTTTCTTCGAAGGTGTGTATTAAATTGCTGAAGATTTTTCTGCTGAAACTCAGGTGCTAATTGGTGTCAGGATGAGATAAAGATCTCAATGAAAATTTATGCTCTAGCGTAGGTAAAATTAAGGTCCTCAAAGTTGGCTTTGGGAAGTAAAACAGGTGTATCAGAAGTATATTCTTATAATTGGACAGTGTGTTGTTCTCTTTTCTTGAAACAGTCTGTTCAGGGTTTAATGGGGAAGGAAAAATAAACCAGGGTCATTTGTCCCTCATCTTTAAATCTGCTTAAATCTCCCATATCTTGACTTTTTCTCTCTCCATTCATCCTCGCTCATCCATCCAAAGGGAGAGAGAAATAAAAAGTTGGCCTTAGAGCTACCCGGGAAAAGTTTGTATGTGCTCAAAAACAGAGTTCAAAGTGTTATAAAGAACTGAGGTGACTTTCTCCTGTTCCTATTTAGCCCATATCCCAACATTAGTTGGACAGAGCTTCCATGATAGTCAGGAAGGTTCGCACAAAAGGTAGCACTTGGTGTGCATCGGGGATCCATATATTAGGAAAGATTACTAGTGCTGGAAGTTTGTTTTGTTGCCTTTTTTAAAAGGATGCTTTTCTTTCTTCTAGGTAAGTCTTTCTCCACTTTAGTGTCTCTAGTTCTTTTAAAATCAATGACTGCCCTCTTTCTCACCACCCCTCCTCAAATATTTATTTATTGAATTCCCTTTCCAGAAGTCAGGTTAGTTATTGGTCCTTCTGTCGCAGAAGGATAGATTACCATTCCGTCCTGCAGGCAGTGGGAGATGGGTAGGGATGCACAGACAACTCTCATTTGTTTTTGAATTTATTGTTTCTAGGTCGATCACACCATTGCATCTCCTTTAAGTCTGAGTCTTGTGTCTTCATACTGGCACTTAAGCTACTAGGGAAGCCTTGTTTTGCAAAGAGCCTTGCATTTTCATCATGGTCCCTTGTAGAGAAATAGCAGTTGAGAAAAAAGCAAAATAGAATGACATACCAGAACTTTTTACTTCAAAGCTTGTGCTCTTTTCCAGAGCTTAAATTGGTTAATGCTCTGTCTCCATGTGGAGACCTGCCTTCATAATTAGTCCCGATTCACAACTTTCACAAATAAAGCTACAGACTTTGGAGCTGAGGTCAGGAAAGAGTGTCTGAAGTCAAATGACTTTCTTATACTGCTAGTTACCTCAGAAATCTTCCTGGATCTTTCTAGTGCTTTGTTCACAGAACCCACGATGGAGGTTGGATAAGCAAATACAGAATTTGGGGGGAAAGGCTGTAATCTTGTAAAGTGCTGACTGGCTCGCTGTTGGCCAAGTCATTTCCTTTTCCTTCCTGGGACTCGTTTGCGGTTCTTACCTCCCTTGTGATGACGCTGGTCACATGGTTGATTTCAGCACCACTTCTGCCCTTCAGGCTTCTTCTATTTGCTGCCGAGTTTACCACCGAAGATGCAGAACAAGAGGTGGAAGCCGCTAGAGTCCCTGCATCTCCAGGTGGAAAGTGCCCGCCAGCTCAGCTCCCATGTTGCACTGTTAGGTGAGCAAGAAAAACCTTTCACTGTATTAAGCCATTAGATTTGGAGTTTATTTGTGAGAGTCACTGGCATGACCCTAACTCATACATACTACTTTACACTGCGCTCAGACAAATGAGGACCAAGAAATAAAACATCCCGTGGGCTCTCTGTGAAACTGGATTTCCTTGTGGTGGGTGTGTTGCTTTGTCTGAGTGCCCTCAGTGGGCCCTGGTAAACTGTTGCCTTTGCATTTATTCAATGATATGTTTGAAGTTGTTCTGCCTTAAATTATAAAATCAGTAGTTTGAATGTGGATGCAAATTCCTAATAGCTTTAGCAACTGAGGAAAAATTTCCAGATGTTTCACAAAGCACTAAAATACTGTACATTGTTTTCTTTTTCCATGGGAAATTATTCACAGGGCAATAAAAAGTTGTTTTTTCAGTAAACAGATTATGTTTCAGTCTGCAGTGTGAACACTTAAATGGAACGATGCAATCTGCCACTTTTTAAAAGAGGGTTTAAAACATGTCAGTACAAACCTTTCAGTCTTCTGTCCCATAAATTCAGCTTTTTAAAATGAAATCAACCTGAGCCCTGTGAAAGCTCCTACTATTATATCAAAACCAGTGAAATTTGCCTGTTTATTGCCACCTCAGGAATGTGGCAAAGAAACATTCTTTTCACATGGGACAATTTATTCAACTTTACACCAAGTGAAATTTAATTGCTTTCACTTCCTGGAATCATTAGGAATTAGTCCTGCAGGAGGTGGAGCCAACAGGGGAGGCTGGAAAATAAGTCTGTGTTTAATACATTTCACCCTGCAATTTTATCCTTTCTTCCTTTACTACTGGTTCTGTAGCAAGTTTCAGCCTGGGAAGCTACTTCAGAAAAAAAAAAAAAAAAAATGGACCGAGGAGGGAAATGGTAAACGAAAAAGACCAGGTGCCCTGTTGGGAAGGGTCCACACTGTGAAGGTAAATTGACGCTCATTGTCATTTGTCATCAACACAGTTGGCATTAAAGCAGTTGCTAAAACCTCATTCATTATCAATCACACAACTAAAATTTCTGATTCTTCCAAGTTAATTTTTCGGTCTGTGTTTGTCTTCATACACAAAAAAGTAGTAAATGTAGTGCTAGGTGAGCAAAAAGAAACCTAGGCAATCTCCTCTCTGGGGCATGGTTGTATCAAATACAGAAAAATCAGGATTGTACTAAGCAAGTCCTATACAGTAACTTTATTCACATTACTTTTCAAAGGGATTCAGGGACCTTTTTATACTTACTTACTTAATCAAATATTAAAGTTCCTTATAGACTATTTGAATGAAGATTATGGTCATCGCTTGACAGAAAGAATGAGAAAGGGTAAATTGAAAGACTTGTTAAAATCATACTGAAAATTAAGATGAACAATCCGCACAGATAATATAAGACAAAAGAAAAGTGGGAGCTTTTAGGAACACATCCACTTTGTAAAGCAATATGTATCTGTATTACATGCTAGAAATATTCTTCTTCATTTTCAAACCCCTCACCAAATGATAAGCTACAAAATTCTCATTGTAATCACAAGACAGTTCACTGTTCATACTTGGCTGAGATTTGAAGACCTTACTATTTGGGGACACTGAGGATGAAATAGAGTTGGAAAATGTACACAGGAGGAAGATAACATGACTTTTCTTGGGACAGATAAAAAAGTGAAAGGACAGATAAGTAAAAACGGCAATTACTTTACAGGCAAGAACTTCCCATTCTGTACATGTTGATTGCAGAGGTCAATGGAACTGGATTCTGTGTATCTTATGTAAATACTGTATTTTCTTCAAAATAAATGAATTTCTTCAAAATTCTTTCCTAATGTATAACTCCGAACTCTGTATTTAACAGATGAATACAATAATTATTTCCTATTAATGAGTTTTAAAATGTGGATAACTTTAGTACAGAAAATCTAATTTGATTAAAGCCTCTATATTTTACTGTATTTGATTACCTAGATTTCCCATGTACTTTGAAGGTCCAGTTTCAAGATAGGAGGATAGAAGATAGTTCATTTGACTGTTCATTGATTTTGGGTTATAAATATCTAGACCAGTGTTTTGGGGCCTCCATCTGGTCTGTTGACCCAGGCTATACAAACCTAGGGGAGTGATCAAATTAAAAATCTTGTTTTTCCACTTCCATTTATATTCTGTAGATTCCTCCTCTGAAATAGCCTTTGATATTCACTTAACTGTACTTCATCACAACGTAAAGTTCAGTTAGGAGGGATTTATCCTTACTAAGAACTCTTGCACAGGAAGGGTTGCTTTCTGAGGGCCTATAGGTAGGTTATACCAGCCAAACAGACCCAGTCTCTGCATTTATGAAGCTTAGCAGAGAGATGGATGTTAAAAAGTTGACTACCTCAGTAACTAGTTATCTACTGTCTTGTCAGTGTGACAGAGGAAGCTGACAGAGTCTGTGAGTATGTATGAGGCCGAGCCAGGCAGTTTCTTTGAGAAACACACTCCTATGCTAAGACTGGAAGGCTGAGCAGGGTTTGGCTTGACTAGACATGAAGACTGTTTTGGGCAGAGCCTTAGTTCAGGGAGGCTAGGGATGAGCAGTGTGGTGGGAGGAGAGGCTGGGGCAGGTAATGGGATGGCTAGTCGTTCAAGTAGGTAAAATAGAGTGGCGGGAAGTTGGTATCCATTACTAGGGCAAGAGGTGAGAAAATGGACTTGACTAAATAAAATTTGCTTGTATGGATTGTAAGGTGCCTATCCTAGCTGGGGATTCCAAAAACATTTTCACCTGGGTTCAATCTGCTTGTGATGGGGCTGTAAGCAGAGCTTCGTGGGTCATGTTGGGACTTTGCATCTTGTTCTGAGAACAATAAAAAACCACCAGCAGCTTTGAAATAGAGGAATGTCTTACATTTACCGAGCACTGTCAACTCAACTGCTGTCTTGACCGAACAGAAAGTGTAGTAACTCCCAATGTTGACAACGAGGTAGGTAGAGCACTATGAGGTATGTGTCTGTGTTGGTAGCAAGTCATGACATTAATTTTTAGAAACTCTTTAATGGGGAAAAGGGTTTGTTAAACATGAAGACATTAGATCTACCTAATTGCGATTCAACTTAACAGTTCATAAACTATGCTAGAGTTCAACTCAGTGTCTGACTTATGACCGTGCTGAACCCATTAATTTTTGCAATGATCTTACTCCTAAAAAAACTGTATTTTTAAAAGAAATGCATTGTGAGAGGAGCAGAAGCTAATGCCAACATATCTGTCTTTGATATGGAGATACAGTAGGCAGACATGAATTTTCCCAGATTAAAAACAAATGTGTAATAGAAGTTGAAATATGAAGAATTTCTCCATTTATCTTTCTGAGTAAAGGGAGAAAAAAAAATCATAGATATACATTGTAGATCATTTAAGTTTTAGGCCTGATGAGTTGAAACATTTTTATAATAATTCAGTGGCTTTTTTTTGAATATCCAGATGTTAATAATGATTCTTTGCTATGTGATTAGGAATGAATCTGCCATGGAAAAATGAGGTCTGTTCTCTCAGGGGAAGTTGAGTTACTTCTGTTATTTTCCCAGGCCTCCTGGGGAAGTCTATCAACATCTGAGTAAAGGATGGGAACAGGAGTCTGGCTGGTCACCATGGGATTATCAGCCTTGCTTTTTGAGTTTAACCTTTATTATTTACAACTCAGCTTGAAATATGACAAAATGTAGTAACTGTCTGTGATTTTGTTCCTTGAAATCCAGCAGTCCTTTATAGGTTTTTAGTTTGAAAAATCTGTGCTGTTTTAAATAAAAGTTTCTCTTGTCATTGGTTGTGACATGACTTTTGCCTAAATTAAGACAATGAATAATGAATAATCAGGATTCCCTCCCTTAGATTACATTTTTTTGGTAGAAAATTTTAGTTCCTTAAAAAAAAAAAAGTCATGCCCTGGAAGAGGAGTGGTTTGATCAACTGCCTCTGGCCTAAGCCCAGTCCACTAACACCCCAAGAACCTGGGTTTGCAACTGGCATGGGAGAACAATCAAGATGTACAACTAAATAAAATGCTTCTTCCTCCCCTCTCTTCCTGCCTGCCTGCATACTTGCTTTATTTTTACTATACCTTTCCTTAAAAAAAAATAAATGAAAGAAAAAAAGCAAGAAAAGAAAGAAAGAAAAGAAAAAATTTAAAAACCATAGCATTCTCTTTGAGATGCCCAGTATCTAGCTTGGATAATTTTTGTTTTATTTCCTCTACCTGATAAGCCACTTGCTTTAATTTTCTCTTTAATATTGAAGGTGCCATATCAGGGTTGTCTTAGGTCTAGAATCCCTTTCAGAATAATTTTGTTCAGGCATTAAAATATTTCATTTGGCCTTTGCTTATTTTTATAGTCTCCATTTATTTTTAGGAGCTGAGGCACTTCTTGTTATAACACCTAAAAATTATATCTGCAATGATCTCTTCCTATAAATGAGTCTTTATTCAGTCAACAAGCACTTATTGAGGTTATCTCTAGTGATTTGTTGTTGAATTAGAGTTTTCTTTTGGCAAAACAAAATTTACCCTCTAAGAAATTAAAAGACCATTATTACTCTTTTAGCATTTATTGGACGTTTAATATGTACAGTATTCTGCAAAGGAGCAGGTCATAAAACATTAATAACAAGAATAAATAGTTTGAGAGCATTCAAAGGGCCAGGCAGTGAGGTAAACATATAACATACTAAGCTTATTTCTTTCTCAGGGAAAGAACACTTTTGAGGTAGGCTCTATAAATGAAGAAGTTGAGGCTCACTCAAGTTTCATAATTTGTCTAGCACCTATACAGTTAATGACACAATGCCAGGAAATCTGATTGCAGAGCTATCTTTTTGGTGGGAAACTTCCAGATCAGAGGCCTTCAACACATGATTCATGGACCACTGAGGAGCCACAAAATCAAAGTAGTTTCCTGTTAATAGGAAGGTGATATTTGCACTTTTCACTATGCTGACCCTTACAATGATGGAGCAAAATCAATGGCAGATTAGCCTACTGACACGTCCTTGTTAGGAGAATAAGGCTACTTTTATTTGGAAATCTCCTTAATAAAGGCATAAAAATTATTAGTTTTATAAATCTTGACCTCAGAGTATACATCTTTTTAAATATTGTGCCTGAGTAAACAGGGCATGTGTATTAAGCGCATCTGCATACTGGCAGAGGATGGTGGTTGTGAGGAAAAGCTCTTGCACCACTGTTTGAGTTGTGAGTTGAACAGTCACTTCTTTTACAGAGTTCCACATCACTTGAACGAGTAATGGACAAACTTTGAATATTTAGACTTGGCAGATTTAGTAGATCTGTTTACAAGACTAAACAGAATAAGCTCATTGTGTCAAGGAAACCATTGATAGTATTTATGGCTAATAATAAACTTGAGTTTTCAAGCAAAAAATAGAATTTTGGAAAACTTGTATTCATCGCCATGAGCTCCATAGCTTCAGAACACTTAAAGACTCTTCTCATGACATCAGAGAGAATAGTGAGATATGTAATTTTTTGATATTCTAAAATTAAGTGTGTTAACATTTGGAAGAATCTATTAAATTAGTGAACTAACATTTCCCCAATAACCAATGGTTGATGTTTTTTAAAAAAACAAAAAACAAAACATGCATGGGTAAAAGACTCATGCAAAGTACAAGGTAAAAACTAGATTTTAATAAAATGGTATCAAAAGTTAATTTGTATAATTTCAGATTCCACATGATAACTAACATTTAAGAATGTACCACTTGTTGAGTTTCTGTATAGTATCAAAGAAGCTCCACAATTTTCTAGTAAACATATCAAAGTGTTCTTTGCTTTCTCACCACTTAATCATGATGTCTAACATTCTTCATATAAGTCAATCAAAACCACGTATTGCAACAGATTACATATAGGCACAGAAATGAAATTCCAGCTGTGTTTATTAAATTAGACAAAAAACAACAATTTTTAGGTTTTCCAAATTGTAAAATCAAGCCATTCTTATTATTAAACAAAAGCATTAATTATGTTAAAATATCCACAGCATAAAATTTACCATCATAAATAACATTTATGTGGACAAGTCAGTGGTATTAAACTACAGCTCCTCATACCCTGCTCCCACTAGACTCTGGAAACCTTTATTCTACTTTTTGTCTGTATGAATTTGAGCATTTTGTATACCTCTAGACTTATATAGAATATTTTTGTGATTAGGCTATTTCACATGTAATAAACTTTTTTACTGGGGAAATACAGTAATTTTCAGAAAAATGTTACTTTTCTTTGTATGATTTATTATGATTACTTGAGTGGACAATAAATATTTTAGCATTTTTATTTATAATACTACTATAATAAATTATATTTATTTATAACACATATAATTCTTTGGAGGTGCTCAGTAGTTTTCAGAGTATGAAGAGGCCCACAAATGAAAAATAATCTGAGAGCCACTGTTGTAGATACACTGTGTCTGTGTGGGTCAAACAGCTTGAGCAGTTTCTCACTGTTGCATAGTTCACATGTGCCAGAACTCATACCCACCTCTTCCAGGAAACTTTTCTGAAACAAAGAAGTGTTTCCTCTTATATAACCTTTGTGCCTTATCCAAATCACCCATGTGCCACTAGCTGCTTCACTGTATTTAATTCTAATGTTTATCTTGCCTCCATGTGACTATTGTGGCCGGGAAGGTGCAGCATCCATGCAGCATGTCTATTCATTTTGTGTCGATAGTGACTGAGTATATGAGTGGTAGATGAATGATGAGACTCAGTGGCAACCAGCAGATTATTTATTAAAGTTACAGATCAACTCAGGGTCTCAGTGTACAATATATCATTGCAAGGAGTTCTGGAATGAATTTTTTAAATAGCTATTATTAATACATCTGAGAAGAAATATCTTGAACTTGTCAGTTTATAGATTTCATTATTTAGAATGAACATAAAGTCAAATATTAAGTGAATAATAATATAGTTAGTACACTTGAGAGGCAAAATGTTGGGAAGGTGGAATTCTAATGCTGAAATTTGGAAAGCTTTTTCTTAATCCCAAGTTGCCTTTCCTCTAATGAATGAATTTTCCTGCCATCCTCCTTTTGTGCATCTGCTGATCAGGAAAAGTATGTTGATTAAGGTTGCTTGAAATCTTCATAATATGTGCAGATATGAACTAATACAGAGTAAAAAATTACACAATATGTGACTCAAAAGCCAGTGCTGAATACTTTATATTTTTTAAAGCCTCACTTTTTCTTGATCAATGATGACTTTATTTCTTACTTGGTATAAACATGCTTCAATATCTTTCTCTTTGTGGATGCTCTGCTTCTCTAAAGACATGGAGCCATTGAGGAAAATGTTTGAACTTGATGAAAAATAGTTTGTGTTAAGTCATGAAATAATACCCTAAACTCTCACTCTCTGTATGCTTTATGAGTAATAAATACAGTTAATAAATACAGATGCTGCCACAATAAAGGAATCCTCAGTGCTATAAATATTGTTTTCTGATTTACTATGATTTGGGTATTTATTGATCTAGGGCTGCCTCCAGCCTGAAATTACTAGTGTTTGGGGGTCTAAATTAGGCAGGATCTCAGAAGATGTTAAATTCCACAGGGAAGAGTGTCTGAGAAATGTGCCTTTGGCTGGTCTCTGCAAAGCAAAGCTTTTGATCTTCTGTATGCTTGGTTTTGATTTACTTCCAAAGCCATGTTGACCACTTCGGCGCACGCAGTTAAAGCTGGGTCTTTTAACTAGAGTGACAGGACAGACTTCAATTCCTGTTGCATTTATACCAGATGCAGGTCTTGTCTCCACCTATCCACTTGAAGAGTTGATGAATAATGTCTTCCTTCTGGGGACCTGGTCCAGAGATCAGAATTTTTTCTAAGTGACTTGGTGTGATCTTTTATCTCACCCTGTTTCATTTAGAAATCACAGACTGTCTGAACTGAAAGGGAATCAGAGACAAAACTATCCAATATACTCCTTTCATAGCTGAAGAAACCGGGAGACAAAGTGACTTGCCCAAGCCCACTGTGAGTTGGTGACAGAGCTGAAACTTGGGTTTCTCTTCAGTAGTTTAGTTCACTTTCAGCTTTTGTGGGACTTCTTTTTTGTGCAACTTCTTGGAACACAGTCTTAGATTATAAAGCCAACTGGGCTCAACTCCCTGTGACTCACTCTCTGTCTCAGTTACACACACACACACACACACACACACACACACACACGCACATTCACACGCACATGCACACACATTCACGCACACACATGCGCACACATGTATGCACAAACACTATCCAAGTCTCAACTCCAACACTAAGCAGCTGTCTGACTTTTTTTGGGTCAATTATTTGGAAGCTAAGGCTCAAGGAATTCCAGGAATCCTTGTAAACTCCACCCTCTGAGTGATGTAAAACACTAGACGAGCGTAAGGCAGTACTAGTCACAGAAGATTTTTTAAAGTGAAATCTCTAGTTTGCACAGCTTGTGTGTAGGTACAAGAAATCCGATGAGGTTGTAAACTATGCCGTTTGATCTCATTTGCATAATTCATAACTCTGTCATATAATATTGTCGTAAAACCCCAGGTAGGCCTCTCCATTTCTCTCCTCATCCTTATCAATTTCAGACCTTGCTGGAGGTCCCCTTGGATCTTCGGCTTGTCATTTCAAAGCTATGATAAAAGGAGTTTAAAGATACAGACATGTTTAAAGAAAATATGCTTACTACTTTGGACCGTTTCTTTCACTGTTTGATATTTGGCAAGCTTACTGTTCTGATTTAGTGCTGCGGACGGGCGTTAGAGGACCAGTGGGGTTCTGTTCCCCGCCCTACTCTCTGTGTCTCTTTGGAGCTGGCACTCACTGCCCTGTGGAAAAGCAGGCTGGTTCACTGAGGGCTGCTGTATAAAAGTACCGTAGACGGGGTGGCTTAAACAACGGGAATCAATTTTCTTACCGTTCTGGAAGCTGCAAGTATGAGATCAGCATGTCCGTGTAGCTGGGTTCTGGTGACTTCTGTCTTTCTGAGTGTCACCACCTTTTGCTGGGTTTTCTTTTCACATAGGGTGGGGAGAGGGGAAAGGGAGGGAGGTAGGGAGGGCAGGGGTGGGGGAGAGAGCAAGATCTCGGAAATTTCTTCTTATAAGGGCACTCATCCCATCAAGAGATCCCCTCCCTCATGACCTCATCTAAACCTCCTCAAAGTCTCTTCCAAGTATCATAACATGAAGGGTTAGAGCTTCAATATACATATTTTGGGAGGGAGACAATTCATTTCAAAGCAGGTACCCTCTAATCTAAATGCTGTGAGTCTGTATTACATGTTAAGAATAATGCCTGGTATTCTGAGCAGTGTGAGAGGCAGCATAGACAAAAGGACCCAGAGAAGTTCAAAAGAAAGAACACTTAAGGCTAGGAGAATCCAGAGGGTCTTCCTGGAGAAGGCAGCATTGAGTAGGCTTTTGAAAGATGGAAGATCAGCAAATGATAATGGGTGTGGGTGTGTGTCAGGTAATAAGCACAGAAATGGAAAAATGATTTCTGGAGAACAGATGTACTTACTTGCTTACCTGAGTTTAGCTAAGGATAGTCCTAAAAATACTAAACTCAGATTATTCTAAAAGCCAAGGCAATAATTTTGGAACATTGACTGGGGAACCTCTGTATCTTGTTAATAAACAAAACGATCTTTTGGGAAAATAAACCAAACTATCAGTCTCTGGGACAGAGAAGAGATGAGAAGAAGGAACATTTTGGAGGCTAGTGAAGCGGACTTGCGTGATTTCACTTTCTTTTAAACATCCAGGACATCTGTCCAAAAAGAACAGCTTTGTGTCTATTCCCTACTGGAAACCCACAGCCATCCTTTAGAGTTAGGTAATTTTTCAAGCTTTGTATATTTTTTGCATAATAAACAGAGTCTCTGGGTGCATCCTGAGAGGTATCTATAACCAAGAGAAGATGTTTCTAGGAGCAGTTGACATAGGGAAAGCCCTGTTCTGTGGCTGAGTACAACTGGTAATGGAAGAGCATGATTAGCCAAACGGTCACCCTGCTTCTGCAGTATGAATCTTCTCCTGAGAATGAACTCTGGAGCATGGTGGCCCTTTTCCATCGGCCCCGCGGAGTTCCCACAGGCCGCTCATCACAGGGATGGCATCTCATGGGACCTGCCACCTAGTGGGGGCTCAGGGACTTAGGATGCATCCACTCTGAAGGGTCAATGATTAAACATCTCCCCTGAATGACTATTATGGGGAAACAAGAATGACTAGATCTCTCTCCATGGAACTCACATGCCAGTTTACAAACGTGTAAATAATGGCAATTTGTAAATACGATAGAATTTCCTTCTTTATGGATGAATAATATTCCATCGTACATACCACATGTTCTTCATCCATTTTTTGTGGATGGAATTTTCGACGACATAGATGAAACTGGATGACATGATGCTACGTGAAATAAGCCCATCTCAGAAGGACACGTACTGAGCAACTCTACGCAGACAAAGTAACTAAATGGTCAAACTCACAGAAGCAGAGGATAGAATGGCAGAGGCCAGGGGCCAGGGAGAGGAGAGGGAGAGCTGTTCGGGGTGCACAATGAACACGTCCTGGAGATATTCTGTACCATAGAGAGCCTCTAGTTACAGCCTGGGGTTGTGCATTTAACAGTTAGTTAAGGTTGTAGATCTCATGCTCAGTGTTCTTATGACAAATGAAAAAAGGAAACAGAAGTTTTGGAGATGATGGGCATGTTTGTTACCTTGATTGTGGGGATTGCACTGCAGGTGTGTGCATATGCTCGTACTCACTAAGTCGTGCATGTTAAACACATTTTATTTTTTGTATCAGTAATATCAATGGAACCTCCCTAAAGATGTTAAAAATGCTATAGTTGCGGTGTCTCGTCACACAGAGATGTGTTCACCAGCAGCCGTCATAGGAGACAACGATGATAAACTCCCAGGTGGGCTGGCACTTAGATCCTCCTGTGGGTCCTCCAGGTGAGTGGATGGAGCTTGGGTGCATGGAGGTGGGACAAAGCATGGGTGAAGAAAAGCAGCAAGATGCTACACAGGCTATCGATGGATGCAGACATGCAGGGAGAAGGCCCTTTTCTCAAAGTGACAACTGTCAAATCAGAGACAAGACACAGATGCGCCCAAAGCCATGATAGGAAGTGGGTCCTGAAGAGCCCTGGACCAAGCCACCCAGCCTCTGTTGGAGTCACGTGTTTGGATGTCCGTTCCAGAATGAGCACCTTCAATTTGGTGAGCTTCAGACGTGGCAGGGCTGGCGGGGTCATGTAGGCATGATGGACCCAACAGTTTGCTTGCTCCTTAGATCGCTGGTGTAGAAATTGACCTTCTGGAAAGTCTCTTTTGAATGTAATGATTTGAACATGCAATGGATGCACATGGTGTAAAAGATACAATTGGAAGATATCTAACGAACAGTAAGTCTTCCTCCTGGCCCTGTCACCCAGCCACCTTGTGACTCTCACGAGAGGCTGACATTATTGCCAGCTGTCTGTGTCTCCTTTCAGAGATATTTTGTGTAAAACACAATTCTTTCTATCTCTATACACACACATATATACACACATATGTATTTATATACATGTATATACACACATATATACATACATATAATTATAGTTTATTATTATTCATTTATGGGTGTGCCTATTAATGCCTTCCTATTGATGAATGGTTAGATTGCCTTTAATCTCCTGTTACAACAATAAATATACCTAATGCTTCATCTCTGACTAACTTACAAATGTATAAAGGACAACACATGTCTAGAAGTGCAGCTGCTGAATCCACTTGTATATGCTATTTTAGGTTAAGTCTTAGCAAGTTACTTTCTAAAAAATAACCCTAGAAAGCACTCTTAACCATTCTCACCAGAAACGCAGGAGATTGCCCGTTAGCCCATGTTCTTACCAAATACTTTCTGTTTTTAAACTTCTTGGTCTTTGCCAAACTGTTAGAACTACCCGGGGAGAAAACATTTTCTTCTAATAGTTACAGTTTGTGTTTCCTATTATCTTGAAGGGGGCTGAGCATCTTGAGAGAGCCCCTTAAAAATCTCAAACCACCCAGACCTGTAGAGTAGGCAGCAGACAGAGGGGAACAATAATTCAGAAACGAAGCTCTCGATCAGCTGAAAGATAATCGTAATACGTTCTTTAAGGACAAGCACGTGTCTTTTCCCTTTTCATCTTTGTTGGCACACAAAACTCACTATAAATGCATGTCAAGTTGAATTGATGTTATTTTGGTGTAAGAGGGGGAGCCCTTTTCATATCTGCCCTTCAAACTTTGATGTTTCCCTTTCAAGAATTTGAAAGTGCTTTCCTGAAAAATTCAGTTCAAAGAGTTCATTTCATTTCTCATTATAATATTACTACCTGAAAGTCCCATTAAACAATAATGCCATTATTTCCATGACTTTGTTGTAGTCTTTCCTAAATCATTGAGTATCTGTGAGGAGGTTGCCAGAAGCACATGGGTCTCAGAGCATGGACAGAAAATGTTCTGTGAATGGCCTGCCTGCCAAAGCTTGAAGAAGAGTTTCTCTACAGCCTGTGTTCGCTATCGCCATTTTCATATTGCATCAGCAAGTATTAAATGTACATGAGTTACAAGTCTTTGGTGCATTAACCTTAACTCTGGGACATTTACCAAAGGATTCTGATCGCTGGATCCCATGGGAAACATTCTTATTATAATTTACATCACAGCCAGTATTGGAAATTTTGTTCAAATGCGATGTGATATATCAAGATCTCTAAAAAAATGAATCATTTTTGCAATTTGACTTTGCAACCATTAAAAATTTCTGTAAACATAGATCTGTGCATCTAATAAAGAATATACACTATGAAGGTCTTCACGCATTCACATATTTCAAATTTTAGGATAAAAAGATTAGTGGCAATGAAATTGACATTATGTTCCTTGTTCTGCTCCCTTAGGAGTGAAAAATAATCTGTTTCTAGCCACCAAGTTCCATGCTTGAAGCCATGTAAAAAAAGATTATGGGTTAGATCTTATTCCCTCTCTTCTTTTCTTCCATTCCCCCTACCTTCTTCCCTTTCATCACATATAAGCTGCTACCATCACTATCACTGGAACAGAGTCAAAGGACATGTAATTGTGCATATACACATACATACACATACATGTGTATATGTGTATATATATATATATATATATAAATATATATATATATATATATAAACACTGTATGTTTTCTCAGTCTCCGTGTAGGCACATTTTATAAAAACCATTTTTGTTCTCACAAACATCAAGAAAGGAGTTGCTTTCACAGCCCAGAACTAGTAGTAACATATCACTTTCTTGTGCAAAAATCTCCCTTTTGCAGAGGTGTCAGAGTGCTTGACATTTTATCAGCAGAATTTTTATCCATTTGGTTTAAAGCATAATCTACAAAGTTCCTTTTATAATGCAAATAGATAACTTGAAATAAATAACATAAACCAATGTGCGCTGGTACGATGTCCAGGATTAAAAATGTTAATTAACCTTCATCTAGCAGAGAGCTGATGCCTAAGGAAGCAGAAACACCTGGTGGATGATGTTTGATGAAATGAGAAAATGGTCTAGAACATGGGAATCCAGAAGATGTCCAAGCAAAGGCCCTGCCAGATGGTGGGTGAATACAGCTGTCCGTTGTCTCCACTTGCTTGCTTGCTTGCTTGCTTGCTTGCTTGCTTCTTTCTTTCTCTTTCTAAGTCGGAGTGTAGAGCATTGCATCATAGCATTATGTAGATATAAGGTATGCATCATCATCAACAGTCCACTTCTATCCTTCTCCATATAATTGACCCCTTTTATCTGATTTTCCCACTCCCCTCCCCTTTCCCTTCTGTTTAATCACTAATTTGAGTCAATAGACTAAAATTTGACTTTCATTTGATGTAGTTTGTTTTCTCTCTGTGGCACATATGACTCCATCTCAAAGTCATACACTGTTGTCTTCCTCCACTGTCTCTGAACGCTGGAAAACCTGGTGTTGCCGGTGTCACGTCGACCCTTCTCTGAGGGTCTCTGCCATCACCTCTGGGCTGTGACAAGCATTCACGAATGCGCTCCCTGCTCTTCGGAGGGTTAGGACTATGATCCCTAGCAGGTCTGCACTCCATTTCCAGCCCCATTTCTCACCTGCTCTCTGCTCCTATGTCGACCCTCAGTCATGGGCATGACTGTCATCTGCCCCAAAACCCACCTGAAGCACTTCTCTGCTGTTGCCTTTGTTCCCTCTGTCACTGAGCGAAGGATGGGCTGCCTGACAAATACTGCCTTATCTTTCAAGATCAATTCAGAAATCCCTTCTTCTTCAAAGTCTTCTGTGACTTTGATGTCTTCACATTCTGATGCCCCAGGTGGAGCCAACAGCTCTGTTTTTGGGGCACTGACTGAGTTCTGTGGTCCTCTAGGATAGTAACCTGTAAGTATCATCCTAACTGGGTTACCTGTCTATCCCTCTAATGATTGTGAGCACCTTCAGACCAAGGGTCATGCCAAATGTATCTCAGTATCCCTAACTTCTCTCCCAGTGTCTGACAGATAGTATAGACTTCATAATTTTTGACTGAATAAATAAAAAATGACCAGCTATTTTAGAGAATGGAATTAACAGATTAGGGATATTAAACAAAAGAATCAATAGATTAGGGAGGTTGAATTTTGCATCTCAGAAATCCCATTTGATTAAATATTTTTGAGTACTTAATACCTGTGGCACTAGGATTTAATCCCAGCTCCCATTTGCTCACAGATTCCTATACTTTGTAAATTAATTCTCAACACAACATGTAAGATATGCATTATATTCCTATTTTGGGGGTGAAGAAATTGAGTCTCAACAAGTGACTTGTTCAGTTATGCAGCTACTCAAGATTCAAAGCCAACATTGTCTGATTCCCAAGCACTTGCTTGTTCTTTACTGCCGCACTAAGCGAGGGACTGCGGGGCTTGCAAAGTGCCGCAAACACTTCGCAGTCTGAAGGCAAAGGAAAGCATGTGCCCTGAATTCTGTCTAATCCCAGGCATCATATAACTCCTACTGTAAATTTATAAGCAAAAGGATTTATAACCAAAGATTTGTATATGCAGTTTTATTTTCACGATATGTAAACAAACTGCTCACATGTCTGCTGTCCGTTGGTCTCATAAACAGAGATGAAAAAGATCCATCACCATGTTAAGTGCACACACTGCACATATATTGTCATATTTTGGTTTCTCCCAGTGAATCCACTTCTAGCCGATCATTGGCCTAAGCTTGTCCAACTCAGAGGGTGCCTGTTGGTTACACAGCCTAAGCTTTGTATTTGCTTGAATTGCTACTAGCTCTGCCCTATGGATTTAAACATGGGGTCAACTGACAAGGCCATGGCAGTGGATTGGAGTATCTGTGTTAGTATAAAAATTGTGTGCGGTCGAATCTCAACCAATTATGCTGAAGCCCATCAAACTAGATGGTTCATCTAACTAATGAACAAATTGGATGGTGTATGTGGGAAAGGCACTACTAGTAAGTGGGAATCCTGCCAAGTAAATATGTGAAGACCAAACTCAGAGAATGGTTATTTGGGGCAAAGAGTAGGAAAACATGGCCACTCAGACTAGACCACCCAGGCTGCTGGGTTGGCTGATGTGTTAATCACTGTGGTGTGGAGATTTGCCCAGTCAATTTTCATCTCCTTCTCTCCTGGTGAAAGGTCTTGGTGGGAGAAGACATTAAAGGCAGGCGGTCATTAGGAGAAACACTCCAGTGGGGTCACCCTGATGCTAATTTGTTTATAGTCAAGATGGCTTCCTGAGAAGTTGTTCTGGGAAATAATCCGGGCTTTTGGTTTACCCTTGAGAGATCTGAGGGGATGGCTAAGAGAGGATCAAAGCAGTTTGAGTTGCATTCTGCTGAGGTAGCAGAAACCCCAAAATAATAGTGACTTAATAATAATAAATATCTACTTCACATCAAATGAGCCCAGCTGTGTCTACATGTGGATGTTATCTCATACCATACTATCAGGGACCTAGTCTCCTCTTTTGCTATGTAAGTGGCTTCCACCTCATGATTCAAGATGGAGGCTCAGGCTCCTGTCATCACATCCTTATCCCCAAAGCAGAGAGGAGAAAAAGGCAAATAAGAGCATGCCCTCTTTCTTTAAACATAGTTCCTACATGCTGTACATAGCACTTTCAAGGGAGCTTCAAGGGAGGCTGAGAACTATAGATGTACTCAAAGAAGTCACAGGTCCAGTAGAAATTTAGAGGTTAATTAAAAAAGGGAAGAAATAATTTTTCAGAATAATAATCAGTCTTTGACACTTGAAGACAGATAGGAGGAAACTCTTAAAAGTTCTTTGAGTAGTTGGGGATAGGATTCTAGGGCTGGTTACTCCAAATCTGCATTGAGCATTGCCAGGAACTGCTGTACTCTTATAGCTAGAATGGAGGATGGAGCCGAATCTTCTTTCCTGAAGCATGGCACCATGTGGACAACAACATTTCCTGATCATGCTCCTTAGAACAGCAGTTCTGCAAAATGGTAGAAGGTATGACCCAAAACATGAGGTTTTAAAATATGTTTTATGGCACCAATTTACATATACTAAGTAGACATCTTGATGATGAGAAGTGTCAGGACGTTCAATACAAGCCCATGAGTACCGTAAAACTCAAGAGTAGAATGGGGTATGCAGCAATGCCCCTACCCATAGTCTGTCTCCAGTTTCCTAGGGGAGCTTGTCCCCTGGACTTCTCTGAGGTAGGCAGGACGAGGGACTCTGCAGCTGCATCTCTTGCTGCCATGTTGAACATTGCAATTCACAAAAGGTTGGTGCTATAGGGGACATTTGATGGAGCAGCAAAAAGAGCAGAAGATGCTGAGGCTCAAGTTGAAAAGGATTGAGGGGGCGGGGAGCCAGTCCTGGGGTAGAAGTTTTTTGCACTCTGGACTGGAGGATGAAAGTAGAAACTCTCAAATAAGATGGTGTGGAGACTTTTTTTTATCTATTCCAAGATGGCAGAGAGAGAGGCCTGACCTTTCCCACCAAACAAACATTAGCAACAATGTGCTCAAACCTCTAGGAGGGGCTCACCCCTTCTGCAACCTGCAGGTCAAACACCAGTCCTAGCCTGATACACCAGAGTAAAGATGAAACACATCTTTCCATGAGGTTTAGTGACTCAGCATAAAGGTCTCATCCAAAAATTGTTTGCAAGCTAAAATTCGATTCTCCCCAAATATGCAGGATTGTCTTTCCTGAAGATTTGAAATGGTTCTTTGAGGTAAAACTTTTCACCTTTCATAAGAGGTGTAGGGAAAATAAACTTCCATGGATGTGACTAATGGTGGGGAACTTTGTGGGGAGGAAGTGGGACTGGTCTGTCATATTTTCTCCTTTCTCTGCACAGGTGACTCTGCTTTACCTGCAGTATGGAAACAAGTCTCTGTCTTTGCAAATGCCACCCACCTGGGTGAAGGAACAACAGAGGAGGGGCAGGAAGAAGAAGAGGGTGAGATATCACTTTCCCTTTGCAGCATGTGTTTCTGCCTCTTCATCATACACTTGCTTACTTCCGGCTTATATTTTTCCTCTGGTACTTGTCTCCTTTGGCACAATCTTCTGGATGCTCTTTCTCCCTACACAAGTGATACTGGACACCCCAGTGGAGCCTCAATTTTAGTGTAGGCTTGAGTGGTGGTGGGTGTGGAGTGTGCTCTGGTCTGATCGAGGAGCAGGTAGTGACTGCCAGCAGTTACTAGTAAAGGCCCGAAATCCATGTGCAGACAAACACAGTTACTTTAAATCTCCTTAAAGCTGCCTTGGATGATTATTTCAACCTGATTTTACTCAAATAAATTTGCTCCATGTGGGAGAAGGGGTAGAGCAAAGTAACGCTCCTCCTCCTCCCCCTGTCACCGCCATCTGGCCACCTTGTCCAGTTCCTTAGCTTTGTTTTCATGTCCACTGGAATCTAAAATGGAGAGCAATTTTAAGTGCCGAGCAAACCTCTACTCTCCGTGTCAGAAAGTCAGTGCCACAGTATGGATGCCTAGGGTGACTTGATGGGACCTTCAGCGGGTTACCAGCACTTGTGGAGATGCTGTGCTGCTGTGCCAGGCACAAGACTGTCCCGCAGGGCCCGATAATTTGCCCCCCAAGCTATGGAAAAATAACTGATGGAAAAAACAGAGAATCCGCCAACATATAATTTAAGTCTAGGCGGGTATTTATTGGATTCATAAGCCTGAATTACTGATAAAGAGAATGGGAAATAAGCAGAGCTGGCAGTGGCATCACTAATCTGTGCCCCAGGGCACGGCACCTACACAGTCGAGTGGGCAATAAAAAGCCACGTGTATGTCAAGGGGATGAAGTTCAATAACCTCTGACCAGCGTGGCTCTAATAAATCTCTGCTGGACCCCAAACTTGAGAATCTCACATCGAGAGCTGACAAATGTGCCACTTCATTTCTCTGAGTTGTGTGTTCCCTATGTGGCTAGACATTTCAACACTGCTGACCACATCCTTCCCGACTTTAGACGTTTTCCAAACACAGCAGGTATTAAAACCTGAAATCTTGGATGGAAGAAGAAAACTTCTGTGGATGGACCAAGCAAAACGCTCAGCTGCCTGCCGCGACTGCCGTGACAGAGCAGGAAGACAATACCGGCATTTACAGGCTGGGGCTTCTGGAATCCTCATCGAGAAGTGTTGGACGGAGTCTTTCGAGAGAGCTGCCCACTTCCCAGCCCTTACTCCGTGCCTCTTCCTCTGCCCAAGATCCCATGTCGACAAAAGCAGAAAGCTTCTTTCTTTTCCTAAATGGGAAAAAGAGCCATCCGTTTTGTGATTTGTATGGAGCATGATTTTTAAATTAAATTTTTTAACTTTATTTTTAACCTTCATAAAGTATTTTGGAATCAATGGACAACCCACCTCCTCTCCACTGGGAGCCCCCATCCCTTCCTCTGCAGAACTTTTTAGGTCTGGAATATTTTCAAAACCTATGAAGAACTCACTTTCACTGAGCCACTTGGCTTTCAATCATAAATGTCACAGACATAAACAACATATGCAGCACTCCCCCACATACCACAATTAAAGCTTGTAAATACAGTCTTTCAGTCAAATCAATCGTGCATATAAATATACTATTGAATGTTTTACATGTGTGCATCTTTAAAACTATAAACATGCACATCTGTTAAAGTTTTATATAGACAAAGTTCACATACAAGTTGGTGATATGATTTTCTTGACCCAAATTGTGAGAGAAAAATGTGCATGTTTGTGTGTATAGAGAGATCAGGCACTATTTAAAAGCAATCTCTATTTCCAACATGTGTTTTTATATAAGATGAAATTACCCATCTTACTTGGCATTTACATTCATCTTCTTCATGAGCAATATTCCGAAAGAATGACTTTATTATTTACCCTGCGCTTGCTGAAACCTGCTAAGTATAATGTGACTTTTGAGGGATTAAGGTAAAATCTGCCTGCGATACAAGCTCAGGCCTCTGCCTCCTCTGGGGTAGCTCTGCGAGTGGGCAGGGAAGCAATAGCAAAGAGGTGAGTGGTGACTCGGTGACACTAGAGGCTGCCTCTGCCTGTAAATATTAGTACATCTGTGCGGGCCACTGAGAGCTGCCTGTCATGCTGCCGTTTACGTGCCAGCTGCGGGGCTGGCAGGGGCCAACTTTCTGTCAGATAGCTCAGCACATCGGCTCAGAAACTGGGTGTAGAAGGAAGACATTTTAATTCTCACATCTATTCCTTTAAAGTCAACACGTTTTGTGGGTGCCACTTTCTTTTGTGCTGCAAAATGGCATTGAAAAACGCACTTTGTCATGTTTACAGAAGTGGTGTTTGTGACCATTCTAGACAAACAACCAGAACCACACAAACACATTGGTAATTAAGGCCCCTGAAGACAAAATGACTTCATGTGCAAGAGGGAAGTGAAGTCATGGATTTGGATTTCTATTTTATATTCTAATTCTCTCAGGGTTGACATTCATAGATCTAAGGCCCATGTGCATTATATTTATCTTTCAGCTCTTCAACCAAGGAAGAAAATTGGGTCAAATGAGCCCACATTAGCTCAGAGTCAGAGGACATCCGATGGTGGTGGGCCATGCATTGACCTCTTGGTCTGTAAGACCCATGCAGGCTGTGATTTGCTCAAAAAGAGTTGGTTAGTGACAGAGCTTATTCTAAAATCTGGGTTCAATACAGTAATTTGTTTTCACACTTTTTCTTTTGGAGTAGTTTTAGGTTTGCAGAAAAATTGAGTGAAAAGTATAGGAAGTTGCCACATATTCCCTCTTTGACCCACCTTCAATTTCCTCTGTTTTACCATCTTGATCATTGTGATACTTTTGTTATAACTGATGAACCAATATTGATATATTATTAATACAAGTCCATAGTTGATATTAGGGCTCACTCTGTGCTGTGCATTCTATAGATTTTGAAAAATCTATAATGAAGTGTTTCCATCATGAGAATAGCATGTAGAATGGTTTCACTGCCCCCTAAAAGCCTGTGCATCACCTACTTATCCCTCTTCCCACATTCCTGACAACACGGACCTTTTCTTGTCTCCAGAGTTTTGCCTTTTCCAGAATGTCAGACAGTTTAAATCATACAGTATGTAGCCTTTTCAGATTGGCTTCCTTCACCTAGCAATAAGTATTTAAACTTCTTCATGCGTTTTGGTGGCTTGATAGCTCATTCTCTTCATAGCTGAGTCCTAGTCCATTGCATGAATGCACTACATTTTGTTTATCCATTCACTTATTGATAGACAGCTTCGTTGCCCTGAAGCATCCCTAAAAACCCATCTTTCCTGGGGCTTCAAGAGCACATTCAAACTGTCTTTGAGAGAGAAAGCTGCCAGTCTCAAGAGGATGCCTGAGGCTTTGCGGTAGTAGGAGCATGTACTTTTCCCTCGTTTACTCTCAACTCCACTGCTCTTGGTTATGATCCTGTTGGAAGATAATACAGACCCACCACCTCCCCCTGGTTTCCCATCCCTGATTTGGGCTGAGGCTGGGAAAGCAGACTCAGATGAGAGTCCATCTTTTAACCCACAATGATGAATATTTTATTGGGGACAAGAAAGTTATAATAAGTGGGAAGATTAAAAAAATAAATAAATGTATTTAAGTGACGCCCCCCTACTAAAATGATGATATCTGAGATTACTGCATGTATTAATAATGCAACATTTACAAATGTACTCCAATCACTGATAGGGACCAGGACCTCCAGGAATCATCGTGTCTACCATGCAGGCCACATAATTGGCCTTAGGTTTTATAGTATGGGTTGGATAGCCTACAGTACGGGTTGGTAAAGGGCCAGATAGTAAATATTTTAGGCTTTGGGGAGCATGCAGTCTGCCTTAACTACTCTGTGGCCATCTTGTAAAAGCAACAATGGACAATATGTAAACAAATGGAGTAGCTGTGAGTCATTGAAATAGAAATTTCATATATAATTTTTACGATATAATTTATTATTCTTTTTATTTTTTGTTAACCATTAAAAATGTAAAAACCAGTCATAGCTCACTGGCTATAAAAAACTAGGTGGCAGTTACATTAAGCTGCAGTTTGCTGAATCCTGCTTTATGACATCATAGACAAAACTGGCTTAGGCAGATTGGGGTGAATTTAATACAGGCCTTTGGTGGGGTGAAGTGGAGATGATGAAAGTGGGATTTGGTAGTCCTTTGATTGCTTTCACTCTAAAGCCGTAGATCCCCCATGTATCAAAAGAGGTTGATGAAGTTAGGGCAGTATTTCTCCACCTTGGCACGATGGACATTTTGGACCAGATTATTATTTGTATTCAGGGGGTTGCCCTGTGCATTATAGGATGTTAGCAGCATCACAGACGTCCCCCAACTACATGGCAGTAGCACCCCACCTCTTCTCCAGTCTCCACAACCAGAAACATGGTTAGACATGGCCAGTGTCGCCGGGGGCAGAATCGACCCCAGCTGAGAACCACTGAGTGAGTGAAACAGCCTCAGAATGGCAGGAAATTCCATAAATCATTAGCAACTGACTAACTGGGGGGAAGGACAAGTGTGTGTGCCCCCAACAGGGCCCGGTTTGCCTTACGCCTCTCAGGGTCTCCCGGCTAAGCATTAGCAGGGTGTGTCCAATGGTCAAGGAATCAGGTGAGGTTCCACAGCAGGACACAGGACACCAGGCTTTTAACATGCCTTTAGTACATGATTATCATGATTACCCTTGAATGACAATGAACCGTTCTTCTGTTTTAAGTGGGGAAAAAGACTTCCTCCTTTCTATGGAAAAGAAAACTCAGCAGGAACGGAATCATTTTCACTTCTTAACCAGGAAAAAAAATACAGATAAAGTAGGGGACAAAAACCAAAAGACAACAAAACGCCTAGAGAATCCTCCTAGCAGATTGTGGGGAATGTTTAAATTCAAAGGAAAATTCACCTGTTCTGTGTTAGCCTACGTTTTCAACTAGAAAACATCGACTGAAAACTGCTGTGGCATTGAGGTTGGACATTGTTCAGGGTCTGGCCCTTGGTGTTTTCTCCAGAGGTCCCCATGATAGACAGAGTATTAAGAACTTAATCATTTAAACAAACAAGCCAACCGTCAGAAAAGCACAGAAGGAAATAACTGGCATGGGTTTTACTTATGGGGCATCATTCTGTACTACTGCTTTTTCATGTCTGATGAAACTGATGTAGAGATGTTTAAGTACTAGTTTTGCTATTAAAACAAGTAGATCTTTGTTGGCTTTGCCATTTGCTTTTCTGCGGTGGCAGCTAAGACTAGAAACAAAAGTCAGGGTTCTGCTACTTGCCAAGAAATCCCCCATCCAAATTCAAAAGCAAACCAAAATCATCCGAAAGCCCTGAGCTGCTATGGAAGAAGTTAATTGGAATCACCCCAGTGGATTACTGTTCCTCCTTCGCTCGTTTGCCACAAATCAGTTTGTTTTTATTCGCCTCAAATCTCCCATTAAATAAAATTTGTCTTGTAGCACACACATCATTTCCCATGACCAAAATGCAGCTCCGTCTCCTTTTTCTAGTAAAGAGTCTGAGCTATGTTTCTTTTCAACAAATCCCTATTCCCCAACCCATATTATACATTTCGCCATGTTTTGTCTACTTGTCTTCTGGTTTCAGCTGTGTCATTTTAGTTATCGTGCCTGTGTGTCTCAGGACCAACATCGCAGGGTAGGAGCAAGCCAAGATGCTGGTGATGCACTATTCCCCCAAACTTGGTTCCAAGGACCCCACATTCTAACCAATGACCTACACCCCTCACTGCTGACAGAGCTTTTTTTTTTTTTTTTTGTAATGCATATTTTAGTCTTGATTGGCCATCAACCATATGGCATGATTGTCCTGTGGGTAAGTTTATTATTAACAGCTCACAGCTGGAGTTACAATAACTACACACGGCTGTGACATTGCACTAATTGACCAAGACACGTCTGAGAACAAGATGCAGAAAGTGGCCATTGCAAATTACTTCAAGCACAAATGGAAAGCTTAGTGGGAAACACCAGTTTCAGATTAGAGGTTTCTATGTTAAGATCAAATTGGTCAGGGGAGAAGGGCTGGCTAGAGAAGGGGGAAGAGAAGGTAAGTGAGTCAGGCAAAGGCATTCTTCTGAGTCTCCATTAGGTTTTTATTCCAGTGAATTATTTTAAACAGATTCCTGTTAATGAGGAAGAAGCTGCCACACTTAAAATGGAATTAAGCCTGAATTTTTAAGTGCTCAGACAATTAAATCACTGAATCCATCGGGTGCCTTCCATCCGTGTTTCCCTGTCTAATCCTGCTGTCACAGGCAAGGTGGAGCCTTGCGAACAGCATGTGCTGTGTTAACTCCATCACTTAGTATTAGAATCAAAGAAACCAGGTTTTGGAGGGGACCCGGCTGTTGTCTGCTCCAGTGAGTGGGGTGACGAGGGGCAGGGACACTGGCCAGGAGTTGTGCCTGAGTTAACAGGCTACCAGTGAGTCCTCTGGGGAAGGCTCCCGAAAATGATGAAATGTGAATAGGCTGTCTGTACATCTCAGTAAATTTCTTTCTCAGATGTTTCCAGCCAGTGTGAGTCAATTGAGAAATGAGTCCAGGAGAACAGAGGGTCAAGCCAGTGAGCTCAGCGTCTTATAAATCAGCAGCACTGAGCTGGACTGGAACTGTCAGATGGGGGAAAACCTGCTGCCTGGCAAGCTTGTGAGTCTTTTCAAAAACAAAACCTAACCCTGGCCTTGCTCTCTAGATGGGAGAGGGCTTAATTAAAGTTCACGGAGCAGTGAGGAGTGGAAAAAGAAATATGGTTTGCTAAAAAAATATAAAAGCACCAACTCAAGGTAGTTCATATGCAACATGTCCCAATTCTGATCTTGGCTCTGGCACAGAGTTACAAGTGGGATCATGAAAAATAGTTAAGTGTGGTCATTAGCAAATTCTGCCAAGAGGTCCAAGAGATGCTTTAAAGCTGAACTAACCAAATAGTCTACCAATCACATCCCCATTATACGGATGAAGAAACTGAGGCACCGAAAAGATAATGTCTTGCCTGAGGTGATAGAGCAACTTAGAAGAGCTAGGATTTGAGCCTGCAGTTGAATTCATTCTCCCAACCACTATGACACTGGTCTCTGTAGGGACATCACAGGCCCCAGGTTATAACCTCTGCTCTAGGCAGTAGGCCAGTCTGATCCTGACAACTCACTTGCTACGAAAGTCCTGCTCTGCTATTTGTGGCTCAGAGATACCCAGATTCTGGGTTTGTGCTCATACTGCTTCATCATTCACTACTTATAAGTGTCTGAGGGCGCTTTTCTCCCCCCAGGTTTTTATGCCAACAGCTGATAAAGAGCTTTAAATCTGGGAGCATGGGATTTAGGAAGACCCAGTTAGGTTTCCAATGACACTTCTAAGTCAGTCAGATTGCAGCCTGTGAAGGCATGAAGGTCAGCCCCTATGCACCAGAAAACAAGGCCTGAGCACCAGGCCTGAGCACCAGGCCTGAAGTTGTGTTACTGTTGCTGGGGAAACCATAATTGAATTTCCTGAATTACACACAGTGAGATTTAACATTGAATAACCATATTTATTTGCCTTCTAGGCCCTGTGGCATCTGTTGTTTAGCTCACAAAGCTCCTATTGACTAGAGGAGAGTTCTGTTGGCCCAGAAACCTATGATGGGTGCATGAGGTGGTGGCAGCTCCGGGACTCCAGGGCAGGGGGAGATTTCTCAGCCAGTCTGCAGTCTCCAGCCAAAGGGCCTGGCATGGGAAAGGCCATGGATACAGCTTGACACCCAGGCATGAAATTGATCTCTCTCCTCCTGATGCTTTTACTTCCTGAATGAGGGGAAGAGAGAGGCACTATGGAGCGGGTAGTGTGGAAATGGAAAGATAGGAAGGAGAAAAAGCGGGTGGGACATCAGGCAGGTGGTAAAAGAGGTTTGCAAGACCACAGGCTGAGCTCGTGTATGTGGCGGCACGGGGATGGGGGGCGGGGGAGACTGGGGTAGGGGATGAGTGCATAGATGAAGGAGACATATTCCAGCCCTCAAGGGATGAACCACCTAGGCATGGTTCTAGATAGCTAAACTATATTATGAAATTTCTACAAGGAACTAAGGGAATCAGAAGAAACCTCCCTGAACTCTGATGAACCTGTTGGGAAATGATGGGGGATGTTTAGGATAGCTCATAAAAGATGAATAGGATTTCAGCGGGTGCTGAGCTTCTTGAATCCAGGGACTAGCATCAATGATAACACAGGTCAGGACAATGCCTCAAATGGATGTTTCCTGAAATTGCTATTCACAGCCACCAGCTTCCCCAAGAACTACCATGCTTGGGTGACTTCTCTGGAGCAGAAGGGCATATAACAAAGGAGGGAGAAGATAGGAGAAATGGGCATCAAACACAGGAACCCTGAGGCCCAGGGCCCTTCCTTCCTAAGCAGGGTGCTGAATCCATATTTTGACAGTCACAGGATTTTGCTGCCTGAGTTAAAGTCTGGGAGTGGCTTTAATTAGAAATGAGTTTCAGAAGGAGGCCTTGAAACTGCCAAGCCCACCAAGGTGTGGAATAATTTCTTCCCTGATACTGGATCCAATTTGTGTTTCAGTAACTGAGATAGCACTTAGTCTCACCTCTAGTACCCTGAGCATACTTCTTCTTAACTTTGTATTCATCACTGGCCTTTCTAAACAGTCCGTTTAGTCTACCCTGCAGAAGAAGCCATATTAGAAATATCTGCTCCCAAAATAACCTGATGAAAAAGAGCTGACTCCCTTCTTCTCCCTATTTTTAAGCTTTTGGTTAATAATATTTAAAGCATTTAAGAAAGCATGGGCATGACTCAATGAAACCTCAGTTCCCATCGACTTTTAACAACTTCTTGGGGCCGATCTCACGTCATCTCTCCACAAACCCAATTCCCTTTCATCTCCATAATCCCCTGCCCCATCCTCTGAATGAATTTAAAGCTAATACCAGACATTGTATCATTTCATCTATGAATTTTTCTATACTATCTTCATAAAGACTTTAAAAAATATATGATTACAATGCATTAAAACCCCTAAAAATAGCAATGTCTTAATAAGATCACATTTTCAGTCAGTGTTAAAATTCCCCTGTTTACTCATAAATGTTTATTTACCTATAAACAGGACAAAGCCTTGGGTGGTGGTGTCTCTTCAATCTCTTTTAATCTGTAGATTTCCCGTATCCTCTTTACTTTGCAATTTTTTGTTGACTAGACTAGGTATTTGTGCTTTGAGTTTGCCACATTCTACATTTTCTAACTCCTGATGAAATAATAAATTGAGGCAATGATAATCAATGGCTGAGAAACCACTAGGTGGAAGGCCAACAGGAAATTTATAATGGATGATAAGGCTAATAGTACCTGATGCCACCCATCAATCCTAACAGTGCAAAATAACCTGATGTTCTGTGGAAAGTAATATACAGAAACCCTATTTAAAGGAAGTCAGGAGGCTAGAAGAGAGCCTTACATGCTCAGCCAGCAAACTACAAGACCCAACATGCACTTCTCCAAGGGAAAATGCTGTCATGTCATTGCCCCAGTTGAAGGAAGGGGGCGTTTTAACCCAGCAGCCCCTCCAAGGGCTGGATCAAAGGGAACTACATGAGGGTGTTACCAGGAGACTGCATTTACCAAACTACTTTTTGCTGTTATTTCTGAGTAAATCCATTGTGTTGGTGGAATAATTGATTGCGTTTTTGCTAGAGGTCAACGGCTCACGTTACCTACTATGATGAATTCTTGTGGAAAAATTAAATGGGAATTCTATTGAGCCATTAGTTCTAACTACCAGTTGATGGAAAATATACGGGACAGAAGAACATTAGAAAGCATACAATCAGCCTTTTTTTTATTTTAATGAACATTTTATTTTTATTTGATTACTTTGTTATTATCAAGTATTGTATTGTGATGTTTTCTCCAAGGATTACTGAGGAGTAGGGTCTATTTATGCCCCACTAAATGGACTCAGACTGCTATACTTTTTTTCATTCATTTGACTGCTTTTTGTAGATTTTAATTTTCTTCTTAATGACCATTGACTTCACTGTAACAATTTCTATGTGTCTCTATAATAGTCTTCCCTCATCTTCCTCCATCCTAGCCCTTCCCTGTAATGGTAATGGAAAGAACTTACAAAATAAAGGTTCTAAGAAAAATATAAATAGGGCCCTTCTTAGTAAATACACAAATATTAGTGACCAGACTTAAGCATAATCATTGAGTTCTTTATCTTTTTTCCTAATTCTTGACTGCATTCTGGGTAACAGAAGCTTAGAGATAAAATGAGATATAAAACAGTGTTGCTATATTAATCATATGAGATAGAATGTTTGGTCAAATACCCAAAATTAAGCCAAAGTGTGTTTAGGGAAAAATGGCAAAATTCCAACTTGGAAAACCCCGGACTTCTCATAAACCCAAAAGTCCTCTGGAATGTCACCTGGATTAGGTCACTAAAGATAAGCAAATGTAATAACATCTAGGTTGACATTCCCTTCTTAAAATATCCTCTTCTTTTGGAGTCCATGATCTAACACTCTCCTAATTTTCCCCTACCTCTGGGGATTCTCCTGTCTTTTCCTGGCTCATCCTCCTCTTACCAACTGTTAAATATTAGAAAATCTTAAGGTTTGATCCACCGCCCTATATTCCTTCACACTCTACACCCTCCCTGTGATCTGGTTCATGCTTATGGTTTTAATTATTATCTATATGCTGATGACTCTTAAATTTATATCTGCAGCCCAGACTCTCCTCTAAGCTCCCAATCGTAAATCCAATTGCCTATTCAACATCTTGACTTGGCCATCTCACTGCACTTCAAACTCTGCATGTCCAAAAACTGAACTCATACCTTCTCCCAAAAACTCATTCCTCCCCCAGCATTCCCTCTTGCAATAAATAGCACTGCCATCCAAAGAGGAGCAAGCCAGACACTTGGCAGACGCCCTTGACACCTCCTTTTCCCTCATCGCCACATCCACTGAATCAGTCAGTGCTCTTGACTCTCATTTCTGAATCTGTCCACATCTCTTCATCTTCACAGCTCCTACTATAGTCCAAGTTCTCCCAGTCTCATTCCTGAATTACTTTCAGAGACTCCTACTCTCCCCACATCCATTCCATGTCCAATTCATATGCATCAGTGTTCTTTGAAAAAGTACAGATTTGTTGATAATTGTATCATCTCCCCAGTACCTCTAGGATAAAGACTAAAATCTTCACTATAGCTTATGAGGTTCTCTGTTTTCTGATACTACCTTCTTCACTGATCTCACTCTTCTGTTTGTTCTCTGGGATCTAGTCCGACTGCCTCATAGAGTTCAGGTCTCAGGGCCTTTGCACACACAGTTGCCTCTGGCTATATTGTTCTTTTCTCATCTCTTCTTTTACCTTGTTAATTCCTGTGTGTCTTTCTGAATTCAGTTTTGTTTTTTTGGTTTTTTTTTTTAGAAAGTCTCTCTTGGCTGCTGGGAGTTCTCAGTAATGCCAAGTTCACAGACCTTATTCTGATCAAAACAACTTTACAATGAGAAAACTGAGGATGAATAATGTCATATAACTTGCTGGGGATCATGCATCCAGGTAGTGACTGTGTTGAAACATGAATTGAAATACTCTCACTTTAATAGCAGCTAGATCTAGTGTCAAGATTAGAACTCCGTGTCAAGTTTTGCTCCCTAAATAATGTCTAGAAGATGGAATGAGTTGAAAGAAAAGGAATATACTAATTAAAGAGAAGTCAAGTAGGACCTTTAAAGAAATTTAAGTTTAAAGGAGATTGGAATTATTTAGTCCAAGATGAGGTAGGAATAGGGGAAGAAAAGGGGATTTAAAGTTTATTTAATTTTGGATGGCTGCTACAATGGAGATGGCAAATAAAAATATTTTTGAAAGACTGCTGGGTGCGAAGATCGTATTAGATCTTACATATTTGTATGGGTGAGAAATTTTAACTTGAGAGAGTTTTGTGTGACACAAGAGACGAGGTAAGAGTTGAACAAAATAGAGTTGGCTCCTATTATCTGTTTGTGGAAATGGTTAAAGGCAGGCTCAATAACCATCTAACATACCTGATGGTTTCAGTGCTGACCTACCTCAGGCAGGAAGCAGGGCTAGCTGACCTTTTGACATTGCTTGGAATGAATGAAAAAAGGAAGGAATGTGAAAGTGAGCTTTGCCATCCGTCACAGACTGGATGGTGCTCCCACCCTGTCTGGTGCAGAAAAAGAAATATTGAGTGGCTTATGTCCCAAAGGGCTCCTCAGCTGATCACACTCAGTTGGCCTTATCTGGCTCCCAGGTGTTTCCATTTATCTCTGATAAACTGTCAGCCAAGAGTCAGCTTTGGGGGCTGAGGTGGGGGGAATGAGGGGAGGGAGGGTAATACCCCCAGATGTTTTCTGAGAAGATGGGAGAAGTTATTCCTCAGTACTAATGCATTTCGTCATCCTATCTACTTGCAGATGTTACATTTGGGAACATATCCAGGTTCCTTTTTCTCTTTTAAAATAAAAATTAGTTTTGTTTTTAAAACACCCAGGACCCAGTCATTCCTTCTTTTGCATATGGATGAAGCTTTGGGAATTTAAGAGAATTCTAAGTTTTGTTTTGTTTTTTTTTAAAGAGAATCCTAAATTTCATTAGCTGTGTTTTTTTCCCATCTAACCAGCCTTGTGGGCTTTCTCCTTTGGAAACCAGGAAAAATGATAATAATAGAGGTGGCATTTGCTGAACGCCTGCTGTGTGCCATGTGAGATCATATTCTCATGGCAGCACTGCCAAGTGTGTATTAAAATCCATTTTACAGATGAGGAATTTGCCCCAAATTTCCCCAAGTTCACAGAACTATCAAGCAGCAGAACCAAGATGGTGTGGCTTCAGATAATAATAACATAACTGTAACCTTTAAAAAAAAGAGCTTTTTTTTTATGCAAGTCACTCATTAAATCCTGTGGAGTAGACACTATTAGCTCCATTTTGCAAGGAAGGAAACTGAGGCATAGAGAAGTCCAGTAGCCTGCCCAAGCACACACAGCTACCAAGTGGCAGAGAAGAGAGCCAAAGGCATACAACTTGCCTTTGGAGCTTGTGTTCTTAACCACAATCCTACACTGTTTTCCATCCCCATTCCATGCTACAGGGCTGGCTGGATGCGATTTTTACAACGACTGGCAGATCTGAGTTTTTAATAGTTCAGGCTAGAAACTTCTCTTCCCTGTGTTGTCCTCTTTTTCCATTGATCTGTTGTTTGAGCAGCTGCAGGCTCCCGGGCCCATCAGAGCCTTTGCTTGCTAAGCCCTTGGCTACAGGCGGCAAGGTTGTGGTTCCAGTCCAGTTATCTCCCCCAGAGCTGGATGTCCAAGTGTCTCCCCTGGAAAGGACGCTCTGTTCTGAGTGTCTGTCTCTCTGGAGCAGGCTTTGACCTGGGAAGGGATGAGCCTCGCTGCAGAGTTGAAACTGTCTCACTGCTCTGTTTATGTATCCTTCCAGCACTTGGCTCTTGGGGTGGAAGTGTCCTGGCAAGACTCCAGCCCTCTATGCTGGCTGTGTGGCTGATGTACCGCCCACATATTGGAACAGAGAGCGTGTCTCCTGAGTTTGAAGACTACAGAAGTTTCTCTGGTAGGCTGAGTGTTCAACTCAGCAACATACTCTTGCCTCTTAGAGTTGCCTTCCAATTTTCCAAGCTCAATTCTGTAAATCATTTCATCTTATGCAGATACTGGGCTCTGAGCACAGATGATCTCAAAGGTGAAGATTATTTGAAACTTCATTTAAGCATCTATCTTCCTTTCAACAGATTAATATGGCTTGAATTTGTGAATAAAATTTTTCTTCTGAGCGTAACAATGCACAGGTAGTTTTAGGATCATTGAGAGGAAGTCGAATATGCTTCTATGCCAGGAAAAAGTAACTTGTCTGTGTACTGACAACTAATTGATCATCAAAGCATTTAAGGCTCTACTCAGTGCAAGTGTTCATGAGGAGCTGGGGGTGGAGGAAGGATGCGGTGGGGAGAACTGAAATATTCTGAGAGATGTGTCAGCCTGAAAAGGTCAGTTAGAACATTCTCTTGCATTCTGTAATCCCAAGAAGTCGGAAAGCTATTGTGGGTTTCAGAATAGATGAATGTTAAATAACTCTCAAGGTTGGAAGGGCATATTAGGGAACTAGCTAAAATATTTCATGTTGTAGTTTATGCTCATTTGCTCTTATTTCAAAAATGAAAATGAATTGGTTGAAGGCAGGTCGTGATAGAGAAGCTTCAACAGCTACCAGTTGGTAAATGTTCCACCAGAGAGGAAGCTTCTTGGACATCTCTGCCCTTATTTAGTCTGTTGACAAAATAGCTGCCCCTACCCAGTGAGCAAATGCTTTTTAAATGAACATAGTTGAAGGTTAGAAAATATCCTTCTGGTTTTTGAAGTGAAGGCAGGAGTGCCTACCTGTTAATAGTACTTAAAAGTGAACAGAAGGGCTGGAGCACAAGAAGATAGAACTTGTTTACCAGAGTTAGAGCACAGGAGATTCAATGTGACCTAATAAGCTTAACGAAAAATGCAAAGAAACATTGTTTACATTTATTTTAAGATGGGGAGATTCTTTTCATGAAGCTGGGAATGCAATTTTATAAGTTGTTTTAGTAAAGTTACAGCTTATCACAAAATGATGTATGTAGGTTAGCTTTGGAGAGAGAAAAGAAAAACCTATAAGCATTGCAAAACGTTATTTCATTCAAATCTTACAAAATTATCCCCTTTCCAAAGATGAGGAAATACTTGGAGATGTGAGCAAATATATCCAAGGTACAACTAGTCAGTGGCTAGGCTTATTAAGGAATTCCCTGGCTTTCAAAATCTAAAACTGATGCTCCTTCATCAACCTACATGACTTAGTCCTAGGAAAAATGATTGCGGAGGGCTTCCCAACTACCTCTTTGCTATAACACTAAGGCTCTGAGGCAAACCTGCCCTTGACCTAGGGAATAATGTCATATCTAGGAGAAGAAATTGACTGGCTCTTGCATTGGGCTGACTGGGCTGGTGCTCAGCTCTACTGTTCACCACCTCTGGTGTGGGACAAATTGCTCCAACTCTTTGTATCTCAGGTTCTAGATCTGTAAAAGAGGAAGTATGCGTGTGTCCAGCTCACAGAGTTGTTTGAGTATCAAATGAAATGGAAAGTGCTCTGCTCATTCCATGGGAGCAGGGGCAGAATGTCAGCATGTTTTTATATTTTCTCATTCTATTTTGAAGCTTATATTATGTTTAGTTATTCATTTCTTTACCACAAAGCCATTCATAGTAAAACATGGAGATTCTTGAAAAGGCTAAGTAAACACTTGAATGTGATTCATCCTACCTAAGAAGATGTTGCTAATCCTAGAGAGCATCATAAAATGGCTATTTGCTTTTCAAACATTTGAAATTCAGAATTAAGGAAGGAAGGAGGCTAGAACAAAGGTGAAAATGATAAGGAACTGCTGTGAAGGCCAGTTGTAGTAACCATAGTTATAGTAACCAGTTATCTAAGTGCTGTAAAGGATGGAAACCAGACTGAGGCAGTGTCGCTGCCAGTTAATTGCATTTGCCACCAGCATGTTGTTTTAGAAGAGCAACTTAAAAAAGAATCAAATCTGTTAAAATTGGGTATTGTGTAGCCTCAGATGGGAGCTATGAAATATAGCCTTATACCAGAAAAATAAGTTAACCATCTTATGAGAGTATTCTTAAAAAAAAAAAAAAAGATAAAAAAGTAATAGGGAATGGAACTGGAGGGAGACAGGGAGAAATGGTGAAGAACACTTGGTGAATTGGTGGAGGGCAGGGTGTGTTGACATATATATGAGGAATGGGGAACCTTTACATGTGAGTTTATTTCAATGTGTAAAAAAAGAGTAATTAATAAAAAAATACGTTGCTTACGAATTATTTTAATCAAACATTTTGAATTTTCTATTCGGTGAAGGGTCTAAAGTCTTTTGCCAAGAGCAATGAGCACTGAGGAAAAAAAAGAGCAACAGAAAATTCCTTCGTATAAATTACATTAATTTCTAAACAATCAGAGCACATACTAGTTTTCCTTGACCTAACAGAGAGCATGTTGATGGAGAGAATCCAGCCTGAATATGTCAAAATAGGACCTTTTCCAAAAAACTCCGACAATTTAAATTTTTTTTCCTTAAAACATAAGTATTTTTCTTTTTTTTCCTCCTAAATGTTCCTTTAGGTGGACTGAGATTTCTACAACTCCACATTTCAGGGACATTTGAGCTGATGTTTTATCTTTAGTGATGATATCATTCTTCCCTGTTTTGAGGGGCAAGGGGATTAATGAAAATAAAAGTCATCCCTTCCCAAACTACGTTGGGCCCATGTTGTCTTAGTTTTGATCATTTCCCCAAATTAAGTCTTCTGCATAAAGCCCCCGTGTCTGCGTTTGGCTGGCAGTTTTATGGCTGACCAAACTGCACTGGCCGGTGTTCTGGTTGGCTGAGTGTTTACACAGGCTGTTAATCAGAGGAGGAGGGGAATAGATGTGGGGACTGTCTGTGAACTGGAGGGGTCCTGTTTGCTGTCCTGTGCAATGGCCTGCACTTTGTTACTACAAATTACATAATGACATGTTACATTTCAAAGTGTATTTTTACTTCAGGGAAAATTAAACCAATAAACAAACAACTCTAGTGGAAAAAAAAAAAAAAAAGAGGAAAAAAAAATGAGATCCCTGGTTTCCAGATCTTCCTCTTCAAAAAGGTTCTTAATTAAATTGTAGCTATAAACAAATCTTTGTTTTATTGAAAAGAGAGCAATTGCAAATAAAAGTTATTTTTAAAAATTAGGATTCAAATATTTTCTGGACTGGGGTCTGGTCCATGTTATGTGGTTTATGGTCTATACAAAATGAAAAGGCAAGTGTGTGCCGTGATCGTAGATTTTTTGTTTTTGATCGCTAATCCCTCTCAAATTTTACTCCTGCCCTGCCTGAAAGGAGTGTATAAACACAGGAATTAGCCTAGTTTATCCAGGTACGGCTTCACACAAAATTGTTTAGCAAAAGTATGAAGCTGCCAACTCTAAATTTTTGGTTATATAGAAAAGTGGATCTCTTCAGTCTACTATCTATATTTTAGTGACTTTGAAATTGTTTTTTTAAAAGTTCAACTCCTCTAAAGTAGCTTCTAAGCCTTTATTGAACACCCACATCTTCAGTATTAATGCTTTTCTTCACGTTGTTGAGATTAAGTATATATTCGGGATCCAAGGTCATGATGATAGGCCTTGGGGTGATAGCCATGCTCATATATTATTCAGTTTAGGCATATATGTATTTGCTCAAACTTTTTTTTTCAATAGCCACTACATTATCAAAAGAGAATGTGTCCTCTTTTCTCTAGCTAAGTGGAACACTGAGAATCAGGACATTTATTAAATTACGTTTTAAATGAGCTATTTCTCTAAATCAGTCCTGCCCAAGGCCTGCTGTTATCAGAACTATTTGACCTGGAATTGACTGGGTTTGTTCAGGTGTTTAGCTGCTTCTAGGAACAGCAGCCCAGTGAATGGCTAGATGAAAGATTGCCCTCCTTATATTTTAAAAACATCCCACAATGCTTACATTTCTTAAGCAAAATTACAATGTGACTTAGGATAATTTATCAGCACAATTCACAAAATGAGAAATCACAAGCTCAATTGAGATAGACTGTCTACATCTTCCTGTTCAGTTTATTTATTTTTAAATTCAGGATGTTTAAAAGAAGTTCTTTCCCTTCAAATCTTAAAAATAAATAATGGAGTTTTGAACCTACAGTTAAAATTTTAGATTTTTTCAGTAACTGAAAATATTTAAGAAAAAGAAAGGTTAGCAAAACAAAGGAGAGACACATAGTATAGAAATTTTTTCGGCTAAAAAGACACCATTTTAGACCATGTTATTTGCCAAGAATAACTGTGTAGATATAAAAACATACATAAGACATCCCTGTTTTAGTTTGTGACAAAGAATGCTTTTCTCTAACTTACATTGAATTCTAGACAGTTCTGTTTAATTATTTTAGATTATTATGTATGAAAGTAATGAACTCTGACCCAAACTGACTACCTATTTTTCAAACTTTTTTTTTTTTTGACTTCGGATATCTTAAGGACAGCTGCCTGGGATATGCTGATGGGACTTGACCTTGACTTGAGAGAGAGCAGAGACCAACAGACTTTTTCATTATTGACTGAACTTGCTTTCACTATCACCAAATAGAGAGTCCAAAGTGAAAATTCAGATGTTAACCTAGGGCTTTTATTCTATAAATGATCAATCCAGTAAGCAGGAAGATTTTGAGTCAGGCAATAGTCTATGAATTGCCTACTCCACAGATATGCTTGTGAATGGGTATGAAGTCATCATCTTAGTTTTGCTGGCAAGCATTTGAAGTGATGAATGGGGGAAAAGTCACATCATAGCTTTTTGAATGAGGAGTGAAAATATGTAATATAATATTACTACTGCTACTACTACTGTGGCCTTTCCCTCTCATTCTTTTTGATTGGCTGTTCTCAGTTTACCAGGGTTGACAACATCTCTCTTACCTGTCTTGCCCTCCATCGCACGGTTTGTGCAAGGCTCCAGAGAAAGTCCACTATCCATATCACAGCCCCTTCTGCTGAAGGCAGAGGAAGGGTAAAGTTCAATTCTCAAATGGCTCTTTGGATTTAGAAAGCAGAGTGAGGAATAGTGGTGCCATCTCACCTTCTTCTACCTTCAGCTGTGAATTCATCTCTTAAAATGCATCTGCTTTGCACGCCCTTGTGGAGTAGCAGTTAGGTCAGCCACCTCTGAAGGAGTGCAAGGCCACAAAGTCCTGGATTCAGTCCTGGGTCCAAGAAGGAAAGCTCTTCTTCCTCTCTCTTCCTGCCTGCCTGCTTGCCTTCATTCCTGCCTGCACCTGCCTGCACAAAAACGTGTCTGTTTCTTTTTTTGCCTGTCTATTTAGCCATCCACCCACTCATTTACCCATCCATCCATCCCTTATTTCCTTCTTTTTTTAAAAAAATATTGGTACTAATACAGAAATATAAAATTAGTCCTTCAAAATTAGAACTCTTCTGATTTTCTATGAGTGGAGTTTCCCCCCTTGATTGGCTTTAACTCTTCCACTCTTCTAATGCTTATTCTTAGTGTGACATATCAAAGAAATTTCAAAAATGTTGCTTTTTAATGGGGCTCAGAGACTAAATGTCCATTTTAAAAAAGATAAAATGAAGCTTTCTGATGTGAACTTGGTAGTTAATGTCTGTGGAGTCCATTTTCATATGTATGCAAATCTGTTTAAAATGCTGTTTTAAATTTTAAATCATGTGCACAAATACAAAACTCATTTATATATTTTTAAATGCTATTTAAAATTATATAGTCACAAAGATGAATGTGCATTATAAGAGCATGCAACCTAAAAAATGTTTACCTCAAAGTTTAAATGGTTTTGCAATTTGTAACTAATTAGTAACATTTTATATAACGTATATGCCTGTGAATGTGGCATGCAAATACACTATTTACAATATTTTCCTGATTAAATGAAGAAGCCCATTGGTTCACTGTTCTATATTTGGTCCCTTAAAAACATGAAACTCATTCTGAAAATGCTGGTTTAAATGGGCATTATTAAGTCTTTATCAGTTCTGAGTATTTCAGCCTTTTGCAATCCAGAAATTTCTCAATCTGACAGAATAAGAAATGCATTTACATGGCCTAAGCTCTTAAATTGTCCCTTTCAATTAATGCCCCATCATGGAGCAATCTGGAAACCATTACTCAGTAACTCTTCATTATAATTGCTTGCAGCTGAGTATCCAGCCCTTGGTAATATAAGAATAAAAGAAAACTCAGTAACAAGTGCAATTGATTCCATTCAGAATTCCCCTGGTGCTTTGCCATGTTTGGCCTGCATGAGAGGAAACACGAGGTTTCTTTTTTTTTTTTTTTTTTTTCCTTTCGGGGCAAGGAAATGAATTGGCAGACATAAGATGGTTTGTGTGGTGCTCGCCTTCATTTTTCAGCTGGTCCTAGTTAAAAATGAGACGGTGGGGCTCCTGCTTTCTCCCTCACCACTACATTTTTTTTTTTTATTGGAGGACTTTTCTGGTAATAGATAAGACTACAAAACTTCAATTTGCTGCAAACTAACAGCATTCAGAAACTGTCACCTTCTGTGGTCACAGCTGATTCTGGGACTCGCTTCTGCTAAGGAGTGGATAGTAGAATTTGATTCACCCCACCTTGGTCCTGCCTGTATGAGAGTGAGGTCCCTGGTGCGTTTTGTACAGGTGGGGAGTGTTTATGTGGTCACAGGCTATCAATCACCAACTCTAGAAATGGAAAGATCTAAATTATGATAGATGAAAATGTGCAAATGTGATGTAGTGAACTCCCCCTCTTTCTCCCCCAGCCCCACCGTGTAAGTCAGGAACTTGGCTTTTAAAAATGGTGGAGGGAAATATCCCAGTCACTTATGTCCCTCAGAGACCACACAGCTCAGAGCTGACCCAGGCCCGATGGTCCACCACCCACATCCCCCTGGACTCTGAGCACCAGGGATCATAGGTACAGTCTGTTCATAGCATTCTGTACTGCTTCTTGACAGCTGTATGAGACCAGAATTTAAACTGTGTTTATTATAAAATCTAGTTTTCTTATATAAAGAAATGATGCTCAGCATAGAAAAGTTGAACTCAATGAAACTGTTCTTAATTTTCATAATAATAGAAAAAAAAGCCCTCTCACTAAAGTTAAATAGAATTTCATTTTGATTTACTATAGAAAGAAGATTGTAAAATCTCCCATAACCTTGGGAGATTGCTATAAATATTTCAGCATATTTTTCTATGCATTTTTGTGGGAAGGGAATTATTTTTACATTGGTGTGATTATTATGTATTTTTTACATTGTTGGAATTTTTTCAGTTGCTGTTGTAGTTAATTTCTTATTTTGAAAGTCCACACTGGGGGTTTTTAAACAAGAGAGAAAACCTTTCATAATGACTACAAAACAAGAAGAACAATTAGAAGGAGAAAAAGTCTTCTTAATCTTCAGAGGTTCCAAAATCTCAAGTGAAAAGAAGCTGATACATTATCAACTGTTGTCACTGATGGTGCTGGAACCCAGAATCCCAGCTTTCCAGACTCTCAAACTTCACAATGATTAGAAGGAACTACAAACAAGCCTTAAAGGAGACCAGTTTTCCTTAAAGACATAAATAAAAAATGAATGCTTAGAAACAGTTTTCATGAGGGCAGGGATATTTGGATTGTTTTGTGTGTATCTGATTTCACATTTCCAATCAAAGAGACACAACAATCAACTGAACTACCTTGAATTTATGGTTAAAAATCATTATAGTATTTTTCTCAGAATTTTCTCATTTCTTTAGATATGAAGACATGCAGCCCATTAAAATCTGGATTTGTTAAAATCTTTAGAATTAAAAAAAGGATATATAATAATAAAATTAGCTGATGAACAATGACTTTGTCCAGTGACTATGAATTCAGGCCAATTACTTATTTTATTAGTTTCCAAAATAGGAAGGTGATGTTTAGATGAGGGTAAAGGCCTTTTCTAATAAAAAAAATCGTATTCAATAGCTTAGGCTCCCGTGTCTGAAATGATCGATCCCCAAACTCCAATCTTTACGCTGATCCAGACCAGGGCTTTGACCAAAGGGCATACAGTTACTTACATGCCTAACAAATTTCCCCGTGGAGTCTTGGAGCTCCTTCGTGGGAACAGCTCATGGATGAGTTCTCTTTCTTCCTAAACTAGACAGAACTGTCTGCTCAATTATATAGGCTGTTTACAGGACTTTGGCTTTGTTTCGGGTTTTCAGCACTTTTATTCAAATCCTTTTCCTTCCCTCCTGAGGCAGTATTTAAGCAACCCTTCCCTTTCCAATCAATCAACAGATCTTTCTGGAAGTTTAATTGAGCAGAATACTCTATTCTTGCTTAAGGCTGCTTATTTTTAATAATGCTTGTGGCCTAGTTTTCTAAAATCAAAACCTTGGATCTTAATGACCTTTAACAATTTTTTTTTGTAAATTATAATAAAATACAGTGAACATAAATTATCTTTTAAACCATTTTTGATGTATGGTTCAGTGACATCAAGTACATTCACATTGCTTAACAGTCTTTAAAGATCTTTCAGTGAAAATTATATCTATAATATAAACTGATTCAAAATGTTGAGAAAAGATTACTTTTTTTAGGAGGTGAAAGACACAAAGGTCTGTACATGCTTACTTTTCACTGTAGATTAAATTAATTAATTTTGTTTGCCTGTATTTCTAGTGATAAGTTTTGAAGTGAAAAGCTCTACCCCAGCTATTGATTAAATTCTGAATGTGGATTATTTTATTTTACACATGGAATTCCTGTGACTTGGAAACAAACCAAAATACCAGAAGAGCATTCAGTAATAGCTGGCTCTCAATTTTTTATTTGTAAGTTTGACTTGTAGTAGTTATAAACCAAAGGTTCCATGTGTATCCACTATCACACATGTTTAGTTAGGCCAGCAAAGTATTTTTAAAAGTACAATTTGTTTTTTTACCAGTGTATACTTGGTATAATTCATATACAAATACTTTCCCAGTGTACCTTGAAATTTTGGTAGATCTGTCTACATTGGGCCGCTGCTGGGTTGAGCAGTCCTCAGGACTGTTGGGTAGAAACCACTTTAGATAAATAAGGCCGGTGCCCTTCAGTTTGCCCCAGGTTCCACCTAGGAAGCTCTATTTTTAATTATCTAGTTGACCCCTATCTGCCTTTGAGTGTGTGATTTCTACCATAGAACTTGAAACATACTAATTGCCCTCCTATTCATCACTGATGACAAAACTCCTTTTTAATACTGCTTTATAGGAAGTTGGCTATAAACTAAGAGGTTCATGATTCACTTGGAATAAAATTTTCCTCAGGAGAGAATATCAAGGAAGACTGGGAGGAGGCCCTTTTTCATTCATTGAAGGAAACAGCTTTTTAATTTCCCATTCTTGCCCATTAGGTCTGAAGATAATCTGTGAAAGGGAAGTAAGATGGAGACTAGGGAGGAAGACAGAGCAACAATGCAAAAGATTTAACAAATTCTCAAATGGATCTTGAGTAGTTGAATTATACACAGTGCTGTAATAATGTCACAAATTCTAATCCCAAGAACCACATAAAAATTACTAGATGCTTTGCTCCCATGAGGATAGTAAGCCTATAATAAGGTCTTTCACCTAACCAATGAAACAGAGATGAGCTGAAGGCTATGGACCCTCAAACCAGGGAGAGAGGAACTTTGTGGGATCTCCAGTCTCTCCTGGAATCCAGTTTATTTCATATTTAGCAATAAGGAGTAAACTCATAAGGTGGTCCTTATCAGAGATTTCTCAAGAATGGAAATGGGGTGTAGCGGGGTTAGGGGGGAGGTTAGCAGCGGTGGGGGGGGGCACAAAAAAAGTTCATTCTTTGATTTATCTCCATTCCATTGGTCTTTGTGATGTAGTCTGAGAGAAAGAGGTGATTGGGCATTTTCCCAGCTTCCAAATTCCTTCCTTCTATGGGGTTTCCAAATCTGTTTTGGAGAGACAAATCCGGTTGAATGATGACAGAATCAAATCTGAGAACTCTTTTAAAGGTTTCTAGCCTTTAGCATCCGTAAAAGCAAACAAGATAAAGTTACACTAAAAATAGGAGCGGTAGGGGAAAAGCTCTCTTAGGATTTACCATAAAAATCAAATGACTCGCAAACCCAGTGATTTAACTTGCTGAGTTCCTTATATCATACAGAATCATTACAACTAATGAATGCTTTTCACAGTGCTTTGGATGGTTTGGTGTCTTTACTCCCTTGCATTTGGGCCGGTACTGCCAAGATCCACACCATGCGTGGTGCTGACATCTCAGTTGCTAACAAGTGAGATGACAACCACAAAATTGCTTTGTCCAGCTCAGCAAAACCAAACTCCTTAGATGAACCTCCCTCTGACACTGGGGACTAGGGTGAGAATGATCAGGTGACTAAGCAGGTTTGTAGAAAAAATGCCAGAACCGGGTATGCACTAAGGGGGTGCTAAAATTGTGTGTGTTACCAGTTACTTTTCTGACCTTCTCAAAGAGAATGCTAACTTTCTGTCATGTCTGTTTAATTGCTTTAAATTTATACATACATGCTAATAATAACAAAGGAGCTGTGATTTCTTGGTCACTTATTTTATCACATTTTTTCCTTCCTTTCTTCTATTCTCTATGAGCAGGATTTCCCCTACCAAGAAGTCAGAAAACAGGAATGAGAGAGGCTGCAGACAGCAAGCCAGCCATATTTCCCTTCTTATTTCATATTCTGTCATTGAGAAGATATTCAGAGGCCGTAAAAGCCATTGTAGCAGAAATTACTGGGAAATCACCCAAACCTACCTCTTTGACTTACATGACCGGCTGTATTCCTGGTCTCCTGTCGCTGTTGTGTGGCTATGTAACTAGGCTTAGGCCAGTGCAACATAAATGGCAGTGGTTTGCATCACTTGCAGGTTGAGCTTGTTAAATCTCTTGTGTGGGGTGCTCCATGTTCTTTTCCCTTTCGGTTGGGTTGGGTATAAATGACTGTGTTTCGTGTAGGAATGACTTCTAGGACAATGCTTAGTGAAGATGTTGAGCCACAGATAGAATTTCTGAGTCTGGGTCCCTGAACTAGCACATGGAAGGGAGCCTCCAACTAGGAACAATTTCATTGGACCCTGGAAAGTATGAGACAAAAATGTGTTAAATCATTGAGATTTTGGGGTTCCTCTGACATAGAAGTGAGCATTACTTTGAAAAATACAGATATTGACCTGGAGCTTTATGAAAGGAGGATATAAGAAAATAGCTTAACGATTATGCTTATGATGAATGGAGAAGGAAAGAAAGGACCACAGGTTATTCAGTCTTCCATGTAGATTAACATCTAGAGCAGAATAATATCTAGTGTGCATAATTCAAGGCCCACAATATATTTTTCAAGCATCAAATCTTCGTATGTTGGAAATAATTGACATCTCTCCAGGCAGTCAGGAACCAGTGAGATTTGGGGATGTTCACTTGGGAAATACTAGAATTTAAAATTGTAAAATTCTTGGGAAAGCTTAGAATTGGCACAGAGTTCAATAAGGACTAGGTAATTATATCTAGTCCAGAATTACAACTTCTGTCCACACAAAACTAGAAACAAGAGGAAGTATTTATATACTGAATGTTTTAAATACAGAGAGGAAGAGAAACAGAAAAAGGATGTTGAAGTATTTTGGCTATAATATTCTTTAGAAAAATAGCAAGAAAATTAAGCTTTCACAAAAAACTCAACAGGTTCTTGACTTCAAAGGGAAAAAAACTATAGGTATGAAAGGAGTGGAGACTTGAATCACCCTGATGTTAGTATTATAGAACTTTACTCTAGTCCTTCCCAAATGATTGTATCCCCTAATAGGAGTACCATTGTGCAAGCCTCAGATGGGATTCCATAGCTCTTCTTGAAGCTACTGTTCTTGGAGAACCAGTATTTATAGAATCAGTCACCATATGTGTGTTAGTATCTGTTCAAATAATATTAACCCCTCACGATTCCTTATTTCAGATATGGAAAGCTGAAAGACACAAAGGAAAATATTTCTACCTTTTTAAGTACCAGAAAAATAATCTTTTATTAAAGAAACACTGTTATTGGTTAAATTTAACATTAGAGATACATAACAATAGAATGTACATGTAACTTTGAAAATTCAAACAACTGAGTACAAAATTCTATCTTGAGTAAAATTTCTTAAATCCTTCTAGCCAAAAGATGAAAATTGATTGCATGTTTTCATAGGTTGGGGAGTTCTGGACTCTGGAAAAGGAACTCTTCTGGTCCTGATGTGTCCATAGTTTAAGTAAGTTTGTTTAGTCTCTTATTCTTTTTGCTGTGTAAATTGCCTTTAATTAGCTCACTTCTCCTGGAAGCCAAGGAGCAAGATGTGAGATGGATATCTTTCTTTCTCCTATTTCATATTGTAAATTGTATAACCTCTATTTTCCTCATTGACAGTAAAACACATTCAATGTAATACATCACAAATAATTTATGTGATTTCAACTATGCACATTTAGCATGAATTTTAATATTTAAGTCCTATCTGTGAAGGATTGTTATGCTGTGAACTATTTCTCTCTGAAATACTGTATTTACCTGTACTTGGCTGATATGCATATCTCCTTCATGCTCTGAGCCTTATCATAAACCAGTGAACAGTTAGTGCTCCATTTTGAAATGTTCTGTCTTCAGTGAGTGCATTCTACAATATGTGTTATTACTCTGCTGTTGTTTCTTTTTCTGGAGGTAGGTTTTGACTGATAATAGTCAGCAAAATACATTCACGTGAGAATGTCTGACTTAGCTCAAAAAAATAAGAGTATTGTGAGTATTGTTCTTCTTATTTATAAACTGAGTGTTCTGGCAAATATAGGTACTGTTAGTGAAATGGTAAAGGAAGTCAAAGGCCAATATTAACAAGGATTTAAAGATTGGTAGATTATTTTGATACTATGAAGGGCATCATACACTCATTCATAGCCTGAGAAAAAGGACTGATAATAGAATGAAATGAAGCTGATACAAACTATGGCTAGAAAGAGAGAGGTGTCTAACTGGAGAAAATGGAAGGGTAGTTGCAAACTTACCAGTAATGCATCATGGCTACATGGGGAAGTGGTCAATAGAGAAGGGTACTCCTACCAGTCCACAAAAAAAGCTCTGCCTCAAAGCAATGGTTCTCAAAGTATGTTTGCTGGACCATCAATAGTAGCATTGCTAGGAAGAGAAATGACCTATCCAAGTTCTCCTCAATAAGAAACTCTGGGGGCATGTCTGTCAGTCTTTCCTTTAGTCAGCTTCTGGTGATTCCGATTAGAGCTGAAGTTTGAGAACCATTATGTACAGTGAATATGAAGTGAGGAGCGTAACTGTTGTCCTTGGTGGTCCCTTCAGTCTTTCTGTCCTCTCACAGCATCTGCTTCTTATGGGTCATGCTTTTGTTTATAGACACACGTTTCCCATGCCAACTAGTCCTTAGACACAGTTATTCATTTCAGAGCCAGAGAAAATCTACCTGGCCTAACTTTATTGAGAGGCAATATGTCCATCTTCAAAGATGGGCACCATCCTGAATAATTCTCAAGAATAATTTTGACCACATTTTCTCTACATCGTGATTACTGTGAACTCTAGAAAGATTCTACTCTAGCTTTTTTTTTTTTTAACCCCTTCATCTCCCTGTTTTGACTTCTAATCAAGAAAGACTACTTTAAGAGCAAATATTCTTTCTCTATTTTCACTAAGTAATTTAGACACAATTTATGCCCCTCCCACACCCACAATCGCTCTTCTTTATTTGGGATAATCATCCTACATCATAGTTTGTATTACTGAAAGACTTCCTTTCTGATTAGGAACTTGGAGATTCCAGGAGAGAGGTAGATCTATGAATCTAATTCAGGTCCAAAGGTAACAAGGAGAAATTGTTTTCTCTGGGTCACACAAATAAATGCTCAAACTCTTATTATTTTGTCTCTGTGGTAGATACACATTGCTTGTTATATGGGGGGAAGTCTGCCCTACACAATCCCCCAACATGTGGTGGTATAGGCTGCCTGCTGGTTAACCAGTGACACTGACAGAAATGAGAGGATTAGAAGCTGACCAAGAGAGTGCTTATAGCTTCAGTGTCGAGCTGCCCAGCCTGTCTGGCACCTGACTTCACTCACAGATATTATACTTTGTACCTGCTATTGAGTGTTGGAGGTTTCATAGATGATGGCTCCAGAGGGATATGGAGAAGGCTTCCTGCACAAAGGTCCCTGGCTGGCTCCTTCTTTATGTCTGCTTCCCAACAAGAAACTAATAGCAGGAAAAGATTTACAATTTGGTGAGCAAAAGATAAATGATTTCAGTCTCTGGATGCTTTAAGAGCAAATTTTTTGTACATCATATGGTTAAAATTGATCACTCCATTGACTTTTGTGTGGGATAGACCCAAACTAATGATGTTAGGTAATCAATGAGAAAAAACTGTGCATGAAGAATTAAAAACCAGAATAATGGATTGCTGTGGCAAAGGACTCCTCACAGCAAGAAATATAGGTGAGGGCTGGTCACATTTAAAGAAGACTGGCCAGGAGCCGCTTCCCCTGGCTCTGCCACTCTGGGCAGACTCTATTGTAGACCAATCTGAAATAAACCCTCTGACAGTTATATTTCTTCCCATGGAGATTCTGATTTCTCTGTCTGTGCTTGTTTCCTGCCAATGTAACTCACCTTTTAGTCCTAAAAAATAGATCCCAGGGTACTGATGTTTGTTATAATTAGCTCTGGCTATCAACTATTCCTAAGTGGGTGTGAGGGACTGGGCTTTGCTTAGAACCCACTCAGAAGAGATAGAGCGTTACTGATCATCCTCTTTTCTGGACTCCTAGCATATGCTTGAGCCACTGGCTTTCCTATGTAACTGCTGCTTATCCAGGGCATCTGGATCTATGAAACTGACCCCCCTTCCCTCTTGACTTCCTAACAAACATGTGGAGAATAATACAGGGCATTAAATTAGACCTCATTACCTAGCCAGTTGGTCTGTCCAGCTCTCCCGCACATAATAATGAGGTCTGATTTATTGTGATCATTATTCAGGCATTACAGGTCACTAAATAACATGCTCTGCCCACACATGTCTTCTGAGCTAATAAATATCCTGAGAGGAAACATTCTTGAGGGCGTGAGTCTCAGGTTTGGATCGGTAACTCCAGGCTCATTAATTGTGTGGAGGCACTTTGCCTATTGCTCACAAAAGCTTGGGATCAGAGATGGGAAAAGTGTCATTAACAACCTGGGAGGATGTGAGTGAGAGACAAAAGAGAGACTGTCCACTGAATTCTTCACCCTAAGGGACACAGGCAAAGAGGGCCCACTGGTGGATGGGACAGTGCTGAAGATGACCTCTCAAGAGTCAACCCTGACACCAAGCCCATAGCATGGCATGCAAGAGGCAAGGAGCTTTCAGGAGCTAGACCCATGCTCCTCTACTGCCTCCTTGAATCTGTATTCCTGACACCCCACTGGGAGTTCCCCGTCACATCATTCTCTTCCATCTCTGGCCTCTGCATGTGTTGTTCCTCTCTGTTAAGAATGCCCAAACACATTCACCCCCTCTCTTATGTAGAATTGTGCTTGGAGAGTCAGCGTAGATGTCGTATCTCCCAGATGGTCTTCCATGATCCTCTAATCCCAAGTATTTACTCTTATAGTAAGTCATGTCATTCAGTTTTCACTGATTGGCTTGCGTTCTTCATTTGAATGTAAGTTCCTCAAGGAACTTGCCTCATTGCATATTCCTAATGCTTAAAGTAGCACCCGAGTTGGTACAGAGCAGGTGCTGATTAGTTGCTTGGTGGATGAAAAGATAAATGCCCATGTGAAAGAGATGGATGGTACTGAACATATGCTGTGAATGTGATGGTGGTAGTAGCGGTGGGGATTTTTCTGCCTTGACAACCTCCACTGAGAGAGAAGAGACCCCTGGCCAGCCTGGACATCACTTTGCTGAGCCTCTGAGTCTCTGAATATGCATCAGCTTGGAAATTTCTATAAGGAAGTTTAATCTTAGATTCCCTCAGAGCCTAACCTCGTTCTTGGAACATAGCAGGTATTCATTATATGTTGGATTAAGCTGATGGTCCTAGGATCTGGACTTTCCTCCTCAATGGAGCAGAGCCATGAGTCCACCATCCTCAAATGTGTTGGGGGGATGTGGTTTGTGAGAGTCTGAGGCTTCTTTTTGACTCTACTCCTAATTAGAGCTTTGCCAGTAGGCAAGTGACAATGAACCTCTTTCTCTAAGTCTGGCTGAAGCAGGTTGACATTATGATGCCCGGTGATAAGTTTTTCCTTGCAGTCATAATCTCAAATCATAGAGTATTGTGGTTTCAGCTTTGGACATAATAGAATTACAGGAAAATGACAGCATCAATGGATTGTCACAAGTCTCATATTGATAATGTCCATGTTTATCTTTTTAAATTGCAATATGTTTTTTTAAAGGCCTATTTGCCTTGAGGAAGACACTGGGGATTGGGAAAACAGGATTAAAATAATATTTTTTTTTCTCTAATTCATAATACAAAGTGTGTAACTGGTAAATACTAAGTAAATCTGATCATATATCTACATTATTTATGGGAATAATTTAGGAGTATTTGCTTCATAGAAAATTTGTTGGAATGCTTTAAAAATTACTGAAATTAAATGAAATCAGGCTCCCTGAATTATCCATGAATGCAGCTTCACATAATCAATACTTTAGCCATTCTGGGATGACATTACATCTCAAGACTATTTTCTAACTTAATAAGATTAGAAATAATAAACTGATATTATTTCTTTGTGAATTGGGGCCTCTGACCTGGTAATTTAATGCCTTCATTATTGCACTAGGAGAAGGCTGAGAGACCCACTGAGACCCACGTCCTAGCAACTGTACTCTGTCCAAGAGATAGCCTGATTCTTCTCGCTGTTTTTGGATGACGTGTTATGTGCAATTGAGGAATATTCTTAACTTATTTTTAGAACACTCCAAGCATTATTTTCAGGAGAGTTGTGTATATATTTAAAATGAAAAACTTGTATCGATTCAATAACAAAGACTAGTAGAAAATGAGATGATTTATTCCCAAATTGTATTATTACAGGTATTTTCATGCTGGCCAAGAGGTGACTTCTATGCAGTGACAGGGAATTGCTGCTGTTTGTCCAACCTGGGCTGATGAGATGCTTGTGGTCCATGCTGAATCTTTGCTGTTATCTAGGGGGAAATGCAGGAAAGGGTGTTAATAGCTGGAAGAGCTGTGGGGTCTGAAGGCTGAACTCTTATCCTAGTTTCTCACGCGCTCTGTTCCTGCCCCTTTTGAGTTGAGGACTCCCCTGAGCCTCCCTGTATAAAAGCACTTTCTCATGAACCTTTGCCATCGCCTATGAAGCTCGAAGGGAATTTCCTCCCAGTTTAAAATGTGTTGGACCCACGTCTTGACCTGGGAGATATGTCAGAGCCCCTCTGTGGGCCTATTCCCAGAGAGTCACCTATGGTGAGAAGCCAGTGGAGGATGTGATTCCCAAGGCTATGAACTGGACTCTAAAATGCAATGAAGTGTCTGGGAATGTTCCATGTACAGATGACATGGTCCTGTCTCGGAGGGCTAGGCTAAAAGGAGACATGATATACTCTATTTACAGATCATGGTTTTACATGCTGAACACTAAGGCAGGGGCCACTATGAGTTCTTTCATTGGCCAGGACAATAGGAATTTGAAGTCTCTTTGGGAGAATGGAAATTATTTGCACACTAGGTCTGCTAGCTATGAGTGACTTGAGAATCTGTTCTGTTACAGGGAAACTGAGCGATATGTGGCAGATAATTTGGGTCCAATTAGTTCTGGACCATGCAGCAGTAATAACCTTGGGAGCCCACTGTGCTCCAGATGCTGTTGTAAACACCTTCATTCATCATCTTGTTGACTCCTTAAGTCACCTACAAGTGGATGAGGTGGGCATTACTATTCCACACTTAAACACTTGGAGAGACGGTGATTTACCCAACGTCACCCAGCTGGAGAAATATTACTGGGACTTAACTCTAGGTTGCTTATCTTCAAGGTCACATATTGAAACTATTATTTCTATCATTTGACCAGGCCAGAAAGATGCAAGAAGGGGTAAGAACATACAACCTGATCTCAGAATCAGTTGCTTTTCAGGGGAAATATTTTAATTTGCATTCTCTCTCTTTCTCTAATAACTGGTCCTGGTTTTGCAGTATGGTGTTCTGGACAGACTACAACAGGGAGCTAGTTATTACTGGTTTTTACTTCTACTGAGCCTCGAAATGTCCTTAGAAATGCCTGGGCTGGGTAAAGCCTCCTGCTGAGCACAGAGCACTAACATGAGATGTGAGCCTGGGATGTGTTTTCCTGGGACCCCACGGAAAACTTTGCCCATTATAATGGGGACATGGTAGGGGAGGCACTCATTACTTGTTCCACTGAGGTGTCTCCTCGGAGATCACAAATTTCACTAAAGAACAGCAAATAGCCTTTTGGATCAATCATGAGAGACTCATGATACTCTGTGTCTATGAGAACAATGAAATATTCAGAATTCATCTGCAATCAATGCAAAATTGGAAATTCAGATGGTTGTAATATTTGTCATGGACGTTTACCGAATACTCACCCTGAACCAGACGTTGTTCTCAGTCCTCTGAGTGTCAGATGAGCTCACTGAGTTCTTAGTGTAACTCTGTAAAACAGATGCTGTTGTGCAATCTGTCGCTGCTCCCATCTTTTTGGCTGAAACGAGTCACCTGGCATAACTAGCTGCAAGGAAAGATCAAGATGAGGGACCAGATAAAACTGTGAGATTTGTGTTATTAAAATAAACAGAGTGACTTTGGGGCACACTGAGCAGTCTCTGCCCCGCCTCCCACCCACCAACTTTGAAAAATGAACTTATTCTCAGAGTGGCCCAAGAAAAGAAGTATTTCTTATCTTCCCCCTAACTAGATTTATAGAAGCTGAACATAGAGAAAGCTAACTTTAAAGAAGTTGCTAATTTTACCAGGGTGCTGGGCATGAGGGCTCTATGGAGACCGGACAGGGCGAGCAAGGGAAACGAGCAAGCTGTGCATCCCTTCTGGAAACCTGCTTCCTTCGGGCAGAGCCACAGCTTCTGTCTGTGAAATGATCACCACTCTTTGCCTGAGTCCAGAAACAATATGTATAGAAGTTGTTCACTTTATTATTCAACACATATTTATTTAAAGCCCATGAGGCACCAGGCCCTGGGTCTGCAAAGGCACACAAGACAGACCAAGTCCTTGCTATGAGGGAGCTTATGTTCTGTTGTACGGAAACAGTGAACACGTAAACATGGGAACCAGGCGATTTCAGAAGCAGGTAGAATAATGAAGAAGGAATAGAAATGAAACCCTGCAAAACTCAGTAGCTTATAACAATAACAGGCAGGTATCTTTCTTGATTTTGTGCTCCACAATTTGGGGGCCTAGTACCAAATAAAACTGTGAGGCTACTGGTTCAAAAGATGTCAATAATTTGAAAACTGTAATGAAGAGCCATTGAACGAAGCACAGGGCTCGTCTGAGTAAGGAGCTGTCAAGGACTGCACTGGACCCAGGACAAACACCCATGGAACTGGCTTGGTTTGTAGGTGTACGGTGGACGTGGCTTTGCTCCAGGAGACCAGTAAACACCAGGGCACGGCATCTCATGGGGGGACACAGGTGCTCAGGATCATGCCACACTGAGCACGCATATTTCAAGTCTCTGTTTACAAAATCTTTGCTCACATTCTTTTGGCCAAAGGAGTTACATGGCTAATTTCTAGATGAAGGGACAGGGAAGTTCTCTCTTCTCAGTAAGAAACCATGGCAAGGCTAGAGATGAGAACTCTAGGAGGGGAAAGAGTGAAGGGCTGAGACCATGCCCCGGTAGGCATGGTCACAGCGTGATGGGGGAGCTGGTTTTATGAAGGATAGACAGGTGCTTGTTTAAACTGTTAAGAGATCATCCAGGCCATCGTGAGAAGCTGAATCGTAAAGCGCAAGGACAGAAGCACAATGTGTTAAAGAGAAAGATGCTGCTTTGGGCTCTAGGGCAGACATGGACAGCAAGACCCGGGAGAAAAAGATGAAGGATCTTATCTTTCAGAGCTAGACTCAGTGGATCTTCTGCTGGGTTGAATTAGGCATAATAAAAGAGATAAATGACAAAATAATCCTATATTTTTCTTTTCAAAGAAAGCTACAGGCAGGAATGAAAGAGAGGAGGCAGGCAGGTAAGAAGAGAGAAGAGAAAGAAGTGTTTTACTTTTATTTAGTTCTTCACATTGGTTGTTTCTCCCCAGACTGGGACTCAAAGCCAGGGTTGGAATGTGGCCTGTGGGCCACTGGCCCAACTGCTGCTCCACCAGGGGACACCAGAATCCCATTTTTAAAATTTGAGCAACAGGGTAAATGGTAGTGCCTTCTATTGAGCAGCGAATGCAGAAGCGTGTTCTAATTAGTTGATGTATGTCCTTGGCAGAATACAAGCTACACAAGGAAAAGACCAAGTTTTACTCATCTCTAAATTTCTAAGGAATTTTGGAGAGATGGGCACATTGTAGGTGATTGATCAAGATGCTGATGGTCTAGTGGAAGAATCAGATAAGGAAACCCAACTGTAATACAAGTGAGAACGTGCTGTGGAAGTAGAGAGAAAAACCCTAAACACAGCCTCCTGGGAGAGTTCCAGGAAGACTTTCCTTAGATGCCTGAATGGAGCCTTCAAGGAAGCCAGGCCATGGAAGACTCTGGAAATAGAGCTGGAGCCCCAGGAACAACCTGTGATGAGGGTCAGAGGATTTAGTAAGTAGAGCATGTTAAGGAAGCACAAAAAGCTGAAGTGAGGTGAGTTTGGGAAAGTAGGTCAAGACCAGACCGCAAAGGGCTTTGCATTTTGCAAAGCAGTTTGCTGTTAGGATTTAAAGTAGGTGAGTGATATGCTTCCTATGTGGGGAATATGTTTCTTGGGGCAGAGTGGTGAGTGAATTGGAGTTGAAAAGCAAGTAGAAGCAAATTCACTATTTCTGGAACTCTTTGAACAGCTTGGAAGTGAGAGCATGGAAGCCCAGCCTAAGGTGTGAGACTGGGGAGAGGTAGTGGTGGGAGTGACCTCTTGAGGGGGGATTGATGGGGTAGACTGCATATGGGCGACAAATGGAGAGGAAGCCATTAAGGATGATTTCTAGCTTTGTGACTGGGATGACTGAATGAAGGGTGTGGTCATTTATGGCAGTAGTGACAAGAGCAGGTGACAAGAGAGTGTGGCCTGCAGAAGCCCACTGGGTCAGAGCCCACATCCGCGAGGTCTGTGAACATCAACAAGAATTCAGCAAAGCAAGTGTTCAGGTGCCTGGGCTGGTGCCAGTTTGCTTTCTTGGACTGTTCTGTAAAGCCGGAAGTGAATCCAGCACACCGGGTTATTATCTCTTCCTTTTCTCTCTGCAGCTAGTAGGAAGTCAGCTTGGAGTTATTTCTGCTTCAAAGGTGGTATCATAGCAGCCTGGGATGTAGCGACTCTTGCCTGTCATTGGACTCACAGTTGTCGACCTTGGTGCTCTTGACATTTTGGGCTGCGTAATTCTTTGTTGTGGGGAACACTGAACTAGGACATTTAGTAGCATCATGGCCTCTACGACAGCAAAAATGACTCCAGACACTGCCAATGTTCCCTGCAGGCCTGATATCTGAGAACAACTCTAATCTTTCCTGGGTCTGCCTCAAGAATATTGACAGTAATATTAATAAGTATAGTTAAGCATGTATTAAATTTTTTTCAAGTACTCCGCTGAGAACATTACCTGGATTATTGCAATTAATTCCCTCCAAAAAGCTTAGTTGTAGAGGATTCTATTTGTTTCTGAGGAGAAGAAACCAAGCCATGCAGCTGTTTCCTCTGGTGCTAAGGATATCAAGTGGTTTTCTTGCCACTATATTCTAGGCAAATTTCTACCCCACCATTTAGAGAGCTTAGAGCATCTGTTACCCCTCTACCCTGTGGAAAAAAATCACATCAAATCCCTGAATATTTATTCTATTTTACAAACATTCATGGTGTGCCCAGTGCTGATACAAGCATTTTCCAGATGTTAATTCATTTGATTAAGAGTAACAAGCCAGTGGAATGGGCCCTCTTATCTATCCCCATCCTGCAGATGAGGAAATGGAAGCATAGAGAGGTTAAGTAACTTGCCTGAGGTCACCCAGCTAATAAGCAGCAGAGTTAGGGTTCAAACCCACACAGTTTGGTTCCAGAATTCGACTCTTTCCTACTCCGTGGCTGGTGCCTGGTAGTGGCTGAGGCCTGCTGTGCTCTTGGGTTTGGAGGAATTTCCAGGAGCTATGAGCAAGCCAGGAAGGGAGGTGGTAGCTGGGTCTTTAGAACACAAGACAGTTTACAGCGAATGGACAAATTTAGAGCTCATCACCATCATCACCATCATCACCAGGGCTTTCGAATCCCATCCTAGCCGCCTTCTCCACTCTCCTGGCCCTGTTGTTCCCCAGGACTTTGCAGAATTGAATCATGTTTATGGGGAGCTCCTGTAATCAGATCTGACATGGTCCTAATTCTATCCCTTTGGTCTTTACCCAGATGAAAGCAAGGCTGCCTCTCTTATAGCATCACCAGGCAGCTCTTCATGAGTGGGGAGGTGACATGCTCTCCGCTGTCACTTCTGTGGCAGGAGCAGAGCCCTGCTGGGCATTGTTCTCAGACATACAGAGCAGCTCCTTCTGCTGTGAGCCCTGAGACAGCCAGGACGTGGGGAAGTGGCCACACCGGTACTGGCTTGGGCAGATTAGACAGAAAGACCGACTACTGTCAGGAGGCCATAGGGGGTCAGTGACCACGGGACTTAACTAACATCAAGAGAAGTAAAATATTCACAGCACAGCTTCCAAAGGGACAGGGACAGGGTGATGATAAGGAGACTGATAATAACTGTGTCCAAAGGGCCCCTTCCTAGCTTGGGGTGACCCAGAAGGGGGAACTTGACCATTCACCCAACCTTTGACCCAAAGTTAGAGCAAATTTTTAGGTGGCTGAAGGGAAAACATTTCCAGAGCATCTTCCCTGTTGTTTTCAGATTCCTGTATCTTGCTCAGTTCTGTGAGGGTTCAGCGGGCAAAGTGAAACTCAGAGGCTCCATCTACAGCCCTGCTGGAGCTGGTCCCACAAGAAGCTAGGAAGAGTTAACAGTCCACGAGGCCTTTTCTCTCCAGACATTATCAACGCAGTTTCTAGCCTAGAAAGATCTGAAGAGGCGAAGAGCCGGGTAGTGTGGGCATGTTTGCTGTGTCTCCCAGAGTTGGGCACAGGGCAGGTTCCCATGCAACACTGACCTGGACCTCCAGGATGCTCATGCAGTGTGCTCAAAACATTTTTTAAAAAACCATTTGTCTAACAAATATATATCAAAAAAAATCTCTGTTTAAGACTGGAAGCTGGGGCAGACGGAAGGCTGGTAGATACGGAATACAAACTTGAGGAAGCTGTCGCCCTACCCTAGGGGTCTGAGGGCTTGAGCAGCAGCCCTTGAGGGAGCAGTGGTTCTTTATTTTCAGTTATTTCCCAAACCAGCTCCTTGTAGTGTGTGACTTCTCTGAATTTAGAATCACTCATTTTAATAATTGCCCCTCTCTGGCAGTTGTTTATCCTTAGTTGGTGCCCCCATTGGTAAATGTTCTGATGGGTATTTCCTTGAGACAAGGAAAGAAGATGAGGGAACAGATGTAGCATCTCTTTGCTTAGAAGACTGACCATTGCCTGTCTGGTGCCCGGCAGTCACAATCATATTCTGGTGTGTGGACAATCTCACTGGATCTTGGTAACAACCTTGTGCTGGGGTAGAACAGAGCCTGTGGCATTATCCATCTGAGGGAGATGATGACCATAATAAAATCTGCCACCTATTGAATATTCCAGACATGTGGGGCCCTGGGTCAAGCATTCTGTGGATATTCTCTATTTAATCCTCATAGTGACCCTGTGAGGAAGCTACCTTTATTCTCAACTTTCTGATTACGAAAATGAAACTCAAGAGACATCAAATGATTTACTCAAGGTCATACAGCTGGTTAGTTAGAGCCAGTATTTGAACCCAGGTCTAGTTGACTCTAAGCTCTTGCTCATAGGCACCGAAATCTGTCTGCCAGGCATGGAGCAGGACCCTGAGAGCATGTGTTCTGCACCATGACGCTTCCCCCGCACCCCACCAGCTATAGACCCTTTTGAGTCTTTCAGAGTGGGTGGCTTCCAGATTTTTTCATCCACCCACCTGCTCTCCTACCCCCACTCTGCCCAGACAGGGATAGCTTCCTTTCTGTGCTACTAATGAGCTCTCTAAGTCCAGTAAGTGACCTGGGGTGCCAGATTAGGGTCGCAGTGGGAGTTAGCTGAGAACATAGGCGTCTCCTGCTTGTTTTGGGAAGGTACCAATTCTGGACCACCCAAACTGCTCTTAGCCTGGGCCCCACTTGGGAACTCTGACATGGAGTTGGCAGTTTTCCTGCTTCTTCTCTACCTTCTGAAAACTCCCCTGGGCCAAATGTTCAAGTGCTGTAAACCTCTCAAATCTCCTTGACCAGCATGTTGCTGGAGCTGACAATACCGCCCTCGGCCAGGGATGTGTGTTCTCCCCTCATTCAGAGAAGAGACAGCTGCCCACTCTTGCTCCACAGCCCCGATTGAAAACCATGGTGCCTATTCCTTCCCTTGTGGTCCTCTGGCCTCGGTCTCAACCTGTGTGGGTCTCCCCAGGATGCCTACCTCAGCAGAGAGGACAGCAACGAGCTCCCAGCCTGGAATAGCTCCTCGTGTATCTTCACTGTTGGTGTCTCTGTCATGTACAGGGGGGCTGGAGAAGGTGAGGCTCATTGTGTGGTTTTAGAATCAGATTATTTTGGCTCTGATTCCCATATCTGCCCCTCAGGAGCTGTGGGACCTTAGGAAAAGTCACATTTCTCACCAGGTTGGGGTGTCTTTATCTGTACAATAGGGCTAGCTCCCCTGACTTCTCAGGGTTGTGACATGGACTGAAGGTGATGTTGTATGCTTGGCGCCTAGAACGGTGCCTGATACATAGCAGCCCTCCACGAAGGTGAAGTCTTCTCTCCACTTACACATGCACACACACGCACACCTTTTCCTGTAACTACCTGTCTCAGGGCTGCATGACTTCTAAAACTAAATGGACATTTATGCACACTTTTCCAGGGAGAGGTGAGGGTTTAGTGCTGTAGAGCTCTGGTGGAAATGACTCAGCTGCTGCTGGGTTCTTCCGTTCAAGGAGATCTCAGAGGGCATGCGCAGGCCTATTCCTCAGGCCAGATCATGCCATGTGGATGCGTGGAATGAAACAGAACATTTATAACCATGGCTTATAGTGACTTGGAGACAGAGCACAATGGGGCAGCTTTTTTCGTGCAGGAAGTACAAACCCTCTGGTGAGCACTGAACTTTCCCTAGTCACATTTTCAGGCTTGTCATGGATTTCTCCCATTCATGAGACACAGTAACTGCTGTATTTTTTTCCCAACTCCATACCTGGGCATTCTGTCTTATCCTCTTAATCTGGAATATCTCCCTTCTAACTTCATCTAAAGCCCAGCATCTTAAAAATGCTTTCCCAGTGAAGACTCTTCTTAAAATCATTGTAGGTCAGTATCATAAATAAGTAACAGTAAAAAGTGCCTATCTCCTTTGATCCCCCACACTCCCCACCTTCCTTCCATCTTCCCTGGAGAGTGTGGATTCTAAGTGCCAGAAGATGGAGCACCTCGTAGGATAACTATTGCCTTCTTGTCTTGTTCTTTTTGAAGAAGTATAAATTCTGTGATGGCAGGGACTATGTTTCTCTATTGATCAATTCTGTCCTAACAGGATATGGCCCGGCCAGGCTTTCTTAATCTCAGCACTACTGACATTCTGGGCTGAGTAATTCTTTGCGGGTTGTCCTCTTCATTGTAGACTGTTTAGCAGCATCCCTGGTCTCTAGCCATGAGATGCCTGTGTAAAACAGATGACTAGACTCCATTATGAATAGCACCTTCTTAGGTCCATGACCACTGACTGTTATCTTCAAGGTATTTTATTCAAATCCAGTTTTTGGAACTTGTGATTCATTCTTCCCCATAACTCCAGGGCAGAGATCCTGAGGTATATCCCCAGGATACTGGGCCCAGACTCTTGAGTTAATATTTTGCCTAGTTAACAATAAGATAGACACATATTAGTAGCAGAATAAGATCCTTCAGTTTGAGGGTGGTGTGGATATTTCCTTGACTGGAGCCCCATTTGCCAGCTCTGGTGTCCAGTACCCCTGTGCATAAATTATTCCACTGCGTTGCTCTTGTATCTCATGGCTGTGCCTACTTTGTTCTTTAGACTCAAATGAGTTAATAAGTTTGGGGGAGGCTATTTATTCTCAGAGTCAAGCAATTCCGTACACCTCTACCCCCAGTTGTGATAACAAAAATTATCTTCAGTAGTAAAGAAAATCCAGGGGGAGAGCAAAATGACCTAAAGTTGAAGACCACCGCTCCAGACTCTAAAGCAATATATATATAAAGATTTTATTATAAAAATTGCAAATCTTTATAAAAGTAGAAAGGGTAATGAACCATATGTCCACAGTCCTCTTCAGTAACTACTAGTAGTTTGAGAATCTTGTTTCATCTACTACCATCTATTGTCTATAGTGTTTTAAAGAAAATTTCAGGCAACATGTCACCTCTCTCATAAATACATATATGTATGTATGTATCTCTAAAATATAAAGACTTTAAACATGACCATAATACCATCATATATAATAGATTAATAATTATTCATATTATATAATACTCAGCCTGTGTTCAGATCTCCACAATTGTCTGACATTATGGACTTAAAAAAAAATAATTGGTAAAAATCAGGATTAAATATGGTCATTAAATACATTTAGACTTATTTTGATCTATTTCTATGTCATTTGTTTTTGTGAAGAATTAATACACCTTTTTAATTACTGAAAATGAGAGCTGCTGAATCACACGGTGAAGCAAACGTAGAGGGTTTCTGAAAATTGCTTGAAATTTTCTTCCCTGAAGGCAGTAAAGATAAATACTCTTGAGGCTGTTGGGGTTGATTTAGTTCTGCTCAGAGTCACCATTAACAACTTCACTGCCTAAAATACTTCAGGCATTTCTAAATACCTTCATTTTATTTTTAAGTGTATCTGTAATGATCGAAAAAATTAAATTCAGTGCACTCCCTTTAAGACAATGTATACCTCAGAGAAGAAAAATGACATTCCACTGTTGCCGTCACTCTTTTCTTTGGTGTTCTAATCCAAAGTCAGGAGGAAACAGAAAGACTTCTCCTATTGATATTGTTTGCTTCTTTAATGAACAAGAAGTTTGGATACATAAAGCAATTGCTTAGTCAATAGTTCTTTCGATCAGTAGTATACTCATATTTAAGCATATGTTTCCAGACTTTAGGTAATGACTTTCTCTTTGTGTTTACAAGATTATTTCTACAGCTAAATAAGAGTATGATTTATTTTCCTCTACAAAAGTAACCTCAGGGTGATAGGGAAAATTATATATCTATCATGTTGCATTGTTGTTTGTTTGTAGAAGTAGCAATTTGTTTTCCTCTCTTGAAATGTTTGCTTTCCTTATGACATAGAGAATATTTGGAGATATATTATGTATGCATTTACTCTACATATATATTCTTGCCTTTGGGTAGAAATCTAGTGTCCATGGAAGAATGTGACATTTGATTGAAAACCAGAGAGCCTGGTAGTTTTCCAACAGTTACAGTTCATGGTTCTGCTTGAAGCAAATACCTCCAACTGTGGATAATGGACCTTCCTTGAGAACTTGAGACAAGTTGCTGGTTAATGTCTCTGAAACAGCCTGTTAAGACTGTTACTACAAATTAGAGTCTGGATCATTCTGAAACCCAAATAGACTTCTTTCATCTTCCAGATGGCCGTCTGATTGGGAGCTGGGCAGGATCACGTTTCAGGTTGTGACTTAATGATTCAGGACAATATTTATGGTTATTACCTGACAGAGGGCAGTGAGGAAAATTAAAGCACAGCCCCATGCTTCATTTATGACAAAAAACAAATTCATGGCAGGGTCGTAGATTAGAGATGGCATCTCCAAGCTCTAGGCAAAGTCCAGTCACAGTTCTAAGATGACCCACTTGACCAGGCACACAACTTGGTTAGGCTGGTGAGTCCTGACTTCACAATGCCAGTCAATGCATCATCTCTAGAAACAATCAAGGACTTTTCTAATAGAAATCTTGGACAAGGTAGAGCTGTGAGTGAGATATTTCAGAGGAGACAAATAATGCAATTATGTTCTTTGCTGCTATGATGACTACATGCAGCTGAAATATTATGTTTGGGGGCACATTTTTTATTTTATTACTACAATTGGTAATATCAACAGGAGAAAAAAATAATTACGCCTGCCAGTTGTGGGCATTCTGTTTATGTAGAGGTAATTTCTGCATTAACTTTTCCTTCTAAAACATGTTCTATGTTATATTATATTTATCTCTTCCATTACTCAGAATTTTAGGAAATTCTATAATTGGGTGCTATGGGGAAGAAAAAGACAGGATGGGGAAGATGCGACATAGAAAGGGGATAAATAAAGCTTGAGTCAGTTAATGAAAGTGTAGATTATCTAAAAGAAAAGCCAGGAGAAAGTTTATCTTGCTCCATTAATCCTCTACTCACTCTCTGAAATGAGAAGGCACATATTGTTCTGGAGGGAAAAAGAAGAGAGAAAACGAAACCATATGCCATTAATACATTTGACCAACTGTGACATTTTTTAAATAAGGTTTTAACTGGTTTTATTACACCAACTGTGTAATTTCAAAATGACTCCGTCATTAATTATATCTATTATAAACAAGCACTTTGTTTAACCAAGCCAATAATAACCTTCACAGACAGAGAAGGTTAGAATTTGAGAGAATCAAAACCTCTGATTGTTTGGATAAGGGGAGAGAGATTCTTTGGCTAAAAAAGAGCATTATCTTGAAAAAAATTAATTTATCACACCATTTCCAATAATTTGATATCCTTTTCTATGGTGCGTAGGAAACGCTTTCGAGTGCCTGGAGCCCACTCCCAGGTGCTCGCCATCTTGGTTCTGCACACGCAGTCCGTGCCTGGGCTCCCAGCTTCTAAATGGACAGCACAGCAGGGGTGTGAGTACCACCAGGAATACCTGCTGAAGGGGCTGTTTGCCAGAGAGCGTGTGGTTGGGCTGCGTTAGAGCTTACATTACCTCTTTTTCAGACCTAGGTCCAAATTGCACATAGCTATTGAGGTTAATGGACTGGAAGACAGAACCGGGAGAAGTTTCCTTGCTTCTTTACATCCTGTGAAGTGCACCTGGCACCCTCCTGGGTTAAAAAAGAAGGCTTCAGCTGGTGGCCTTTTTCCCTTTGACATAGTCTTTTAATTCATTGCTATGTGCATTTCCCCTTTTCTAAGCATTTGGCTTTGTTCCTAACTTCTGGAGCAATTCAGGCTCTTTCATTTTACGCGAGGGTAGAGTGACTGCTCCTCGGTGAGCTGTGTCCACCTTTTGTTTTCCTGGTGGGTCGTGCAGGGTGAGTGAAGCCACGCTTGTCTCTTTACTATATGTATCACAGGGGTGTAACTTTGGGCTGACTCCTAAGGGGACACTGGGGACCTGCACCTTGACTCTAGGGAAGAGTATGGGCTTGAGAATAGACAAAGCTAGGTTCACATCCTGCTCCTATCCTCGATGTGACCAGAGAAATGAACCCTTCGAGTCCCCAACTTCTTCTGTAAAGTGGCAACAACAGCTCTAGTTTCACAAGGTGTGGAAAGGCTGACATGAACTCACATGCTTGAGACATAGGGAAAACACCCTCTAGTTGAAAGGTTGGCCCTTGATCTCTGCAAAAGGAAAACCATCAACTGGAAATACAGCACCATCTGTGCCCACTTCATACAGTCCCAGCAGGAACCCCAAGCCCAAGGCCATAAGCTCAGTGCCCCCAGATTGTCAGTGCTCTGTACTGTAACTAACTACAGTTCAGCCGGATGACACCCTTGTGCTGTTGTTTTGTATTGTTGGACTCACAGAGTATTGCCAAGTTGAAAGTTCACCTCATTAATCCTCTGGGCCAGTGCCTCCACTTCACTGGGGAAGTTCTTTGAGATTGTATGTCTTCCTAAGGACACCAAAGCTAGCTCATGCCAGAGCCAGGGCTCCAGATGTAGAAGCCGGCAGTGCTCACCTCCCGCGCCTTGCACTGTCATTTAACTTCTGTGTGTTCCTGAATGAGTCCTACTCACAACTCTACCTCTAACGCAGCCAAACCTCCACCACTCCTCGGATTTAAAGTTTCTAGCAGGCATATCTGCTGGCTGTCCTGCATTTGAAGGGGACAGTCAGTGTTATTGAACTGAGCCAGTTGAGGGAAGGAGAAATTTCTGGATCTGTCAGCAAACAAACATTTCACCAAGTAGCTTCTCCTCCAGGTATACCGACATAGTGATCTGAAAAGCAATAGAGATGAAATTTTCAAGTCAGAAGAGGAGTTTTACCCTGAACTAATGACCACAGCATTCCTTCTCCTGGAGCTCAGCTGTTCTTGAGAAGCTGGGAACTGGGGATGTCTGAGTGGCTGGACACTGTGAACCTGGGAAAGGTTCCCTCAAACAGAAACGATAGGTGTATTCAGTGCTGTTTCTGTTCCTTGTAATGAACAGGATTTACCTGCAACACACTAACTCTGTTCTCAAACTCAAACAAGCTGCAGTTCCTAAACTGGTTAACTTTCAAACATGCTGGCAGGGATTGAAGGGACAGAGGCAAATGGAAAGTATTGCACGAATGCAGCCAGAGAGTGGATACAAGCGAAGTGGGGGCCCGTCTGCCAATTAGGGGAGAAGTGAAACAGATGATACCTGACACCGAGTGGAGAAGGCAGGAGGGTTTCAAATACCAAGTGGAATCCGTTTTCACCAAGAGGTCAGCTTTAATCAAGTTCCCAATGTAAATATTACCAATATACACCAAATAATGGAGGTTAAATGGCTGCTCTGAAGGTCAGTGACTCTTGGTCAAGCTGGAAGATTTCACATTAAATGGACCAGTTGGAATTTACCTGGAGGGCCTCGGTGCCAGCCTGAAACCTGAGCCCACGCTGCCTCTTCCAGCTGTGGGATGGAGTGCAGGCCAGACAGCAGGGCAGGGATGTCTCTACTTTGAGCTCAGTGGTTGAAAACCAGATGTACTGGGGCCTGGGGTTTCCTTAAACACAGAGGGCTGCAGTCTCTGTGGCTGAGAGTCAAAGTAAATGCTGGATGCACAAGGCGACATCACTGCTTAGTGACATGACCATGGAAAGACACCTGCAGACCTGGGAGGAGACCCTTCCCTTGGAATGTGGAAGTGGTGGTCCTCGATGAGCCCTTGGGCAAGACTTCCAAGGTTGCTGCAGGAGGCGTTACAAGATCCTGCTGTGGAAATAGGGCCACTCTCAAGCTAGAGGCAGGCCTGGCCTGTGTATCAAGTAGAGATGATCCTGATCATCTGGGCATTTTCCAGTAGGTTCTTCCCTGTTCTGCCGTTTTGCTTTTGTCTGGCCATGTGGAATCACATGTATACAGTATCACTTGTCTCTGTCTCCTGTCAGGTTCTCTGCCCAGGTCTCAAAATCATTGTTCTCATCCCTCCTATATGATCTACAAACTTCCTTGCTTCATGGAGTTTGTGGTCTCTAATGCTGAGCAAAGGAGTTAGTACATGTACTTTCTGTATATAAAAGTTGCCTATTATGTGCCATCTCTAAGCTGCCAGGAATCATGGTCATAAATGTTCTGTTTCATTGTATGCATGCAGACCGTGGTATGATTGGGACTGGGAAAAAGGCCTGCAGATCCCCATACCTGGCAGAGACCATGTAACCAGCACTCTGCTGCTTTGTGTTGTTATTTTTAAAAACAAAATATACTGGCTACCTTGCTTTCATCGTAGTGCGGGAAAAATGAAATTGTAAAAGTTCTTGCGTTCTTCCAATATGCCAGTCATTATGCTATAAAAGACTTACATACTTCGCTGCATTTAGTCCCCACAGCAATCCCATGAGGCAGATCCTCTAACTGCTCCCAAGTTACAGGTGGAGAAACTGAGGTGGGAAGAGATTAACTAACTTGTCCCAGGTAATACGATAGTAGATAAGGCTTGAACTCAAATCTATCTGACATCAGTCTGTGCTCTTAACTATTTTGTCTCCTAAAATGAAATCATTAAACTGGTATCTTTGAGACATGTATTGTTTTGGACATTTTCCAGAATGTTCTTCTGTTACTTCCCTTTTGCTTTTCCCTGGTCATGTGCAATCACATGTGTATAGTATCACTTGTCTCTGTCTCCTGTCATGGCTTCTGCCCAGTTCTCACAATCAATGTTCTCATCCCTCTTATACTATGTACAAACTTCCTCACCTTTGTCTATGGTCTCCATTGCTGAGCGTTTCTAACCAATTTCTGAAATACACACAGTTTGCCATCTGCCTGTCACAGCGCTTTCATCCAAAAATGGCTTTTAACCACATACATAGAAAGATTCCCATGTCTTTTACCCTAAGAGATAAATCTAAGTGCACAGTATAGCATGGAGGTGGTGTTAGGTTAGCACACTTCTAAGGGCGTTGAAAAGTATTGGTGGATAGCCCTCCAGAGGAAACTCAGAAGGATCTGGGAGTTGCATGGCTGTCTGGGTTGGTGCCTAACTCATCACTGAACCGCATATCCAGGAGGAACATATGTGACTAATCCGGTAGCATTAACTTTGTTGCTCGTCTAACTCAACACAAGGCAAGGGGAGAGGAAGGCTGCTGCCTGTGAAATGCACCTCTTGTCATCTTTATGGCTATGCCAGACCATAAAACCCAGGGAGATAGGATTGGAATAACCACATTATCTCTTTCAAGGCAAAAAACACAAGAGGGTGAATAGGGATGTTGATATATAAAAGTGCTAGTCTAAATAAACAATTACATACATTTGTATTTGCCTGGGAGCATTGTTATAAAATGTGGTCTTCCTTAAAGAAAGGCTGGTAATTTAGAAGGGTCTGACTTGTGATTTCCAATCATTTGGTTCCCTTGTCTCTAAATCAAATCCTGTATGCAGAGTATTAATATTACAAAATCACCTGAAATGAAAGCTGCTAAAATCTATAGGATGTAAATATTATACATATTGTATAGTTAATAGGGATTGAAGATATATGTTCACATATGCAATTTCCAGGGGACTTGGAAATGTGTCCTGATATGTTTTGGAAAATGATTTGAAGGGAGAATCCTGGTTAAGAACTAATTGTAACTCACTGATGCCACAGTGAAATGGAGCAAAGAATAATCAAGAGTGACCTAGAGGAACTTTCTTAATAAAAAAAGGGAAGGACAAGTTACTCTCTCTTTTGATCCGTAACTGAATAAACAGAAAGAGAAAATGACCTTAAACACAGCATGCGGGATTTAGGTCAAGAAAACGACCAGCCTTCCTTTCAGAGGCTTGTTTTATATAGGCTGTCTTCTGTTCTGGTATGAAACAGAGGGAAAAGCAAGATGGCATGGGACTCTTTTAGTAAAAGAACTAAGGAAGAAGAGTGGTACCCAGACTTGCTAAAGAAACTGAAAAACAGAAGTATACTGTGGAACGGTGGTACTGATTTATGTCCACTACCCTGGCATAATTATAAATAAAGCACACATTTTCACTCTCAAAGGATGCTGGATTAGACCAAAGTATATGGTCTAAGCAACTGATATCAGCTTTGATTGATTTCCATAATACTGATATTGACCAAAAAAATAGAACAGAAATATTTGGCCAAACAGCTAGCCCCTTTTTTTGCCCACAAGAAGCAGATAGTAACAGTAATAATAATAACAGTTGTTTACTGAGTGGATTGCATGCATGCCTGGCCTACTTGTCTGGGGCTTTGCAAGCCTTAGCTAATGTAATTCTCATTACATCCTAGGAAGTTAGAAATTACTCATTTCTTCTTTTACATTTGAGAGCACTGAGGCACGAGAGGTTAAGATAACTTGCCCAAGCCAGGATTTGAACTTAGGTTCCTTTGACTCCTGGGAACCGACACAAACTTTCTGCCACGTTGCTTGCCAAATAATGCATTTTACTAATATCCATAGTACTCCTGCTCTCCAAGCGCCTTCACAAGTCTTAGCAGCCCATGTTCTTGGCTGTGAAAGCAAAATCTCTCTAAGTTCCAAATCATTCCACACGAGACATTTAGAGATGAAAATCTTCCAAAATCAGTATGATTTCACGTGAAAAAACATGTTTGGCTTTCCAACAAAGACACTCAGACCTCTGGGTCATTGTGAAAGTCTCTGGAGCTCTACACATTATGATATTTGCTGAACAAGGGCTGCCCACAGATTACTGGGAAACTGTGATGCTGATTAAACCATGATGTTCCTATTATCCAACGAGGCAAACAGTTGAGTGATAAAAGCAGCCTGGTGTTCTGAAATCATTTATTTTCAAAGCATAAGAGGGTCTGAGCAAAATAAATGATTTGAATGCAAGACATAAACAACCAAACAGACTTGCAAACGAGACCAGTAATGAGGCATCTGGGACACCAGTCCTGCTCCCGATGACTTTCAGGGCGAGCCTTGATGCCTTTCAGATTTTCACAGAAAAATAAACTGGTGACAAAAGAACAGCAGCTGTGGGCACAATAAGGAAATTAGTTGGAACAGATTTGTAATTAAGCATTGAAAATGGAGCAGTCTGACCCCTCCCTGCCTAGAGGAACTTTTGCCTCTTTTCAAAATCCAATTTTTATTTGAAATCAACACACACTTCTGCTTTAGTCATGCATGTCCTGACCTGAGAGCTTAGCTAAAGATACTGCTTTTTCTGAACAAAAAGCAAGAAATTATCTCACGAGAAGCACAGAACCCCATGAACTAAAAATAACATTGACTTTGGGTTTCTGTTTCATTTTTGTCGTTTTATAACTTTGAAAAGACAGAAGAGTTATCTCCCTTCAAAAGACTATACATTTATACATAATGAAGGAAGAGTGAAGGATGCTGGGGTGTTGTGTGGACAATTAATTTCACTTCCCCACACAAGATGCAGATGGATATTTTGACTATGTTTGTGTCCCTGTCCTGTAACAAGGCCTTCACAGACAAATTTAAGCTTAGGTTCTACAGATATTGTTATACACTGAAGGTTTAAAAAAAATATATAACATTTTTACATAAATGAATTTCAGTGTTAAATAGATTATGCCTTCTAGGCTAAAGGTGGGCCCCCACCCCACTCCCACGCCCATCACTTACCTTCTGTCACCCCCACCCCTAGTCTCATTCACCCTGTGGGTGTCGTGGCTGCGAATCCGTGGCAGCTGTTACTGGGAGGGGACACACCAAGACCCTTCCTGAATTGGAAATTAGTCTGTTTCTCAGAGGAGCCAGGTCCCACTTCCTGGTCCACCCTGGAGAGGGCTGCCTTCTTCCAGCCTCCCGTTCGTATCCCGGCTTCCTGTAAATCACTTGGAGCCCCGAGAAGGTAGGAGGAGCCGGTCAGACCCAGGTGTCCTGAATCATTAAGTGCTCTGGCTCCTCCGGGGTCGACCAGGCTCTCTGAGATTTGACAGCAGTGAAATGTGACAAGAAAGTAAATATCCTAGTGCCCCACTTATCCAGAGGTCAGGCGTCCCTCAACCTCCGCCTTCTGGAACTCAGTTGAGAATCAGGAAGGAAGGAAAACAGGCTCCAAACAGCGGAAACAGCAGTCACCAAGCAATGCACTTTAACTATGTCTAATCGACTCTTAATTAACACACACTCCTAACAAGCCCATTTATGTAGTCTCCCAGCCCACAACAAATTAAAAGCAGAAAATTAGAGGGGGACGAGGAAGGAGGGAAGGTAGATTAGTAGAGATCACACCGAAGGCAGTAAGAAATGATGGCAAATAGCCTGACATCAAAGAAAGAGATAAAAACAAGCCCCTGAAAAGCAGTCCCAGAATTAGCAGCATCAGCAACGCACATCATTGATTAGGGTCCAGCAGCGCACCGCCGCTGTTAGGGAACACCACAGCTCCTGCTGCAGAAGCACAGACAATGTGCACGAAGGACAGAGCCCGGCGCAGAGGACACGGACACCTAGGCCGGGTCTCCATCTCCAGACCCCTGTGGTGCTCCCCCTGTAAGGCCTGGGGATCTCCTGGGGAGCTTGCTGTAACTACGTGGCCAGGGCTCTGCCCCTGGATATTCGGAACAAAAGCTTTCTAAATCCTTTGCCCAAGATTCTGCATTTTCTTAGGGCCCCACCCATGTGATGGTGACTCAGAATTAGACTTTCAAAAACATTGCCCACTCCTTCACCAAATTGGGAAATGGCATAGGCAAATCATTTTATTGCTCTGAGCCTTGATGCTTCTATAAAAGAAAAGGTCTAGTATATCACATCTAAATTCCCACAGCCTGACCTGCTAACAGCACAGACTAATTTTATGATGAACTCCCAGGCAGCTGCTGAACAGTCAAGGAAATTTTATGAGGATGACAAACTGACTCCCTTTGAAAAAAAGGAGTGTGTTCAACAGAAACCTTTTTAAAATTGCATACCACTTCAGTAAGACATTTTGAGAATACCCATTCTCAATAGATATGTATTCTTATTTATTTATAATGTATGCATGTGCTATTAAATGAATATATTGTGTACATCACTAACCATGCACAAAAATAAAAATTAAATGAGAAGTTCTACTATACTTTTCCATATACACCACTTTTAATACCATTGTAACAAATTCTGTACAATATAAACTAGAATGTGGGCTATTTTGAGGGGGAATTTTGCTTTAGTTGTCATTGTATTCTCAAGTCCAGCAAAATTCCTGACTCATGGTCCAGAAATGTTTTCAAATGCATGAATGAATGAATGAATGACTAGGGATTTGAAGTGATTAAACTTCATTATTAAGAGTATCTATCTATATAAAATATATTTTCCTTCCATGATAGTCAGCAGTCAGCAGTATGACTGAATATAGAAAATAAAGAATAAAGTTGAGAAACAGCACTCATATTTGAGGAAACTGCCTGTTAGAATTTAGGGAGTATAATCAATATTTATGAAGCTCACAAAACCCTCTGAGGGTCAAAAGAATGACTCACAGTTCATGAAAAGGTAAAAGCATTGGTTGTTCTGAAACAGGTATGTATTAAATACCATATGTGTTCATGAAGAGGTTGTGTGTGTGTGTGTGTGTGTGTGTGTGTGTGTGTGTGATACATTCTTTAGGAAGAAGATGAGATTTGCTATTCCAGGAATACGCTCCATCAGATAAAATTTATTTAACTGATATTTTGGGGGTTTGGGGGAAGGATTGAGGAAACCAGGTAATAATTTTTAATTGTACTTTTAAAAGTAATATATACTAGACCTGTCTTTATGCAAAGACATTTAAAGTCCTGTTTACACAAAATATAGCTTATGACTTATGTCACGTGAAGAAATGAGGAGTTGCTTTGCAAAGCTCTGTAGGTATATACATTTAGTATTCTATTTGCTTAAGATATTAAAGATAAATTATAGTTGTCTACCCATTGACCACTGACATGGCAGACTCCTTGTGAGATATAACTTCTGGGACTGTGAGAAAGAACTATCTAAGGAATAAGAAAGTAGAGCTGTCACTGAAAAAATGGAAAAGGTGATGGATACCTATTTCTTAGTCCAATATTTCTCAGACTTTCTAGTCTTAGAGCCTCTTTGGAAATGATTGATGAACCTAGAGAGCTTATGGTGAGTTGGACCTATAAATATTAATTGTATTGGAAATTAGAATGGAGAAATTTTAAAAATATAAATAAAAAATAAGAGCACCCATTCCATCCATTAGTGATCAGAGCAATGAAATCAGATACAGCCTCTACAGTGTAAACTCATGCAAAAATGAGTGAAATGGCAGATAATATTCTGGTACTATTATGAAAATAGTTTTAACTGAATGAACCCACAAGAACCCTCAGGGGGGGTCCTTAAATTACACTTGGTGAACCACTGACTTAGTTGATTCTATAGGCAAAAACCTGACCCATGACCATACCTGGAAGAAGGTGGCAGCCGAGATGTAAGAGTGATGAGTGACATCTTGCTGCTGAAGTCTGAAGGATTTCATTTAGATGGCGGATCCCTTGGTGACAGCTGGTGGCCCCCCAATTATGACAAAGCATGTATGGTGGTGTGTTGAATGTGGAGGATATGGTATTTATAAGAATGACCTCTTCACCTCTGAAATATTTGGAACTGGTGACCTTCTCTTCTTGACATGATCCTTGACACTGTGGTCCACGTTCCGGTGAATTCTTTGCTGTGACCATCTCTGGAAATCATTAGCTGCTGGGTGTGGGTGTATAATTCTGAAGAGCAGTTGTTCCAAAACTTAGTTCTTGAGTTTCAACAGCAGTTTTCTTTTATGTAGACCTTCTCGTTTCAGCAGGAATTTTCTGCTGTGTCATAAACAAGCTAGAAGAGGACTTATCCTTTAGACAGTATTTTAGCATTTCATTATTTAAATTTCAACTATAAAAATACACAAAGAATTGTTGAATGAATGAAATATTAAACATGAAATCAACTAAATGTTATTAATTGGGAGGACAATTTTTTTCTTAAAGGTGGAATGGAAGAATAATCTTCTCTTTTTCTTCCAGTGACTCTTGATTGAGATGGAGTGGTCATTTGGAGATGGGTCAGGGCACCAAGGGCAGAGCTGCTATACTGAAAAAAAAAAAAAAAAAAAAGCGCTTTATTAAAAAACCAAGGAGAAAAAAGGGCTTTAAAGTTTTTAAATATAAAAGTTTTTCCTTCCACTGTCTCTCAACTTGTCATGGTGTTTCTTATTTACTACCTGATGTCATTTTAAGTAAAGAAAAATTAAAAATGTAAATATCAGCATAAATTTTACTGGCATTTTCTATTGTGCAATTCAAGATTTAAATGTAAGTAGAAGAACATTTAATTTGTGTGCAGAATTGCTAAAAATATACAGTTTGTTTTTCAGAGCTCATACACGCATATGTATTTAATTCTTACCAGAACAGTGGAAAACACTTCACAAAACTAAAGTGTTTTTATTTCACTTCTTGAAATGTGCACATTCTACCATGCTCTGGAAGCAGATGGCTTCCATACATGCTTACCTTGGACTCACTTTGAATCTCACTGAGCTCCCACACATGGTGGGCCCACTGCAAAGCTGTGCTCATGAGGCATTGCCAATGGTATATATGATGGGACAGCAGGGACCAGTGGACACGCAAAGTGTGCCTTTCTCCTTCGCTCCCATGCATGATCCAGAGTCCCATTGAACTTCACAAATTGAAGGATGAAATTATTAAGAATTTCAAGGCGATGACATCTGAGATTCAGCTAAGTCTGGGGCCCATCTGTGCATGGGCCCCTGTTCTACTACACACATCCCATGCTCATAAAACAGTCTCTGACTTGGAGGTGATGCTACTTTGCTGAAAATAGAGGCTCATTCTGGACAGCAGACCTACTCTTGGCTTATGGTAAACTGTAAGTCCCTCACCAGCGTAGAATCGCAGGATCCCAAAGGAGAATACTCTTCCCAAGGCCCAGATTAGACCGCAGCAGCAGAGGCCCAATATGATATGTTGGAGAGCATAAAGAAAATGACTACGTTCCTTCTATCAGTTTTAAAAAATCTCGTTCTTTCATTGTGTTTTCAGAATGCACAAAACATATTAGCAGATCCCTATATATAATTTATAAATATATAAACATCTATTGATGTCTCTGCTCAAGAGCTCAGAGAAGCACATGAAAAATCAAAGGACACTGCCCCACAAGTCAGCCGAAGGGATCTGTCATGGAGAAATGTCCAGGGACTGAGAGGAGCTCCATGTCGTTTACTTACCAAAGGCGTCTGGAGAAAAGGCACAGTGTAGAAAGTGGGGACAGATTACAGCACCCTGGCTGGGGTTGGTCCGTATCCCTACCCTACCTATCCCTGGTGGAGAATGATCAGGCTCATGTGAGATAAGTAGGTGAGACTAGAATCAGTGAGATTGTTCTTTTGACCTAAGTTGTGCCCATGGAGAAGAGCGAAGGATAAAACCACAGGGATCACTGGCTTCTGTCAGAGTCCCACGAACAAGAGAGACTAAAGACATGCCCTGGTGGAGTGGCGGTAGATCCGTCCCCTCCAGCTGAGTGCAGTCCACATATGTCCCAAGGACCTGGGTTTGCATACCATAGTTGGGGAAACAATCAAGGTGAACAGCTAAATAACATAAATAAATAAAATTGCTTCCTTTGCTCTCTTCCTGCCTGTGTGCCTACTAGCCTTCATTCCTGCCTGTGCCTTTCCTTTTTTTAAAAAAAAGAGACACTAAAAATGTGAGACAAAACAAGAGGAGTTCAGTCAGTAACAATAATTTGTTGAGTTATACAACATAACACTCACTGTGAGGTAGGTGTTATTTTTCCCAATGCGCAGAGGAGGATATGGACAGAGTGAAGTGACTTGTTGAGGGTCTCAGAGCTAATGATGGCCAGGGGCGTCTTGAACCCCACTCCTCTTTAAGTTGTAACAGGCTGGGCACATAAAGACGTACTAAGTAAAAATGCCCCAAAGAAGCAGGAACTAACACTGTTATACCCCCATTTTACAGATGGGAAGACTGAGGTTCAGAAGAAGGCTGTGTTGACCAGCACTTGCTCTGGACAGAGGCTGGGCACATGTTGTCTAAGTGGGTCAGCCCGAGTCAGTCTGGAGGTCAACTGCCATGGCAGAGATGATGGCCAACATCCTGTGCAGTGACGCCAGTTGTGAAAAGGGTTGGAGGGACCTAAGAGATTAAGCGGTGATCCCTGGTTTTAGAAATAAGTGGACACCATCCTTAGCCTCTGGATTAGAGATTATAAATTCCATTTACTTTAGCTTTCAAAACAAGCTCAAGGGAATAAAGAATCACTTTATAATGATCTCTTTCACATTTGCAGTATCCCTAAAAGGTAACAAAGCTGCTTCATCTCATATTTATATCTACACAGAATTAAGGAGCTGGACAAGGCCTTCCTGCTTATGATTGAGAGCAACGCTGCCGGACTCCTGATCCCTGCACTGGCTTCTGACAGGAGGCTACAAATAAGGTAGCTTCTCCTCCTTCTCCCATTTCTTGTTTTACCTCATTTGGTTAAACCACACAAGCACAGTGCTTGGAACTTCCGTTTTCTTATCTCGAACACTATGTACTGTTCCTGTCCACAGCCCACCACCCAGGAAGGAAGCCTGTTGTTCCTTTGAGACTGACAGCTGGCCAGCCACATGGCCACGTGTGGAAAAGCTCTGTCAGTGGCCTCATCTCACTGCATGGAAAAGATCAAAACAGGAAAGAGCACGGCACTCGCTTGTTACTTCTGCTGTTTACCCCACGATCAAATATGACAAGGGGAAGGAAAGAAAAGAGCAGAAAGGAGGGTGTGGGGGCAGAATATGAATCAAGTGTGCTCCTCTTTTCCAGTCTGTCCATTTTAGACTTTCCTAAAATGAATTCTAATTTAACAGACCAAACTGTCAGACCTCTATCTGATACTTGTTGAGAAACTAAACCATGTCTGTTGCTTTTTTTTCAATTCTTGTAGATGCCTCATTTCAACCTTATTTTTTAAATATCAGGATAAATAAACATATCACCTGTTTATTGTAGTCAGCTCATTATTCAAATGGGTATGTTTGTCATTATTTGTATGTTTTCTTTTTAAACTTTGATAACTTGGTTAAGCATTTCAAAAATATGTAGATGGTACAGTAAATATATACTTTTGGCTAGAAAAGAAAGGAAACTTGTGTGGCAAATTCTTAATTTTGTGTTTTTATTTTCTGCAAGCCTTTGGTTTCTTGAATCTATGCTTTTAAGGAACTCCTTAGGATTTTCAGTGCAGAGAGTTTGGAGAAGTTCTAAATTAAATGAGTTATAAATGTTCCAGGTGGCACAAAAATGTAAGAAAATGTAACATAGAAAAATGCCTGAATCTTTTCTACCTAAAAAGTGATGTCAAATAGAGACTTTTGCGCAGGCATGGTCAAAAATAACACTAAATACTTACTGAAGCATAATAGGCAGGAGGAATTAAATTGTGAATTGAGTAGAAAACAACCCCACAACTTTTTCTTTGTATTGTAGGAAATTAAAAAAAAAACAAAACATTTAATTCTAGACTACTAGGAGTCATGGGAGAGAAGCTCATAGATAATTTAAAAAGTATTCTTGCTTACTCCTCTTTGGTGTATATATTTATACATGTTTGAAGCATGAATAGGACCAATGAGAAAATACATTATGTTTAAAATAATAGTTTTACTCTGAAAATGTGATTCTGTGAGACTGGAAATTTAGCTCTTCCTCAGCCTGTTGAGTTCTGATTCCTTCTCAAAATTCCTCTCTCTCTCTCTGTCTCTCTCTGTTTCTCTCTGTGTCTCTCTGCGTCTCTCTTTCTATCTCTCTCTCTGTCTCTCTCTGTGTCTCTCTCTGTCTCTGTCTGTCTCTCTCTCTCTCTGTCTCTCGTATCTTTGTATCTTCTTGGTCGTCCTTGGACACCTGAGTTTCTAGAGAAATGTCCCAGTAATACCTACCCCCAGTATTCCCTGAGGACTTCCCTGAGCTGTTCCATTTACCCTGATCTAAGCTCTCGCGATGTACTTACAGCATTTAATCGTCGCCGCAACCTTGTGAGGTGAGTTCTAATATCCCTGCATTAAGGCTGAGACAACAGGTGCCGAGCAGTTAAATAATTTACCCAAGGATGTACAGATTTTAAAAGATGTAATGGGATATCAATTCAGGCAATCTGGTTTCAAAGTGTATGTTCATAAGCAAATATTCCTCCCCTCACCCCAACCTTGCCCTGGCCAAAAAAAGGAGAAAGCAGTGTAATGGTTGGGGAGCATGGAAGAGTAATGATTTGAAGGTGGGTGGAAGAGAGGCTTGTGGGTTGAAGATGATCTGTTTCTTGATCTAGGTGCTTATTCTATGCATCTTGTGAAAATTCATGGTGCTAAAAGTCTATGTTCTTTTTGTGTGCCTGTTATACTTCAACTGTATTAAAATTGAAAACGGAAATGAGTGGAAACAATGAATTAATATATAATCAAAGATAAATTGAATGATGATTTACCTTAAATAATCTTCTTGTTGAAGGACATCTTTAAGGATTGTGGACCCCAGGATAGGTGGCCTGGTGGGTGGTCCGGACTTGAATCTAGGTCCTGCCACTAAGTAATGTTGAGGTAATGACTGGATCTCTGTCCATATCTCAGTATCCTTGTCTGTAAAACTGGGGGTAGGTTATTCTTACTTTACAAGGTAGGATTAAATGAGCTAATTTACATAAAGATTTGGAAATGGGGTAAAGAGAATCTCTTCCTGATGCCACAAGGACTTGGTAATTAGAACATACCTGCTGGTGCAGGGAAGAAGGGCATAGGGCTTCACAGACAGTAATCATGAAGCTTCTTGCTAAATAAATAAAGTGCAGGTATTTAAAAGTCATTGTTGGGCAAGTTTAAGGTGTGAATGAAAAATGAGTAAAAAAGGTATTCTCTTCAAAACAGATTGTCTGACCAGATCCAAGGTTAACCATCTTGACACTAATAAATCCACAGTTTCCCCTGTTCAGAAGGTGCAGACATTGGAGAGAGTGCATTTCTCTGTCTGTGGTGTAAATCTTGTGTTCCAGGCATAAAATGCTGAAATAAATAGTCTATGTTATTTCCTAGAGTTTATGACAGAGGCTGGATTCCAGGAAGAAACAAAATAAGGAAAGGAAGAAGTTAAATTTCCTAGTCAATATGACTCTTTCAGTGTCAACTCAAAGTGTTATAAACTTATAAAATCTGAAATCTTTGTTCTCTTCTTCTGTGTCTTCCATTCTAAGGAGCTAGGCTGCAGGCATTAATAAGATGCCTACTATGTGTGTCCCTTCACAGTCCCCTTCCATGCCTGACTGCCCTGCCCCTCTTTGAGAAGGCACTAACGGTCAGCTATGCTTGCCACAATCCTGTCAAAGCAGAAAAATTATACATGTCAGGTGACATATGGAAGAAAACACTTTCTTATTTATTATGGAACTTTTTATGGATAAGAATTATTTCTCTTGGCCTGGTCTCTGCTTGCAAGGCTTGATCACATTTCAAGACACTGTAGCCATTGACACAAATATCCTTAGATGTTTGCATGCATGTGTCTGTTTGTGTGAATATGTTATGGCAGAGCCTCCAGATGGTGAGAAGACTGATAGCCAGGCAATTCAAAGGTAGAGAAAATAACACTTTATTGCAAACACTGGTGCTGGCCCAGGGGTATTGTTACCCAAAGCTGAGCAATGGAGGATTTAGGGGAGCTCCTTTTATACTCTGAGGTAAAGATTCATCTCCTTGGCTATGTGTGGTTTCTACTGGCAACTCTTAATCAGTTATGTACAGCTGCAGAGTAGGGAGGTGATGCTTGTTTGTCCTTGGTCATGATAACAGGACGTAGCTTCAGTCTCCATAGAACAGGACGTAGCTATAGCCTCCGTAGTACTGTAGAAAATTCCTGGCAGATTAACTTTTGCACTCGGGTCAGGGAAAAGGTCTCACCACAAATACACATCTGAATATAATTGGGAAGTTGCAGCAAGTCTGTCTATTACAAAGTGAGTATGAAGGGAAAAAGTTTCGTTTCCTTCCAGACCTCATTTAAACATCATCATTATAGCTACCTAAGTTAGGTAAGGACTTAGAGTCACATTGCAAAGAAAAAACAAAAACAGAAAAAGCTTTTTAGTGTGAAGAAACTTGAAAACATTTTATTATTCATTTGGAAAAGCCTAAAGAAGGCTCCGTTCCCCCCACCACACCCATAGGTTTTTTGTTTGTTTGTTTTCAAATAAGATACTGTTGTCTCTTTTTTTCTTGTGGTTTGTTCATTATTAAAAAGACCTAGTGGTATGGGAAGGTCAGATTTGGGGGTGATCATTCTCCCTCTGACTTTTCTGATGTGACAGCCAGATGAAGGAAAATTTAAGAAGAACAGCGCTGGGTGATGGGTCTTGCAGAGCTGCCTGCCTGTCGGACCTGGAGGAAAGCTTACCCCAAGCAAGATAATTTACTGCAGAAGACAAGCTCAGCTCCCTGCAGGCAGCACAGCCTGAGTTCCCGAAGAACCCCTGCTTTATTGGAGAGAGCGGTAAGGCTGGAGACAGGATAAGTTATGGCTTTCCCCTTTCTCCTTTTCCTTGTTGTGATTGTTATTTATTATTTGTAGGTAAGGATGAGAGGGTTCATTTTGCCAACTTTTGAACCCTCTCTAAATTCATGGCTCTGTGTTTGAACAGTCCTTGAATCTTCCTGTGCCTGAGTTCCTCTTCTTTTAGCACGCTGTGGCTTCTTGTAGTGAGTGGAGAAGAACTCTGAAGGTTTATTTTTAAAGGTGCAAACAATTCCTTAAACATCAAATAGCTCTTCAAAACACCCAAAAAACCTATTTTGATGAGTCAAGTGTAAATGAATTGACAGCATATGCTCTAAATTTCCCTTAGTCTATGCAGCAAGTTCAGGGCTGAATTACCATTAGGCTTTATTGGATTCAAATCTGATATGAAATAATGGGACAGGAGGTGAGCCCAGACACATGAATTATTTTAGTTTCTTCTGCCTTGTTCCTTACTTAATATAAGATGGACTTTGGTTGAGCCCTGCACATTGGAGAAAAGAGGAAAGAATGGTCACATTTATAGGCAGCTTTTTGCCAAGTAAGAGCTCTGTAGTAGGACAGGACATTTTGGCTAACGATGTAAATTCTTAGTTTAATGACTGTAACATTAGGAGGTAGAAATAACTTTGAAATCCAGGCTGCCTCACTCTCCTCTATGTTGGAGTCCTTCTCATCACTTTCACGCCTGTAGTGCATCTGGCGCTTCCTTTTCAGGCTTCCAATCCTGTCCTTAAGAACCATGAGAGGTGATTTGGGTCTAGTACTTTCTATGGTCAATTGCTTTTAAATATGTCTTCTTAAAGGAAGTCTTGTGGGTCCACAGCTCTGCAAAGGCATTTGGGATGAAATGTTGGAAATCCTCTGAAAGTCTGTTCTTCCTCTAGGTCCCCGTGTTCGGGCATGTCCACTGCTGCTTGAACCTCAGGAAACCTAGATGGGAGCAGAGGAGGCTTTTGGGAGTTGGGGTGGATGGCAGAAATTCAAAACATGGCTACCAAATGAATGTCTTTAGTTAGATAACATGCACATATCTGATGCCTATACGATGATACTCCCCAGTGTGTGACTGGGAGAGGGTGGTCGTGAGACCACAACCCAGACTGAGCCACGCAAGGAATGTTTACTTTTGCTGCTGACATTCTCCGTCCACACTGGGGAAGTTCTCTCGACCCACCCTGTTTCCCCCGTGAAAAAGACGGGCTCACTCATTGCCACCAACTTGAGAGGTAGATATGAGGTGACGGTAACAATCTTACGAGGCTTAGGGATCCCTGGTTGAAAGTTCAGCATCAGTAAAACATGTTCTTAGCATCACAGCCAGACGCTTGGGGAAGAGCCGGTATATTTTGCCTATAGTTCGCAACCAGCTCAAAACATACTCCTTATTTGTGGAGGAGAAAAACATCGTTGTTACAAGTTACTTTGTGATGACAGAAAGTGCTGACAAGAAGCTGCCAGGAAAATCCCAGCGCGCGGACCTGGCCTCGGTGCCTCAATGGCAGCTGGAATTATCTAGAGTGGGCTCCGCAGAGAGAACAGGAATTCTCTTCTACCACAGACTGTTGAAACCTCCCCATTCAACTGTTTTCAAAGCTGCAGAGAATTAAAAATAGAAGGCTTTTGGAGGGAGGAGAGGGTCCTTTGGGGGCACTTTGTTTGCTTTGGTTTCTATCTCCCTCCCTGGAATGTGGTTAAAACCTGGAGAAGTCAACACTCAAAGAAAAGGCCTGGCAGAGAAACGAAAGCCCCTTTCTCCAAAGTGAAGGGTGAGGAGCTCTTTCTGGGTTCTGGTTTTATAATCATTTCTGTTTATAGCAGGAAAGAAATACGCGCCCCACCCCCCCCACCGCTCTTTTTTGAATTCAGCATATGTCGTCTTTTCTTAACTGCTTCCCTCCGTATACAAACATTATAAGGTCTAGTCCTTCAACAGGGTATTATTGAGCAGCTAATGTCAAATACAGGTGAACGCTGCCAGTCAAATGGGATGACTGTCTTCTAGGTGGTAAAAGTACCATTCATGTTTAGAAGGTGAAGATTGCAAAGGGCAGCTACCAGAGTCAAGAATTGATTGGATGGGTGGGGAGAGGAATGATTTGCATGATCTTCTGAAAGCTCCAAAGGGGTATAAGAGATGGGGGAGGCCATCAAAAGGCAATCTGTAGATAGTTGGTTCCTGGGGCACTGATTTTAGTCCCTGGAGTCCTAAGAAAATGAGGATAAGGAAATGGTTTGGGTCTCAGAGCTAGCCTTTTGTTATTCTCTCTCTCATACATACACATGCACGTAGGCAGACACACTGCCCGCAGGCCCGCCTCCTCCACAAAAGGAAACAGAAACCCAAAATACCAGAACTGTACTAGGAAAAGGAAGAATTCCAAATACTACTCCATATCATCTGAAATGAAGCCATTTATTAGGATCCCGTTGGGTTGGTTGTCTGACCATGGGACTTTCATCCTTTTCTCAGAAATCCTTGTGAGCCTTTCTCCCTTTTAGAGGCAGATTTTTGAATTGAATCAACTTGTGTCCATTTGAGGCCTATGCAATATATAAGACAGTGAGGTAGCCATGCTTTAGTTACTCTTTCTTGCTAAGAAGAAAAATGTCTCTTGTCTTTCTGCAGTAGAAGATGGAATATGAGCATATGTCCCTCTTCACTTTGCCTCACAGGGGTGTTCTGAAAATAAAAAAGTTAATGTTTTTGACGGGTTCTGTCATACTCAGGTGACAAGCAAAGCAATATTATGTTTATTATTATGGTTATCACTCTGTCCCTGTGCACTCATTGCTTGCTCGCTCGCTCTTCCTCTCTCTCTCTCTCTCTCTCTCTCTCTCTCTCTCTCTCTCTCTCTCTCTCTCTCATATCACATGGGCAAGTATGGTCTCCCTGGGAGAAGCCAACAGTACATTGCTAATGAGAAAATTCATGGGACCACACTAGACAACCATTCAAATTATAGTTTCCTTGGGCATAGATCATGCTTCATTCCAAAATGAGGGAATTTGGGAACCTGGCTATCTTAAAAATAATGATCTGGGCATGGAAAGGCTGAGATAGGCCTAAATGTTTTTGATTATTATTCAAAAAATGCACAAATGAAGCTAGGTCATGAATGTTTGATTTATATAGTCCTGTGCTTCCTGGTAGCGGCTGGTCCCATGTGGCTAGTAAAACAATTGAAATGAGGTTAGTTCAAATTAAATGTGTTCAAAATATAAAATATGCTTCTGCTTTTGAAGAATTAGAGAAACAAAAATAAGAAAGTAAAATGTGGCATAGAGTGGCTACCAGCACACTTAAAATGACTTATGTGGTTACCCTCATAGAATAACGGTTAGATCTCCTGCCTCTGGAGGAGCGCAGTTCATGTACATCCCAGCGTCCTGTGTTTGGGTCCCTGGTTCAGGGGTAACAACCAATGTGAACAGCTAAAACAGAAATAAAATAAAGTGCTTCTTCCTCCTCTTTCTTCCTGCCTGCCTGCCTACTTGCCTACTTGCCTGCATCTTTCCTTTAACAATAAGAGTAAATAAAATGAAATCACCTCTGTGGCTGCATTTGGGGTTGGCATTGTCTTCCTATTGGAAAGCCCTGATAAAGATTTTATTAATAGACTGTGAAGATATTATTGCTACTTGGAGTTTATTATTTCTTCGCCAATTCACAAAATCGGGGATATGATTGACTTGAAAGGATTCTGTTTCTATATATATTGTCCAAAAAACTTATGAAACACTTTGAAGCAGATAAAAAACAAGTTACTGAGTATCCTGTCTAATGTATTCTTATGTTTATGTCCACCTCTCATTGTTTCTAAGCTTTTTCTATAATTCTGCAAGTTGTAGAGAACTAATAATTAAAATTATTCTTTTCTATAAAATACAAATTGTGCCTGGTGGCATGTAAATTGGTTATTGCCCTGTGGATTGGCACTTTCGTACTTCTATGTAAGCTCATCTCAGCATTTCTCATTGCCCGTTTGTTAATTGTGGGTCACTGAATTCTTTGACACAATGGCAACATTTTACCTGTTCCTTCATTAATTAACAAGTTAAAAAATCTTTGACATGAGTTCATTTTATATTTCTATGAGAGTCATGATTTTTATCTTATTAAACAATACTGGAGCATTTAGGGGTCTGCGATTCTTAAGGTAAACTACCTCCTGCTTCCAGCCACCAGCCACCGCTGTGGCCCCAGTGGCAGAAGTACTTCTGAAACCCTGAGATGGGATATAAAATGTGTTTTTCTAGAGAAAATGTTTTGCCTGATGGTGGTTTGCCGCTTAAACACTACTCATAAATAGAGAAAGTTAAACTGTGGATTATTTTGAATTTTGTGAGCCAGCTAGGAAATCCTCTCATCTAGTGAGATACTTGCTTCTAAGAAAGAACATGTTCAGTTCAAATAGTGAAAGAGAAAGACTATATCTCAGGTGTATGCCATGAGCACTGTTCAAGTATTCAGTTTCTTAAATGGATGACAAAACGTATTTTAAAAGAAAGTGTATTTTTTTTCACTTTATAAACATTAAAAATTTATTTTACCTTCTTGTCATTTATCAAAATATCTGGTTTCCTTCAAAGGAAAGTATGAAAAGATGGGCCAGGTACATCAGTATTTATTTCACACTTCTATTTATTCCTGTGGATAGAATTGGTTATAGCAAATGTGAGCAAATTAAAAATATAAAATAGGTGAATTAGCATTCTTTCCTTTTAAAAATTTTGGATATACTACACTTAGATTGTATATGTTTTATTTATTTTCCTTCTTTCGAAAAGAAGTTGGCTTTTACTAGCAGAAAGATCATTAAGTTTTGTGAGTACTGGCCTGCAGTATTTAAGTTTTCACGGAACATGTGAAAGTTTACTGGTCTTTCACTAGCAGGATGTATGATTTTTATACACCTGTAAGCCTGTAAACGAAACATTCACTCTACAAATGCAGAGCAGTCCCCTTGTAAATTTTATGTTTTGGGAGGCTATTTTCTTAGGTAAAGCAGTCACCTTGGAGACTCCATTTAAAACACGATTATAAATTATTCCCACCAATGTAATTTGCCCATATATTATTATTTTCTTTTTGGGGGTTCTTTGGGAAATTATACGAAGGGACTTTCTGGCATGAGTAAATCCCTTGACCCGGGTATTTTTTATACTATGATTCATGAGAGGATATAATGAAGAAAAACAAAATATGCCTTTTAATAATTCTCAGTTGTTTATATTTAATTTTTTAAGTTTAACTTGACTATAAAATTCTTTGGACTTTTTTAATATTAAAATTACTTTTCAGAAATTGTAAACGAAAGAGTATGAATTTATTCCACTGTTTACTTCAGAATAATGTAGTACAAGACACTGGCTCTGTGGGGGTGAGGGTGGTGTGACCTATAGACTGAGATGCAATTTCAATGTCCTAAATGGAATTTAGCATTGTGAACTAAACAAATAATAAATATTACTTTAAAAATAATATTTTATTTTAAAAGTTGATTTAATTTTATGTGCCTTTAATGCATCTTACGAAAGAGTTTTGTTGTATCATATAAAATAATTTTGCCATATCTTAATTCTCAAAAAAATGGGGTAGATACACTGGTATATTAAACCTTCTATTATTATTCACAAATAATAAAACACTGTATTTTAGAAATAAAGCCAATGTTTCATTTCCATGGAAAATTTATTTCCTTTTGAAATTTTATTGAAGAAACATTACATCAAAACGTCATATACCCTTAAGGTTTGCGCCGCCATCACAGATCATCTCCTGTGCTTAAAACGTGAAGTTTGATGCCAACAATCTAATTCCATCCTTCACCATATAATCACCTCCTTTTACTCAGTTTCCCCTTCCTTAACCCCCTTCTCTTCTGATTACCACCAATTTAATTCTATAGATGAAAAATCTATCTTTGTTTGATTCATTTCATTTGTTTGTTTGGCTTCTCTATATACCACATAGGAGTGAAATCCTATGATGTTTGTCTTTCTCCTTCATACTTACCTCAGTAAACGTAATTCCCTCAAGGTTCATCCACGTTGCAAATGGGAGGATTTTCTCTTTTTTAATCTGAGGAGTATTCCAGTGGATAAGCATCTTCTTCATTCATTCATCTGTCCATAGAAATTTAGGTGGTTTCCAGCTCTTGGCTATTTTAAATAATGCTTCAATGAACAGAGGGGTACATATGTCTCTGCAAGTATGTTTTTGTATTTTTTCAGGTAAATACTCAGAAGTAGGAAAATGAGATCATATGGAATTCTGTCTTCAAATTTTTTTTAGGAATTTTGATACTGCTTTCCATAATGGATACACTAATTTATTTGTTTGCTTCTTTTTTAAAGGAAAAGTGCAGGCAGTAATGAAGGCAAGCTGAGGCAGGCAGGCAGGCAGGAAGAGAGAGGAGGAATAAGCACTTTATTTTATTTTAGTTGTTCATCTTAGTTGTTCCCACCAGCCCTGTGACTAGAACTGTGGAAAGTATGTGGACTGTGTGCAACCTCTCCTCCACCACGCTCCTACCAACACTGTATAACCATTCTTTTTCTTTCATCCTCACCAACACTTATTATTTCCAGTCTTTTGGATAATAGTCATTCTCACAGATGTAAGGTGATAGTGTTATTTTGATTTGCAAGAATCTACATGTATATATAGATATATGCGTATATGCACACATACGTGTATATATATGTATATATACATGTATATGTATGTATAGAGTTTAAGTTATCATCCATTTACCGCAAAATTTTTGCTCTAATTTTTAGCTCTGTATCTAGAACTTCTCTAATTAGGATTGCTCTGAAATTTCATTTTGTTTCTTTTCTCAGCGTTTGATTGACATCTAAATGAACAGACAGATAGGTACGAAGATACAGATTCTTTTTAGAAAGCAAAGAATTGAGGAATATCTTTCACAAAGCAGTTATTTTTATTAACCTGATGATATGTAAGCGATTCATAAAAGGGTGCTGTCCTGGTTGTCTGTTGTCAATTTAGGGATAAAAAGATTTGGAAACAAAAAGATGCTACTTACCACTTATGACTGTAGTATATCAAAATACTGATTATAAAAATAATATCATACTATTTATGACATAGAGCTTGCTATGTTGGAAGAGTCTCCATTGTTAAAATGTCCATTATTCACGTGAAAAAAAGCTAAGAAAGGGATAAATTCAGGAGGTACAGAATAGCTGGAGATGTTTGTAATATGGATTTAAGGCAACCCATGAAATGCCTACAATTGTTGAGTCCTTTTGTATTTGTTTTTATCTGGAAAAAGGACTCTTCATCAAAATTTCAAAAGTATCCTTGACCAACACCATCAAAAAAGATTCAGAATGCTTAGCTGGTAGAATTGTTAATACTAGCTTCTTATCTATAGCATTGATGAAAATGAGGGTTTTATAGAACATCTCAATGTTTTGTCCATATGATGCCCAATTCAATCCACAGACTGTGATTTTCAGACAGATTTTTGGCATCGTGGACAACCTTAAGAAGATCTAACCCTATAAATAACATGCCATCTCAGACCTCTTTTCTCCAAATCTAGGCCCCTGTTTCTTCTGAAAATCAGACCTTCTTGTTTCCTGTCCCCTGGTTTTCCCACCTTCCCTGTCTCGATTAGCCAAAGAAAATGGCATATAAGATTCTTTACTTACAGAGACATAGAAAATTCAGATTCAATGGGTACAAATGCTATTGTGATCCATTTAAGGAAGTGATAAGATATGTTCATACAGAGGGTATGCATTAGGAATAAGCCATGAATATTATGTTGTCAAAGAGAGGTTTTATTAATTTAGAAACCCAGGACTCCCCTGTTTTTGACAATAACATAAATGAGAACGTGATGAATCATTATCAGTCAATTCTGATGGAGACAATATAGCTCAAACCTATCTCCACTAGTACCATTCCAGAAGTTTATCCGCAATTGACTACAATGTCTCTTTCCTAAAAGTTTTCCTCGCATCCTGAGAGGAAGGCACAAGTTAAACTGTAGGCAACCAGAAGTTAAAGGAAAGTGCAAAGCAAACTCTGAATAATGAACATCTTGCCAAGAAAATGTGACTGGTCTCCAAGGAAAGGGTGTTGGAAGAGATATGACATGGCAGATTTTGTTAGACACGATTTTGGGTTATTTGACAGCAATATTCCCCTGTTTTGTAGCATGTATAAGTATGCTCGAGAAACGAAGACGTTTTGGAGACATACTTGGAAAGAAAACTATAGACAGGGAAGTTGTTGAAATTAGCTCATCTCATCTTGATGTTTTCAAAATTTTTCTGTGTAGCTTACATTAATAACCCATAACAAAGGCAAACCTTTTCCAGATGTTTTGGTGAAATTACTGTTTTCTCCCCCCCCTTCGAAAATAGCTAACTTTTGATGAGGGCTTTACAATTTAAAAAGCATATAACATTTCATTTTCACAGTAATCTCTCAAAGTTGCTATAGAATAATATCATCATTATTATTGCTATCATGATAATGACTTTTTTCAAATATAAATAGTAAAGCTCAGACTCTTTAAAATCATCTAAGTAATAAGTGATGAAACAGGAATTTTAAAATCAAAATGCTAAATCAAATTCCTTGCTTTTCTCCTTCCTTTTGGAATAACAATGAGATAGAATAAGACATGCATCTTTCAATAAATTATATTTTCTTTTTTGAGGGATATCTGAGGAAAACGTAATACGCCATATTGTATATTCTTAAAAGAATTCTCAAGGAATTGAGGTACTTTTACCTTTATGGACTTCTCTAATATTTGCACTATTTTGAAATATTTCAGAGAGAAGTATTTATAGTTCTTAACCATGAAAATCGTTGGCACCAACCAGAGCATTCTGACTGCTCTATGTATTGCTAGTGGCATTGAAGACAGTTGATAGTTGGAATAAATGGAACCAGCATGACATAGATATCGCTGTGAATCTGTACCACCCCTCTCTGGTGCACCAGGGGCCTTTCCTCATCTGTCATTCCCTCCCACTCCTCACTCAGTGTCTTCTGCGATGGAGGAGAATTCATCTGGGCTATGAAACATTTGGTTTGCAACGTGAACACTAACCATTTCTGTTTTACAAATGGAAGGTGAAGCAAAGTGCTATTTGTCTAAACCAAAAGAGAATGTCAAAAGCTTCCTGTGAAGCTGTGCCCTTGCTTGGGTGACTTTACCTCTTAGAAGAACTTTTAGCTAGATTTGGAGATGAAAATCAGAAAAGAAGAACCCCGGCAGCCATTTTTATCTCAAGGACTTGGCTCTCTTTCCAACACAGAGTGATTTCTCACTAGTTTGGGGTTATTTTTCAGCAACGGATGGGTCAATAAGGGAAAAAAGACCTCCTCATTTGTCTGGGGGCATGTGGCCTTCTTTAAGGGCATGTGTGATTCTGATTTTTGTGGAGGGACTTCATAGCATTAATGCAAGTTCCTCTTTCACATGCCATCTCTCTATCAGCCGTGATACTCAGGCATCCACATTTAAGACACGACTTCCAGGGGACCAACACGAATGCCACGGAGCTTTGTGGAGAGTCGCCAAAAGAGCAGGCCAGCATTTGGGAGAGGGTAGGAATGATGTGATTTCAATTTCATGCCATCTGTCCCCAGATTTCTTCCACTACCAGGCTGGTCTCTGACTTTGGAGAACAGTCAAAATACCAGGGCTCTGGAGCGCTCTGCGTGGAGTTGAAAGGATCAAGCATCTCTGTGAACTCCACAGCTGGTTCATGCTGTGGGAAGTGGACAGAGACTGTTGGCTTCCACTGAGAGATGCTCTTGAATATCCTCATGAAAGCAGAGTTAAGCCTCCAGGAGTTGGCTGGGTGGCTGGGCGGCTGGGTGGCGGGGAGGAGAGACTGCTCACTGGGTGAGTGAGAGAGAAAACACAGACAACCAGGGAAAAGGGGGGAAAGATAAACTGGTGTTCTTCTCAATGGGGAGCCCTCTTTATTCTAGAAAGAAAAAGCCTTACCACCTATTGCTGAATTGCAAGCCACCTCCAACCTCTTTCTCTTGCAATGTCTCACTATTCCAGTAAGAACCCTAAAGAAGAAGAAGAAAAAAACAAACAGGAAAAGTGTCTTTAAAAAATCAGAGTTTTTTTTTAGATAGTGGATTATTTTAGTCTCTTGCAGGGTTATTTTCTTTGCTCCCAGGCAATCTGGATTAATTGATACAATAAAGGTCTGGAAGCCCTAAAATGTTGGTTCAATTCCCAATTCTGACACGAAGAAGCGAAATGACTTGCAAGAGAATATGTTGAAAAATCAACAACAATTTTCCCATCTACAAAATAGAGTTGGGGAGCCACTGGGGACGCTGTGTGGCATTTTTTAAAATTGTGTTCCAAATGCTAATTGTTCACCAGTTGGCGTTCCAGATCGTGTCTCTTGACATGAGTGAGTTGATTGCTAACCAGGATGATGGTACTGGTCTAACTTTTAAATGTAAGTTTCAAAAGTATTCAAAGTAGTTGGAAAAACAGAATATTGGACGTAGAAAAAAAATCTGAGGCAGGAATCATAGTGTCAACTCTCCACATTGCACAGTCAAACGAGGCCAGAGAGTGAGTGACCGCCGGGAGAAGAATGAGGTGAGTTTTACCTTTGATCAGTGTCACATTCTATGAGCCATGTTGCCTTTTCTATGACCTCTGTCTGTGAAGATCCCTGGGCAGATTTCTCCAGACATGGGCTTTTCATGACCCTGGATGGTGACTCGGGGCGGCGGGCAAGGGCATTTTTGATATAGCTGCTTCCCCATCGTGTGCAGTGCTTGTTCCCCGATGACAGAATTGCCAGCATCTCCTATCAGTTGCTGAAGTCTTAAGAGCTAGGAAAATAAACAAAGTCTGACAACTCTGTTCCCGTGTTATGACCTGTTCACCTCCCTGCCACTTCCAACTTCTCTTCTCCCTGAGTGGCCTCCATGTTATTTAAGTCAGCAGGACTTTCAAAAATCAGGCAATGTTTGCCGAGGCTGCCAGAAGAAATCCCTGTGTGGTCGGTGTGTGGATCTGAGCTTTTCAAACTCTTTAGGTTACAGCTGACACAGGAGGGGCTGAGGCCTCTCTTCAAAATGCTTTTTGTCTTGAAACTTCCAAGTGTCCCCTTCCTTATTCTTAACCACTTCGTGCCTTGGAATTACGAATGCTGTTATTCTGATAAATATCTCCTTTTTTTTTTTTTTTTAAAGGAAAGATGCAGGCACAAATGAAGGCGAGCAGAGGCAGGCAGAGAGAGAAGCAGCACTTATAGTAACTTCAGTTATTTTCATTTTTGGTTGTTGCCCCCAGATTCAGGACACGAACCCAGGTCCTTGGGATGTATGTGGACTGTGCCAAACATCTACTCCAACAGGGCTCCCAATAAATAGTGTTTCTTAAAGTGCTCAGGTGTCTACTTTATTCTGGAATGTTCCAATAAGCAGCTTTAACAAGAGTAAAGGTAACCTCTTAAAAAAAAAAAAAAAGGTAAAAATAATGTGTGGTTCTGAATGATACCAAGAACCCTACATTCAATACATTCAAAAATGCCTTTGTATCTAGCATATTCACAGTGCTTTTTCATAACAGCCTCAAAGTAGAAGAAACCCAATAAAATATCTGTCAGCTGGTGACTGAGTGAACACAGTGTGGTATATCTGTAAGTGGAATGGTGCTCAGCAATGGAAAACATCAATCCATGTTGAAATATGGATGAACCTCAAAAAGCTATGCCAAGTGAAAGAAGCTAGAACCTCCCATCTCCCCCAAAATAAAGACCATTTATATGGAATATCCAGAAAGGGCAAATCTGTAGAGACAGAAAGGAGATAAGTGATTGCCAAATGCTGGAAGTAGGACTGAGGGATGACCAAATGGGCTCCAGTTTTCTTCTAGGGTGATGGAATTGTTTGAAAATTAGGTGGTGATGACTGTTGTATAACTCCCATAAATCTACTAAAAACTCTTACATTATATACTTCCAATGAGTGAATTTTGCAAAGATAGTGGACATCTTTGAGCAGGGTGATGTCTGGTGTGGTTGGACCACTGGGTGACTCAGCCTTAAGGTTTCCCTCACCCTCTCCATCCCTGTGGAAAGCCAGCAGCCTTAACGTTGGGCAGGAGCCCTTGACAGGATGCAACAATTTACAAAACCAATTGGCTGCCCTTCGAGGTGAAGTCTGACAAAAGCCTCAGTTCAGGGACAAATGCATTCAAAGGGAAAAGCCTCTGGCAGCAGCACCAATTTAGATCTGCAATTAAGACACTTAAAGTGTTTAGGGTTGACAAGGAGTTAAAGTAAATGTTGATTCAGTTGTAAAGTTTTCAAATGAGTTTGCACTTCATAGCTTTGCAGGAGGCACAACGGCAGGGTTTTATTTGCTTATACATTATTATTGTTTTTAAAATAGTCTCTTTTTTCCCCCAGAAAACTTCCAACCAGCTCTGGGATGCGTAGCGGGGGAGACTAGAAACAGGTCTGAATAATACATTCAAGATAATTTTAAAAAATCACCCTTTAACGAGTACCATATTCCCTCCAATTTTCCCTTATATATGATTCACCATTTTGCAAATACTGATGTATAACGAATGCATTGAATGTGGCAAAAGTTGAAGATAGCCCCTGTGGATAGGACCTAATGGACACCATCCTGAAATAATACACACAACTCAGCTTTCAGACATATGTCTTCAATTTAAAATAATTCAGCAATCATGTTCAACCAGAACCTGATTACACAAAATGGGACTTTTTAACTCCCAGACTTGGATCAAATTTTGAGGCCACAAAATAAAGTGTGGGTGTGGGGGGAGGTGACATAATATGTGCCATGTTTATATATTCCAGATACGGTGATTAAATGATCCACACTCAAATTTAACTAGTTCTTTGAGCTTATCAAGGCATCTCTTACCATGTTCCACTTATATTTGTCTCACCTTTAGGAGAACTTGTGTCAAAGTCCTGGGCTGAACTGCAAAAAGAAAGGAGCTGAAAATCAGTTGGGTTCCTATGTCAGAGAATCATGGATTCCGAAGCTCTGACTTGGATCTTAGTCTCTATTTTCCTGGAGCCCAGGAGGGAGAGACGAGACTATGTCACAGTGGAAGACATTGCCCAGCAGGTCCTGTCTGAGGAGGTCACTGGCAGATGCTCAGTTTCCCTCTGATCCCTTACATTGCTGCTGACTGACTGCCTTCTCCCTCATAATCCTGGTGGATTTCCAGTCTTATAGGCAGGTTGTGATTTCTGAGATGCTTAAAAGTCCCCAAATCATTCTTTAATTGACTGCCTTATACTTGGACAGCTGCCATGATTAAATTCTTAGTACTTCAAATCCTTTTGACCAGAAGAAATAGTGGCTGTAACAAGATTTGGTGAATCCCAAACAATAATCTCTAGTGATAAGATTGCTAGATAAAATACAAAAGCTCAATTCAATTTGAATTTCAGATAAAAAACAAATCATGTTTAGATGAGGATGCATATGCAATATTTGGGTCATCTATATAGTAAAACATAATTTGTTGCTTCTCTGATATTCAAATTTAGCAGCACATCCTCCACTTTAACTTGTTAAACCCAACATCTCTATCCAGGGATCACCAATTTATGGTAGCCGGTCAGGAATACCTTGGGCAGGAAGGATGGGCATTTGCATTGTTCGCACTACCATGTCCGCCTTACTGGGGCCAGGGCGATGGGTCAATTCACTTTACACAAATTATGAAAGACTCATCCCCCCAGGAGTTGACGTCCTAAAAATGAGGCAGCATAATCCCTGGGCAGACTTGAAATAAAGATTTTTGTTGGCATATTTTAATTTTCAAGAACATGGACATAGTAAGAACCAGTGATTTTCTTTTTGATTTGGTAGTTGCTACTTTTCCTTTTGTTTATAGGCTTTATGGGTATTTTATGCATTCAAAGAAGAAAGCAGGACCTGAGTGACAGGGGCTGGTGGTGATGTTAGGGTGTCCTCAAACTGGTCTGTCTCAAGAAATCTGTTACTAAAAATAACAAAATTGACATAAAGTTTTCACATAACTTAGAGGGGGCTCAATATTATCTCTTTAATAACTTCACTTTTAATCACTTGTATACCAGGTGGGAGAAAAAGTTGAGTTAAAAATCAGTGCTCTGGGAATTCCAGGCAAATTGAGTAGGTCTCCAACCATCTGATACCCATGTGACTATAACTGTCACTGGTGTGGGGGCAAAAATTAAGTTGAGATTCACTGCTCTCAGATATGTCCACAAGGGGAAATCTAGAGTTGAACTTTCCCAGAACTCCAAGGTCTAATTTTCTGCTCCATTGTGGAAAATATACTTCAATTTACTAAACAGTTTGTAAACATTCAGGAAGAGAAGCTTTTCCCTTTCGGTCTCTCCTTCTCTTTTGTTCTTGACCCAGCAAGATTTACATTTAGTGTCCATGTTATGTTATATGAGCTTGGTTCCTGCCCTCAAAGAGCTTGTAATTTAAAAAGGAGGAGGGAGTAGTGTTTGAGGAGATGAAAAGTGAAGGATTCTGAAGGCAGTTAAAGGGAGTTGAGTAGGGAAGAAAAAGCACAGAGCATTATGGAAGGAGAACAGAGGATGAAACAGATAACTGGTCACTGAGTAGAACCCAACCATCACAGCTCTATAAGGCACAGAAAATTTGACTGAATGTGAAGTGTTCAAAATATGTAATCCTTTTTCATCTCCCAGTGGATGACAGTTGTCTCTTTATATTAATTACCAAGGAACTGCTTCAGAGCATTGTTCTGAGCTCCACCTGGGGTCTTTTTCTCCGATACATGTTTCAGAGGAAAGGGGAGAATAGTTTTTGTTTTGTTATATTAAAAGGACAATATAATACTGTGAAGTAACACAGATTTCATGTAGAGAGACTTTCATTCTTTCTTTTTTGTTGTTGTTACAGGTTGTTACATCTTTTTCTCCTTTTTCATTAAGCAGATAGTAGGAAAAATTACTCCAAAAGCCACCACCATCCGTTGGACATCTTCTACCCTTGTTTCATCTCTACCCTCTGGTAACCTCAGTTCTGCTGTCAAAGACAACTGGTTTATTCTTATTTTGTTTTATTCATTCATTATTTTGTTTCCTTAGGTTGCACATGTATATTGTACACATAATATCTGATCTTTTTCTGATTTATTTCACTTAACATAATACTCTTGAATTCCTGCTCTAAACTTCAAAGTATCATCTTTTTTATAGCTGTCTAATATTTCATCATATAAATATACCACATCTTACCTAGTCATCTATTAATGGGCACTTAGGTTGTTCCCACTGCTCAGCTATTATAAAAATGCTATAATAAACATAGGTGTACATATATCTCTTTAAAGATTTCATATTCTTCAGATAGACACACAAAGTGTTTTATTCTTCTTTATATGAGCATGACTGATTTACAGGATTCTTTCCTCTCTAGATTGTACATCCCTAGAAGGCAAAAATAATATGCCCATTTATCTCTATGTTCTGTGACTTCTATGAGTGCTTTACAGTGTCTAATTCATCATAGGGGCTTGATAATGTTTGGATGAATGAGAACCAAAAAACCCTTTCCTTTCCTCTATTAAAATGTCTAACTAGCTTCTACTGACATTATAGATATAACCTACGAAATGGTCTTCTCAAGTTACAGCTTCAACAACAGATCAAAAATCAGTTTCCAAATGAGTTTTTGTTAGAAAGCACTTCTCTCTCTCTCATATTAAAAAGTCATTTGTGAATTTAAGAACTCTAGAGTAACAATAGATAATCCATACTCGGCTGTGCTGTGCTTCTAAAGCCTGGGCGAGCGTGAATAAATGAAGCACATGGATCATCTTCAAACCACACAAGCTCCAAGATATCTTCTTTTGCTCCAAAAGCTGATGATAAGTCAAAAGCCTGCTGATATGCAGATTTTATCTCTTCTTATTCTGCATATTCCCTCTTTTGGCGAAAGCAGAGAAATCACAGACAATTTAGTATTTCATCAGCTCTAAAAGGCCATTGCTTATAAGACATAATTGTTTTGGGTGCAAATAAATTGTTTTTGGTACAAAAAAGCCATTGTCTTGGAAACATCTCAAGTTCAGAGGCATTAGAATGTTGAAGTACAAGTATCTCAGAATCAATGAAATGCAGGTAAGTCTGATGCTTTTCCCAGACTGCATATGTATGTAGTCAGTAAATAGGCACTGAGCGAATGACATTGAATGAATTGAATGGATGACAGCAGTCATCCCTGGGTTTTACAATACCGAGAGTCAGTCTTTGAGAACAGTGGACCAGATCTCTTCTTGTCATTTTAAGTCATGATTGAGAAAGGGCAAGGACTGCTCTCTGATTACCAAAAACATGACAAAACACAAACAAAAAATGAAGTCGTGGACTGCATGCTGCCAGTCGGCCCCCCAGGGAGTGAGGTCTCCTATGTTGTTCACCAAGGATAATGAGTTTCATCCCCACTGTCTCAGTCAAATCGGGAATTTTCTCCAAACAACCAAAGAAGGGGTTGTCTTGTGCAGGAATCCCACTGAAATGTATAGGAATGTGAGAACCCGTATGTGTAGATTAAGAAAGGCAGTTAAATAAACTACACAACAGAGAGTAAAAAGTTTCTTTTAAAAAAGCTCGCTGGGTTTAATCCATACATCAGAAAACAGTACACAGTCATGACTGAACTCACAGATCTCAGAATTGCAGCTTGCAACTCTGGGCCTCCTCTCTGTGATAAATATGGGCTATATTAATGTCATCTTCGAAGCCCCCCAAAATATAGCTGACTCTGTTCAACAGAGCTGGTCAGACTACAGCAGGTAAATCATCTTCGGATCAGAACTGCATGTACACATAATCTTTAGAGCATTTGCAAAATCTAGAGTCACAGAGTGACGGATACAGAATATTAATATCACTTCATAGCCTCTCTTGCTTGACTTCCCCATTAATAATAAGGATGCATTATCTGATACGGACATCCTTGAGAATTGGCTTCTACTTCACTTTTTCAGGGCCCCTATGAGAGAACCAAAATCCATTTCAATTAAGAGTAGAACTCTAGTTAGGGAACAAGGGCCTGTCTTCTGAAACAGTCTTCTTTATTTTCTACGCTTATGTTAAGCTCTCCTAAGACCATTTCCATTTTCAAGGATACTTCACCAGTCTGAGTATTCTCATCCTAGAGAATATCAACCAAGGCTAGTACTTAAGAATTTGATCATTATTAGGTTCTGTAATGAAAAGAACTGTATGCATTTCCTGTGGGCATTTCCCTAGGGCCTGACATAGGGTTTTGAACCTAGTACCAGGTCATCGAATATTTATCAAGCAACTAAATGAATGATGCCAAGAAACACCACCTCTAGGTTCCTCAGTGTAGCAATTTACTTTAGAGTGAACTATATTTTTGTTTCCCAAATGCTACCTGAAGACTGTGGGTGAATATTATACAAGAAAAAGAAATAGTGTTCTAAATACATTGAGAAGTGGTGGGTTTAACAGGACTTTCAAACTTTTGCTTCTGTTGCTCCTGAATTTCAAAACTATTCAATATTGTTATGCTTTCAGGTTAGCATCTAAATGTTTTCATCAAAATTTATAAGTTACAAAGGACATAATTTCTGGTATAGTGTAAAGATAGAACCGTGACATTAATTTTTAAAAATACCCATTTTAGATCCAGAATCTTAGTACCATCATATTTGATACCATCTTACCCTCTGAAAAATACAGAAACAAACTTTTGAAATTTTACATCATTTATTTCCATAAATACATTACTTTGCACTCTCCCTAATTTTATCATAATGGGATGTATTTTTATGTTTAAAAGTCTTTTCATTAAATACTTTTTAAATTTCTCAACAAAGATTATTATTATTTGAAATTAATATTTTATTCATTGCACCTATAATGATCTGTATTAAAAATTATGCCACTTTACTTTTAACAAGTACAATCTATTATACATTTTGATTTAAATTATTAAACATGGAAAATAAAAATTACTGAATGTTTACCTCTTAATGAGAAGAAAGAGGCTTTTTGTTCAAATCAGAATTCAAATAAGGGCCATTCATGGCAAATGGTTAATATGTCTCTTAAATATTTTTCGGTCTTTAATATTTTTGAAGCTTTGTTATTTACTTATTTACTTTGGGTTTTCACCCCGTCCCTGAGTTGTGAACCTTGGTCCTTGGCCTTTACATGGTCTGCTCACTGGCGTCTCCGTTCCCTGAGCTACATGGCCTGCACAGTCTTTAATCTCTCTGTCTCTCTCTGTCTCTCTGTCCTCTCTCTCTCTCCCCTCCCCCCCCATCCACCCCCTTTCCTTTCTCTAATTTATTCAAGATATCAGGTCTGTTTCCCTTGTATTTCCTCTAAGTTCTTAATTAAATCTACACTTTTGATCAGATTCAAGTTTAACTTTTTGGTAATAATATTTTGCTTTGGACAATAATATTTCATTTATGGCCTTTTTTCTTTTCTTTTTTCTTTTTTTAAAGGGGAGGTGCAGGCATGAATCAAGGTAAGATGGCAAGCAGGCAAAGAGAGAGGAGGAAACATTTTAAAAATTATCTTCATTTATTATTTATGTTGGTTGTAAACCTGGCCCTGGAGATGTATGTGGACTGTGCTGGCTAGAGGTGCCAGACACAACCACTACTCCACCAGGGTGCCTGATTCTTAACCTTTTAAATTTAAGCCTTTATCTACCTTTCAATCCAAACTGCATAGATAGACAAGCGAAAAATATCTTCATACCAAAAAGATGGGAGATAGTGATGTGAAGTAGGAGTCCACTAGATGATGGGCAAGGAGGGTGCTATTTGAAACTCAGGGGACTCACTGCAGTCTCTCTTTATACTTCCTTGCTCAGTAATCCCTGACTGAGACAACACAACAAAGGCAAGATCATCCTGGAGTGAAGGTTGGGACATCCCACCAAATAAAGAATCCATCTGACTGAGCTTCTGGTAGACATTAGAGGGAATATAGAAAGGGGGATGGAAAAAGACAGCTTTGGTTATGAAGTTGGACTTCTTGACAAATTACAGAAGTGAGGATGGTGAGAGGACCCTCTATTTACTACTTCCTGCATATTTAAAAAAAAATAACATATAAAGGAGAAAAAAAAGTTCAAAAGTATGAGTGGTGACCATCGCCTCCCCAAATCCTATGGAAGAGGAACACTCGGGCAGTGGGGGGAGGGTGGTATAAAATAGGCCTGAGTGGCTATTATTGGCTTATTGATTCTAGTCTCCTGGGCAGTGTGAGTTTCAGACATACCTGTTTCCCTAAATGCACACATCTACCAAAAAAAGCATTAATTCTCACATATAGTATAATCCAAACCCTTAAAGAAGAGTAAAAACACTCCTGGGATGATAATTTGACAGATACTCTATGGATTCTTCAAGTCACATTGCCATGTTTTTTCCTTCCCATCCCTTTCCTCCACACAGTCTTCCTCCTCCACGGGCTTTCCCTAAGGTTTCAAGAGAATATTTGAGGATTGCTTTTTTAATAAGACTTAGTTATGTTCTTAGTCAAGGGTCTTTGATCACCTGCTGGTTTTCATAAAAGTTTAAAAATCCATTCCCTCAATTGCGTAAGAGATCATAGAACCTACTGAAAAATTCAAGTGTGGATGTAGAAAGCAGCTACATTTTTCAGCTATTTGAATGAAATATTTTGTAGCCTGAGGAAGATAAAGAATAAAGGGGTGGAAAGGGACATGGGATTATAAAGGGAGAGAGGAGAACCTGTGGTTGTAACCAGTAGATGATCATTATTCCTTAGATTGATTTCCTCCTTGGATATTTAAATGCTTTCTATTTCTGACTTCCTGGGAAGGGCTGAGCATCCTGGGATGTCATTAGACCATGGCTCTGGTATTTCCAGCAGCCTGGTTAGGTCAAGGATAGACATTCGCAGGGTCACTTAAGAGTCCGAATTTTAAGTGTCCAAGACTAACTCCCTAGTGCCGCCTGGGATTGTTTATCATACTTGGCTTCACTGCCTGAAATTCCATGACAGTAAATTCCCCTTGGAGTAATAAGCATCCTGTTTTATATTGCCAGCACCCCTGAGAAAAGTACTGCAGTAAAGTCTCAGGGTTGCCTATGTCTTCTCTCCTACCAGGAGGTGAGACCCAGTGTCAGTGGAGGGTGATTTGAGCATCAGACCATTTCTGTCAGGACTGGCCCCTTCCTGGGTTGTATCAGAGCGTGAGAGCCCTGCGTGGAGGATGGAGCTCGGAAGAGATAGTGAAAAACAGGTCTGCTCTGCACTTTGAATTGGGTTGAGCCCTTCTAGCTCTGGGCGGATGTTCTGCACTGGAGGTTGAGAGCATGGATCGTCTTTTCAGTGAGGCAAGATAAAGGTAACATAGCTTTTGAGTGAGCTAACTAAGTAAAATAAACCAAGAATCCAAGTAAAATGTCTAAGCATCTGAGAAGGTGAAATACTGCCAGATTTCCTCAAAACAACACTGTTATTCCATAAAAGAACATATTTTCCCCTTCCCCTTTGCCCTTGATATTAAAAGAGCGAGAGACTATAATATTTGAATAAATGACAGTTCTCCAGAAGAAACATTTGTAAATTTGTGGTCTTTTTCCTCCTCACACACCCATTGTATCATGGCTCTTATTTTTTCTGGGTCCATAAAAACTTGGTTGTGGACCGGCATTTGGAGGCATACTCATTCTGAGAAGGCAATTATCGCTTACGGTTTTTGACCGCATCACAAAATGTGATTCATATGTATGTCAGAATTATACATATGAATGTAGATCATATATAGCATTTATCCCAGGAGTTTCCTAAGTAATATCACTCTTGTCTCTTAGTATGTGTTACTATAAGGCACAAGAGAAAAACGAGTTTGTCAGTCAATAATACACTTAGAATATGCATCATCTTGAACTCATAATATTTGAATTATGCGACAGTTGTGTGGACCCTTGTTTCAGTGTTGAGGAAAGTCAGGTGAAGGGGAAGCTGAGTAAGGGAACAAAAATAGCTGCAAACTCTATTGCACGTGAGCTCACCATGAAACCAAGACAGTTCCTGCAAAAGGCAAGTGTTGTGTGAAGTAAATATGTTTGTCACTCTCATGTTATCTTCTAGTGGGGTCCCTATAGACTAGCCAGTGCCCTCAGCTTGAGTCTTGCTTCCCCTGAGCATGCTAGCTGGCTCATTCGCTGTGTCCTTTCCTTCTGCTTTGATCCCTAAAGGAAGGAGGGCCACATGTGGCCACTAGGGAGTTGCTGCTCTGTTGTCCATCACCTGGGCCCCAATGACATCAGAAAATGACTTAGGCAAGAGCTTAACAGGGGAGGTATGAATGTTAGAGTTGGTGTAATGATGCAACTTTCTGCTGGCGTCATCAATTCCTTCCTGCCACCAACCATTATGTAGGGTCCCTGCTCTGTGCCAGGAACTCTGTGAGGCAGAGAAATCACCATACCCTTAAGAAATGAATAATATAGGGAAGAAAATATATAAACTAGTAATCATATGCTGTCTGATAACTAGCAGTGGGTAGCTAGTAATTGTAATCCTGTCCTTTGTTCTTCCTTAGCATGAAGAATGGGGTGTGTGTGTGTGTGTGTGTGTGTGTGTGTGTGTGTGTGTTTATGTGTGTGTGGTGGGTGTGTTGGGGAGGTGATGATCCATTCTGCTTTGGAGAACTGGGGAAAGATTCAGCAATATTCTGGGTCCTGATATTGTGAATTATAAGAAATATCTATTTTGGTCATTAAGATGACTAAAATACTTACTTCTCGTGCTTATTTGAACTTTATTCGCAGTTCTCAGGGCTGCTGAAAGCCTAGGAATTCCTTAAGTGTTGTGAGCACTAACGGAGTCGCTGGTGTCTCCTGCTAAGTGATGGGGTGACGCTGGGGGAAGCAGAGAACCTTGCCTGCGTGGGGCAGCCCCACACACAGCTGTTGGAACTGAACTGCAGGAACTCCACACGGTCCCCAGGATGTACTAGGACTATTCACGGCACTGGGAGTCAGACAGGGAAGAGTTCTTGTTTCTCTTTTCTCTCAAGAAGCTTCACAATGAAGGAGGAAGGCAGATTAACTAAAACAAGATGCTTGACTCGGATCCTCTTCTGGACAATTCAGCTTGAGGAAAGAGAAAGTTTAAAGACAAGAAAGCTCAAGACAGCAAGGCAATTCGAGGAGACTAAGTACTTAGGTCTCGTGACACCCAAGTAATCAGGAGTTTCCTTTGCTGGATACAGAGCCCCAAGCAGCTGGCTTCAGCTGAAAGGAAACGTGTGGTCAGGGACTTCACTTTGGCATAGCTCTCACGGCGCCAGAGTCAGCAAGACCCCGTGTGTCTCGACTTCTTGATTCTGATATTGTCCTTAGTGTCCTTACTCTGAGGGTCCTTGGTGACAAGATGACTGTCCATAATTCCGGCCCTGTGTCCTTACCTCTGAGAGCTTGGGGAAAAGAAACTCTTGCTTCTCTCTCAACAGTAAAAGTGAGAGTCATTTCCTAGCTCATGAACTCTGGCTAGATCACATGTCCAATTCTTAAATGGAATGGGAGTCTCCAGCTGCCAAGCCTGTGTCTCATGTGCTCTCCTGGAGCCAGGAGTATATCCCTAGAAAAAAACAGCATTGTGCCCAAAGAAGGTGAATGCCTATGAATGACTAAAAAAATAGTCCCTAATACCCCAACCCCAGGTGTTGGGCCTTCACTGGGTGCTCAGGTTGAACCTCAGGATGGAACTCAGCCTGTGTCAAAGTACCACCCAGGCAGAGAACGGTGCGTGATTCTAACGCTCTCTGAGCCGGCATGCACACGCTGGGCTCCAGAGCTGTAGCGTTTACTTATGGCAAGAGGAGAAAGAGAGGTAGTGGAAGAGCCATCCCTTGCAATACATCTGTCCCCCCATGGCCAGCGGATCCAGTCCTTCTTGTAGTAGACGGAGATCCCTCCTTCCACGTGAGGTCTGAAATACAAAGAGCTGGAGGCCTAAAGGCTGTTGGCGTCTAGGCTTTAGCTGAACAAAGGGCTACACGTTAAGTCTGGAAGAAAGATACTCCATAAGCCAGGCACAGGCTGCGTAGGCTCCCCATCTCTTGGTAAGGGGAGTATTCCAGGCCTGAAGCCTGTTCTGTGGCTGAGTCAGGGGTGGAGAGGCTGTGCACCAGAGGTTGCCTTTCTCAACACTGGGCTACATTTGGGGAGTAGTAGAAATGGAGTTGAGAAAGTCAGGAGGATCAGCATCATAGAAGACCATGTTGTAAAGTAATGAGTTTGAATTTATTCTGTTAACAACGGGCCAGCTCAAAGAGGGTCTCGAACGGAGTGGTGGAGTCATGAACTCTTGAGCGAGGCTCCCGGGATGTGAATCCTAGCTCACCTGCTTAGTACTATGTGACTTTGGATGAGTTACTTCACCTCTCTATGCCTCAGTTTCGTCATCTATGAAATGAGGATGATAGCAACAAGTCTTGGTTATGAGTCTTTTATGAGGATTCAATGAGATAATATGCGAAGAACTTAGAAAGGTGTTTTCCTCCTTGTAATAACGTGATTTTTGCTAGCGGGAATTTAAGACTGGAGAACTGATAGATCATAGGATCAGTTGCTGGTAGTTCTGTGATCTTGACTAGCCATTTCATCTTTTTTCCCGTAGAGGAGGTCTCAGCTTCATCCTCTACAAAATGAAGAGATAAAGTCAGATGCTTTAAGAAAGTTAAGGCCTCCTCCCTCTGCCCTAGTTGCAATGCAGTGATGTCTTGTGTTTGAACTTTAACGTGGCCTTGGCCCACCCACTGAAGGCAGGGGACTGACAGCCCAAAGGGGACAAATGCTTTTTAAGCAAGAGAGCTCACCTCAGTGTCAAGTATAAACCAAAGTACTCCCAGGAGAAACCAGTGTCCAATTCTCAGAAAAAGGAAAAAGAAGCAAAGCTGTCTGATAGCTTTTGAATTTACACAAACCAGGTCTCAGCCGCCCTCCTTTTGAGCATCCTCAAGCCAAATGAATTCTCAATGTCAGCAGAATTTTGCATATGTTATGCAAAAGCACATCACTGGAACACAGAGGAAAGACATAAATAATGCGAATTGGGCATCCGTCTTAGCCCTGATCAGATGAAGTGGGGGTGGGCCACAGCTAGCTCTTCCAGGCCTGACAGTGGTCACTGCCGCTGAGTGATCTATGGGTGGGTCCAGTTAGCCTGGCACATTTGCAAGAGAGAATACAGTGCTTGGTAAAAAGGAAGGACAAAGAAACACTATGAAGGGCTGTGGGGATAAGGGGAACGACCGAGTCAGAGGGGGACAGAGATAAGTGTGCCTAGGCGAGGGCCAGCCCTGGTCTGAACAAGAACAGAAAACGAAAGTGCCGCCCTCGGAATCCACGCTGCAGCATCTTGCTCAAGCTGTTGATTCTGTCTGAGCCTGTGAATTATACATGGAGAGTTGTCTCTGGCTGTCCCTGAGCAGATGGGAAAGCCGTGGTGGCAAATGAAATGAGGCTGCCTTGAGGAAGGAGCTACTGTGCCCTCTTTCTCTGATGCCTTCAGAGTCTGCATGGGGTACAAATGCCAGAACCATCCCTGAAACGGTTTTCCTTCATGAACAAGACAAACATTCAAAACAGTACAAAATAAAACTTTTCCCCTAGTGTAGACATAAGAGACAAATTTTTTTTTCTAAGAATTTGTCAACTGGTTTTAATTCTTGGAGGCTTGGGTTGGAGTAGGGGTGAGGTGAGCTGGGGACAGTGCTCCTTCCTTTACTTACAGCCTGTCCTGGGTGGTCTGAATGACATGATCCCGTCAAGAGAGTTTGGACACAGTTAAAGCACAGAAAGGAGCAGAAAATCAGCAGTCCCCAGAATGAAGCCTTCTTCCCTGCTCCAGAAGGCATGCTGGCCAGAACGAGGTTTCTGCTGAGATAGCAGTAAACCACAGATCCTTGGAGAATTCCCACTGAGGGACACAGCTCAGGGACTCCAAGCAGCCAGCACAGCGAAAACTCAGAGAAAAGAACTCACTGAACGGCCATAGGAGGCAGACAGGGAGTGCCCTGCTCGCCCTCCCCTGATAAGTAGGCTTCTGGTGAGCCAGCTAGGGTTTCCGTGTGAAGTCTGGGATTTCTGGAAACCATTTCACTAGACTCATGTCCTAGGGGGAGCCATAACCCAGCAGACAGACACTCAAAACCATAATAATCATTACAACTATAATAATGATAACAATACTGGATATAGTCATAAATACAGGCATCGTAAAAGCTAATACTTATTTAATGCTTACTAAGCCCATTACTTTGTTAGGCGTTTTTCCTGCATTTTCTCATTAAACCCTCAAACAAGACTTTGAGGTATTACGACTTTCATTTTAGAGGTGATGAAGCCACGGTGCAGTGAAGAGAAGAGTCTACAAAGGTCACAGCAGTAGACTGAATGTCAAAGTGGTCACATTTGTTCACTTTGCCTAGTACCCACCCTCTGCAGTGGGACTGAAGGTTTCTGGTATGGCCTTTGACAATGAGCCTGACTGCCTTACACTTCTGCTCCTTTTTTTGGGACTCTGCCAAGTGAACAAGGTAGGACTAACCTGCCCGAGGATGAGGGATCGTGTGAGGCAGGCAGAGAGCTGTCCCACAGAGACCAACCTACACCAGCCAGTCTCCTGCAGACCCGTGAGAGAGTCCAGTTGAGCTCAGGTGAGCCAGCCCTGGACGAGAGAACCACAAAGTTTATCACCTGACTAGTGAGCAATAATACATGCTTATTGTTTCAAGCCACTTAGTAATTGAAGTGATAACTCAGGTAATACTAGTTTTCCAAAACAGATTTCTTTACTCCAAAGCTCTTTGCTTTTTAACCTCTTAACTCTAGTGACTACTCCCATGTTCCCTATCTCACTCACCAGCACCATCTTCTCCAATTCTTTCTCTTTCCAGTTGGTTCCAGACTTTGCTGGCTGTCCATGGATATTCATTTGCTGACAGAGTTGAAACCCCTAACCTAACTTGAGGGGCAAATATTTTTTTATTTTTTAAAAAAGGAAAAGTACAGATAGGAATGAAAGCAAACAGGTAGGCCAGTGGGAAGAAAGAGGAGAAGGAGCATTTTTACTTAATTGTTCACACTGCTTGTTTCTCCCCACCCCCGGACCTGAGACCTGAACCCAGTGGTATGTGGCCTGTGCCTCTTCAGAGGCAATTGACCTGACTCCTGCTGAGGGATGTGCCAAGGGGCAAATCTTGATTGGCAATGGCAGCTGCAATTCCTTCATTAGCCATTGTACAGGAGAGACTATGTGTCCCATTTCTGACTGAGATAGAAGGGTAGGCCAACAGTGGGCTTGAGGGAATATGTCCTTCTTTTCTGAGGCCAAAAATACCAGAATGTAGTCTTTTCCTGATTTTGCAGGCTGCCCTCACCATTTGTAACAATGAGGGGGCATACCTGAGACCAAAGCTGATGTTCAGGATGGCAGGTCAGACTTGGAAAAAACATGGGTACCTGACAGGATCTCTGAAGTAGGGGTAGAGCCATGCTTGGGAGCCATCTTTGAGTTTTCCTTATTGTTTAAGGCAGTCTGATTTTTTTTTCTTAATTAGTAGCCAAAAGCATCCTAGTGGATAAAATTCCAGTCATGAGTATTCTTACTGATGCTCCAGCTGTCTGCTTGTTGAATAGTTTATTCCTACAAAAAACAAATATATATTCTTTATTTCTGCAAAAACCATATGAAAAATCCAAATGTCACTGAAGCTGATTCTGAGGAAGTGGCCCCCAGTTTCTTGGAGCTCCATATGTATGACCCATATCTGCGCCTTTGGGCTGACTTCAGTAAAAAGTGACTGCTTTGGGACTCAGAGCAGGATGGCAGTAAAGGGAGAAGACTTTTGGGAAGTGCTGGGGACAATGAAATGTTATCAGGGACACAAGGAGACAACAGATGTTCAACCAATGTATGTTCTTGGGGGATTTTCTTTCATCTGGTCCCAATTTTACCGCCCATTTCTCTGTTTCCAAAAAAGCACGTGGTGTGCGCCTTTATACAGAGGTGATGCTCCAAGTATTTAACAACTGGTGTGTTCAGCTGCAGAGTGCTTAAATTACCACAGTGCTGGGGCAGACTCTCAGAAGCCCCTGTGCTTGGACCATGGGGAAGCTGGGGGTCATCGAGAAGGGAGGAGATGCTGAGGAAGGGGGTCAGGGCAGAAAGGGTAGAAGATGGACACTGTGGGGGAGGTGTATGGGCAATCAGAACAGCAAAAATTTACCAACCAATTTGGACTTATTTTCCAAAATCCAACACAAATTTTAATAACTTGTTTAGTCATACAGAGGCATACCAGACTATTCTATTTCAATACATATGACATTTTATGTGTCTCTCTGCTCAGCCAGCCTGGGCACACAGAGGTGCTGTGATACTGGCTCATCTGCATATCCCGAAAACTCATCACAAATCCGGCCCAGAGACCCTCTCAACACAGTTGGATGAATTGGACAGAATAAACACTATAAACCCCTTTCTCTTCAGCCAGTCCAGATTCTGAATAAAGAGAAATCTGACTGGTCACAGACATTTTCCTCCAAAACAATTATTTCTTTGGAGCAGAGTTACGGAGCGTTAAGGTGACCTCTGACGTTGTGACCTCCTTTGCTCTGAGATAGCGCAAGATTAAACTGTCTCATCGAGAAGAGCAGATGGCAGAGGGAGCTGGGGGTAGGTAGGGAGCAGGCCCCTGTGTCCTGCAGACCTTGGCTCATGCTGGAGCCTAAGCTGCCAGGCCTCCATCATCATTAGTGATTCAACAGTTCTCATTTGACTGAGAAAGGGTGTAGAATGCTGCCCGGTACAATCTTGCCCTGGGGAGCTCCTAAAATAACCTGGAATCCCAGGACTTGGAGGCTGCCTGGTTCTGGAAGGCACTGCCCTGCCGTATCCTACTCATCTTTCTTTCCCTTAATACCAAGTTTGCCATGGGGCTCAGGGAACATCTGCTAAGAGCATGAGTAAGGGACTGAATGAAGGGATGAATGTACCCTCCTTTGCAAGCAGTTTCCATATAGAGAACATGGAATGAACTTTGGAGTCATATTCATTTGGTTTCACATCTGGTTTTGTCACTTAATAGTTATGGACTTCAAGCTCCTTAACTTCTGTAAGTTTCATTTCTCCTGTACAAGTAAGTATGATAAAACTAAAGTCAAGGGCTCACAACTCTTATAAACTGATTAGGATAACACTCAGAAGTGCTCAATATATTTTAACTCCTCTTCTGTCTTGATTTTCTTTCATTTTATCTTCTTTGGTATTATTATTAAATTCACTACTCAGAGGTGCTCTCCATTTTTCAGAGCAGACTAGTTTGAGTTTATTCGCCTAAATAAGTAAGGTCTGGATAAATAAGCATATAAATGGCCTCTAAAAATCATTGTATTGCATTTATAGTCATTTAACTTGCAAATACTAAGGAGGAAGATTCATTTGAAACAAGTCTGTGAAAGAATGTAAAGTTCAAATACAACAGGAACCAACTTTAGTTTAATGTCTCTTTCACCTTTATAGAGCACTTATAATGTGCCAGGCACAGTGCACAGCTCATTATTTTTATCTTATTCCTAGTCTCTATCATAGTTAAGGAGGTGGATACTGAGGGAATCTTCATTTTAAAAATGAGAAAACTGTTGCATCCCAGTGGAGTTGTGATAGGTCATCTGCCTCTGGCTGAGTGCAATCCACATACATTCCAAGGATCCTGGTTGGTATCCTGGGGCTATAGTGAAAAGCTAAGATGAACAACTAAATAAAGTACTTAGTCCTCCTCTCTCTTCCTGACTGCCTGCCTCTGCTAGCCTTCATTCCTGCTTACACCTTCCTCAAAAATAAAATTAAATTAAATTAAAAAGATGAGAAAACTTGGACTCAGAAAGGTTCAGTGATGAAATCAAGGGAATATGAGTAGTGGAGTGAGTAGAATCAACTTGGTGGTTATCTCCCAGAATCCATCCTTCTGATGTATCCTGATTTTGGTTTTGTTGTAATCAGTTCCATCCCCATCTCCAATGAATGACTCTAATTGGTTGACACCAACCAGGCAACACTATCCCTTTTTTCTTCATGATTGCTTCAGATAATCCAGATCATAGTCAATCAGTTCAGAGCATTCTCCTGGGCTATCATGGTGGATCAACTGACTCTTCCGCCATTGGCTGAGGGAGACCAGTTCTCCCGGTCCTTTCCCTGCAAGCCTCTGACAAGGAAGCCTGCATTGCACCATGCAGCCATCTTGCAACCTGAAGGATATCAGAGAATTAGTCTGAGAATGAAGCGAAACCTCAGAACAGCAACAAGAGCTGCTGAATTCCACGAATCCCTGGAACAACCAACTCGTAAGCCTGCTCTGCCTCTGGTTCAGCAGGATCACTCAGTTTCCTTTGTTGTTAAACCAATTCAACTTAGGTTTCCTGTTGCTTACAATCACAAGCATTCTGAATGATATAGTAAGATTCAAACCTACATCTGCCTGACCCCAGCACATACTCCCATGATACAGTGCTTTCCACTTCTCTAAATGATGAGTTAGAAGCTCACTCCTTTCTCAGCAGCCTGTCGCATTAGTGGTTTGCTGTGGTCCTGGGGGAAATGAGGTCTCTAGTTGGAAGGTCGAGGCCCCAGGAGGTAGCTGGTGAGCTCTAAAGGTCATTCATTCATTCAAATTAATAACAAGAGGCCATCAGAAATATGCTAGTGCTTATTTCTATATACGAGGCACTAAAAACCTCTTTTGGGAGTGAGTCCCACTGAGGAAGCCTTTTGAAAAGGGGAGACTTCAGTGGGAGCTAAAAAAGCAAACAGGCAGTGGCAATGGCTGCTTATCAGGCCTTGACATACTGAACACATAAAATTGAGAACCTCCCCCAACTGCAATCTAATTGTACAAGTGCTTAGAAAGAACACTGAATTTATCAGAGCTTGAAGTGCAAAATATTAAAAAATAAATCACTGCTAGTAAAATCATAGAGCTATCAGGAGATCCATTTGAAGAGACACTTAGCAAAGTCAATTTGAGGCACAGTCATCAAGCATTGAAATCAGGGAGGAGGCCCCATTCACAGGGGCTTCCATCTAGCCAGCACAGGAGGATCTAGAATTTAAGACAGAGAGCAGCTGACTCCTGCCGACACAGAATCAGTGCACTGGAAATTTTAATTAAAATGGTTAGAGAGATAAAAGAAGAACCAGCCCAAGTAGCTGAGATCAGATGATGATTTAAGCTTTCCCTTTCTCTGGGCTCAGCCTACCTGGATGCACCATGGTGGGCACTGCTCTGAGTCTCCACCTGTAGACCTAGTCATTGCAAGTTTCTAAATGCAGGTCAGGGTCTCAGACCTGGACTTTGGGTGACTCTGATTTAAGAATCTTCCACATTGGGGCTCAAGTCCCGTTGACTGCCTACAACTGAAGGCCTCACTCTGATCTCACCAGGAAGCATCTAACCTTCCTGCTTACCCTGTTTGCCCCTGGCAGAGGTCTGGGCATCGCACATGTGAATTGTCAGCTTTTCTGTCCCTGCCTCCAACCTACTCTCCTTGGCACGGGGGCTAACCTAGCCCTCTGATGGGTAGTGCCTCCATCTCTGCAGCTTTGTCTGTTTCCCTGGGCCTGTTCAGCAGAGATTCCAGACCAAGACCTAGCCCCTATCCCTCCCACCTGCCCCTTACTCTGTGAGCGAGAATGAGACCCTGTTTCACTGGTTCATTATTATTATTTTTACGGTTGCAGTAGAGCTTCATGGTTAAGAGAACACTACTCTCTCAAACTGTGGTGAACAACCAGTGTTTTACATTTTCAATTGATCAAGAATAAAATGGGCTCCCTGTGTATAACTAGAGAGCCCCTTATATCACATGTGACTCATAATGTCAGTCTGACAGCCCCGACTCCTCTATACTCTGTGCGAGGAGATATACGCACTGATCATGTTCTTACGTCATAGCAGTGTCAGATTATGAAAGACACCAACAGCTCTGTTTCAGTTTCTATACTTACCTTGTCTCAAACAGGGTAACAAATAGTTCACATTTGCAATTGACACTTTCAAGTAACATTGATATACAACCAGGCTTCTCAAAATGAGGTCCGTGACCAGCAACATCAGTATCATTTGGGAAGGGCTCCATATGCAAATTCTCTAGCTCCATTCTAAGGAATCAGAAACTGGGGCAGGAGCTCAGCAGTCAGAACTTCTAGGACCTCTCTGAGTAATTACGGGGCTGCATGCCAAGGTGGAGAATCACTGCTCATGCAGACAGAGGAAAGCCTGTTAGGAGATTTCTTCTTTTAGAGCCTTAATAACATCCACAGGAAATAGCTGTGCTGTCTACTGACGTTTGAGCTTTGTCTTTGAATCATTTTTGCCCTAAAGTCAATGAGTCATTCCAAGTAACACTTATGTTCTCTTCTTAACCAAGCTCACAATTTGCGTTTCCATGGTTAAACTTTGGTAAATTAAAGAGTGAATAAGCATTTTAGAACTTTTTTCATCCCATACCTATCTTTCATCATTTTCCAGCAGTTCTTCAAAAGCACATGCACGCACATGCACATATAGACACAGATGCTCCAAAGGAAGGAATTCTGAAGGAGGCCAGGACGCTCCCATTGAGTAACGATCCTGCAACCCTTGTCTGTGTGTCCCGAGCACCTGGCCCATCAAAGATGTTCAACCGATATTAATGGGATGGATAAGTGGAGGAATGAACCAATGAAAGATAAGGTTTGATGTGCTAGAACACTTTGCGAAAGGGTGCTCCAATTAATTGAATTTTCTGGCTAATTGGTATACATTTTTACCCTGGATTCTTATTTTTAAAACACTTTCCTGGAAAAACACATTTTGTCTTATATTGAGTTAGAGTGAAATTTTATTAATTGCATTTAAGGTCACCTGACTAAAAGAGTTGTTCAAGTGTAATGCATCCAAATTATATCTCTCCTAAAGGAGATATTGTCCAAGTTTCTCTGGTGACATCAAATCAGAAAATGGAGAATTTCATTTTTGATCGTTTTACTTTTGAGAATACATTTTATTGGAAATCACATGTGGAGAAAAGCAAATAAAAGCATTTTGGTCCATGAAGCATGGTAAACATATGCCATTGTTTTGGGTAATGTACAGTTATTTTTATTATTCATACTTAAATTAAGCATATCCAGATTTGAGCATAATTGGTAAAATAGTTCTCTAACAAGCTCAGCGATGTTCAGGCAGGATTTAGCAAACAGAAGTAAGACAACTGAGCAAAGACAATCAGGATATAAAAAAAACTGAGAGAAAAGTAAACACCAACTAACTGGTTTGTGCACGGCAGCTGGGATAATGAAGTCACGGAAGTAGACAGGTTCTTTGTCAAAAACTTCATGGGCACAATGGTTAGAAAACACGTTGATTAGAATTGCTCAATCTTAAATTGACTGAATTGACCAGCCATTTGGAAAGCCTGACAATCTGTCTATTATGCATCTGTCTTGAATGTGATGACTTGTCTCCTTCAGGAATATCTTCGGATACGCCACTACTACGTAATGGAGAATAAAATCTCTCTGACAGCATGAATGCAGACAGAACTAGGAGTCCTAAAAAAGAAATATGTATTTGGAATCCCCTTTATGATTCAGGGCAGCTCATAATTTGATTATATGTTTTCATTAAAACATACATTTACAGTGTGGCCTTTGATTTTTTTTTTTTAAGGAAAGCTGCAGACAGGAATGGAGGTGAACAGGTAGGCAGTCAGGAAGACTGAAGAGGACGACGTGTTTTATTTTCATTTAGTTGTTCATCTCGGCTAATCCCTACTGGTCCCAGGACATGAACCTGTGTCCTTAAGATGTATGTGGACTGTGCTCTCGGCCAGAGGCAGCAGACCTAACCGCTACTCCACTAGGGTGTGCCAATGACCTTAGATTTTTAAAGAGTGACCCGAGTTCAAATTTTAACTTTCCCTCTTTAGCCTAGTCAGTCTGAAATGGAAATCTTCCTTGTAGACTTATTTTTAAAGGATTAAATAAGAGTGCATAACATAGCACCTATTATCAAACCTGGTATTTCATTAATATTAGTTATTATTAATTCCCTTCATAAGGTATCAAGCATAGAACATTTTTTCATTTGCCTAGCAACATCTTCTTTCTCTTTTTTAAAAAATACACTTTATTTGTATTTAGTTGTTCATATTGGTTGTTCCCCTTGGACCCAGAATGTGAACCCGGGTTCTTAGGATGTATCTGGATTGTACTCAGCCAGAGGTGGCTGACCTAACCACTACTCCATCTGGGCATGCCCACAACATCATCTTCTTGGTGTTAGATATTTGAGTCAACATCCAAAGTCAGAGGTTAGATACCTGATGGCAAACTCTTTACACCAGCACCGTTTATTTATAATAAGTCTTACGAACTGATTATGAAGGAAATGATGCTTTTCCCACCTCAAACATATCATCCCTGGAAATATTCCATCTGATGGCATGAAAGTTAAAAATGAATAGTAATAAAAATAGTCTAAGGTTCTGAAAAAAGGGACAAAGTAAAGAGAATTCCAAATGAATGACTACCAAGTTTTCCCTAATTGGAAGTAGCCCATGTGAAATTCGAGAACTCTCTACAGGTCACTCGCAGTCTATCCATTAGCTTTCCCATTTGCTGTCTTCTTGTCTACTTACATCAACTCTTCTTAATATTTAAGAACTTTTCAGGAAATTCAGTTTTAAAAAGACAGCGAGGGAGCTTTGAATTGGCAAAAACTTCACATTTCAGAGGTGATACTAATCTAAAGAAACACACTATTATCTTAGTAATTTCCAATTGTTCCTGGAAGCATTTTACTGCAGAGACCACTGCCAGCTATTAAGTAGAGGAGACTCGTTTTAGTTGCCAGAATTAGCTGAAATTAAGATCCTTTGACATCTTCCTACAGAAAAAAGTCAGTTTCAGTACAAACAATTCAGAATTTAATAGATTGTGACAGGTTATAAAATTCTGTGCATTTGAAAGAAAAGCTTTGCTGGTGGAATAATGTGTTTCTAATTTACACATAATAGGCGCATGAAGCTATGACTAGAAGGACATTAAAGTAATGAGGAAATTCCAGCTATAGACACTTTCTGTAGAGATCTTAAAGATTATGATTAAGGCAGTCATTTTCCCAAGTACTTTATAGAGCTAACGCCAAAATGAAAGTGTCCAGGACAAAGAAAGGGGAATGAAGGCCATGGGCTTCAGTTTAGGGAACAAGGAGAGCATTTGTGGGGATACCTGCTTGACCCAGAGGTGGAGAAGTTTAGTAAGCTTAATAGATGCTGTATTTACTGAATACTCACCAGAGAGCCTAGCACGGTGTGTTTCTCCACGAGTGAGGAGAATCACTAATGGTATGAGCAATAAGAAAGGCAGTATAATTTTTCCACAATGAAAAAGAAGACAAACTCTACTTTGCCTGGTTTTTTGTTCCCAATTGTCCAATTCAGTCAATCTTATCCATCCTAATCATGATAACACACTGCAAAATGGATCCACTGAATGCTTCTGTTGTTTAAAAAGTCTCAGTGCTACTATCTTACTCAGAATGCACACTAGAGGACAAAGAAAATTTGGAGTGTGTCATCTGGATGATGCCGAGATAAGGACACAGCCCTTGGCCCATGCAGAGCAGCTTGCCCAGGGTCCACTTTGTTCCCAGGTGTGTTTTCCTTCCCTTTCGTGCAAACAGTTTTTCAGGTGTAAGCTGTTATTTGTTAAAGATCTGCTTTCTGACTGGGACATAATTACAATTTTCCTCTGTGATTGTGTATATTATTGTTTATATATTTAGGTGCTCTGTTTAACACAGATAGTTGACAAATACTGGAAACTGTTGTGTTGGGAGTGTTGGCAACTTTGTTCTTAAAAAAAGTGTGTGTGTGTATATATATATATATGTATATATATGTATATGTATACACACACTCACACACATATATATATATATCTCCAGCTAAGTTTCATGGCTCTTCTCGCCATGCTGTCTTTCAAAAAATATTGGAGTGTTTTCAGTATCTTTTGTATGTCAGGTATGTACTAGGCGCTGCAGAAGGAGGTCCTCGCATTCATAGACCACTTCTGGGAGAGAAGATGGAAAGTGTATCTAGACAGTCAACTCAGAAAATAGAATAATTCTTTGTACCTTATTTTTCTCACATGTTCTGTTTAAGCTCTAGTGCCCTTTGGCTTGTTGGGGTCTCTTCTATCAGAGAAGTTTTTCTTAGCCTCGGTCTTCCCATATGAGAAGGAAGGAAGGGAGGGAGGGAGAGAGAGAAAAAAGATGTAAAGGAACTTGGTGGAAGTCACCTTTCTCCTAGAACCTGGCTATTGGCCTGATCTGAGAAGATGAGTTTAGAGTTTAAAGATCACTGTATAACCATGGAAAAGTAGAAACAGTCCAAGTATAACACAGAAATGCTTATGTCAGCTGCTTTGCTTCTCCAAAAGCTCCCCTTCTTACTGATTCATTCAAGAGACCTGGTGTTTAGCTATAAGATACTGTTTCCTTCTTTATCCTCTAGAAGGAGGGGTGTCCTTGTGACACTGAATAGTCAGGCAATTGGGTCACTAGAGAAAATAAACCCAACACCAAGTTGTTTGGCATCAAATAGATAATATTTTTTGTGTATTTATTTTTTAACTTTTCAACTGGTATGTTATCCTGGGGTGTTCTGGAAGCCGTCTATCTACAACTCAAATTTCTTCAAGAAATAATGTAATGAGACTTTTTTTCTCACACCTCTGTGGTTAGTGTGCCTAGGTCATTAATAACATTTCTACAAATAAGATCAAGAGCCAGGACAGTTCTGTTTGTCTAAAGTTCACCATGCTCTTTCAGTGTACCAGTAGATGTTCTTACTACAACAGCATGAGAATTTTATTATTAAAGAAGGACTGTGAATGTTTTTTTTTTCTTGTTCCTATTCTGAGTCCACTCAGAATATGAAATTATGTTATTCTGAGAGAATTTTGAACATAAACTTGGGTTGTTGGGTAATGAAGAGTTGAAGTCATGTCAGTGATCTCTAACGTAAAGAAACAGCCCTTGTTTTTGGCTAAAAGAAAGATAACCTATTGTTATGGTTGGGATTCTAGAAAACTAAGCTCCCAATAGACACAAATTTGACCTTCTGATTGCCCTGTGATTTCTTTCAGGCACCAGATCATCATATTCATTTCCTTGAGGAAGTTCTCATATGGAATTTTATAATTGGAAAGGATATTAAATCATTTAGTCTTAGCTTCACCACTCTGTATCTAACATTTCCAGTAACAAAGGAAGTTACAAACAAATCAGAAAAAAAATACATGTCATTTAGATAGATGCAATGAGAAAATACAGAGAATCATAGATTTCATGATTTCAGCATGACAATCAGAAGACGAAAAGCACATTCATTTTAACTGATGCTCCTGGCCAAGCACATGGATGTAATATGTTGTTGATGCAATTCATGCAATTTCTGAAATCTGCACTAACCATCATCATTTAGAAGGCAACACTATTTCCTTTTGCATATGCATTTGAACTGAATTAATTAACTTGTCTAATATTTAACATAGCCTGTTATCAATAGATGTAATGAAAGTATAATATCTCAAATGGCTTCTCTTCTAGTAAGGAATACAAGAAGTCTGAAAGGAAATTTTGCCAACAGTTTCCAAAAGTCATAAAAATGTACATACCTTTGACCCTCAATTTTAATTCTAGGAATTTATCCTAAAATATATTTATACTATAGATAATAATAACAAAGACGGGAAAGAATCTAAATGCCCAATACTAGCTCCTGAGATAGCTAATAGTAGCTTGCTCTAATAAATAACACCAAATCTCAGTGGCTTAACACAATAAATGGTTTAATTTTTGCTCGTGATGCAGCTTGAGGTGCATTGTTGGATGGATTTCCAATTAATGATTTTTCCTATTAGTGCATTTCCAATTGGCTCCTTCTGTCTTATAGTTTGATTATCTAGCAGAACATCAAAGTCCTCCTGTAGACCCCTATGAGACACAGAGAGAGAGAGAGAGAGAATATGACTTACAACATTCTCACCACAGACCATATTCTATTGGCCAGAACCTGGTCATGTGGCCATAGTAATCTGCAAGGAATGCTGGGAAATGAATTTTCCACTATACCCAAGAAGAGAAACCAATTTCTTGTACATTCATGCATGACTAAATAAAGCATGGTAAATCTAAGTAAGATGCTGCTGTGTAGGGTCACCACATGTCCTGGTTTGGCAATGTCGAACGACGTCCACATACACACACCTGGCGATACTCCAGTTGGTCCTGGTCTCAGCTTCAACAATTATGATAAAACTACTTATGCGACCATTAAAAAATGAAGCCGTAGGTGCACCTTAGTGGCTTAGCAGGTAAGTCGGCGGGCGCAGTCGGTATACACCCGAAGGACCCAGGTTCTTGACCTGGGGCCAGGGGGTGGGGAAGACAACCAAAGTAAAATGGAATAAAATAAATAAAATGCTTCTTCCTCCTCTCTCTTCCTACCTGCCTGCTTACCTACACTCCTGTCTGTACCTTTCCTTTAAAAATAAAAATGAAACTGAGAATATTTAATGAAGTAAAAAAAATGTATGCTGTAGTACATGGAAAGGCTGCGTGACAAAAATTGAAGTTATAACCTTGACTTTGTAAAAAGATAGGCTATGTCAAATATATAAAAATGTATATGTACACATATACTTACAAATAAAATCCTAGAAGGCATGCACAGTGTGAATTTTCCTTTTTACTTGTGTTTTCCCACATTTTTTCCAACTTATACATTATATTTTATATTAGAACTGTTAAACATTACCTTGGAAAAGTATTTCCCAGCAGAAATGTCATGCAAATTATACATAAAATTTTCAATTAAAATAATCAGATGAAATTAATTTCAGTAATAGGTTTTTAACTTAATGTGTCAAAATACTACCATTTCAACATGTAATCATTAAAAACATTAGAAATTAAAATATTGATGGCATTCGTAAATACTTCTTCTATCTGCAAAGTCTTTGGAATATGGATGTGTCTCACTCCTACAACAGACCTCGACTTGAGCAGGCAGCTTTACAGGTGCTCAAAGCCACACATGGCTGGTGGCTACTGTATTGGACAGAATAGCCTGGCACAGTAAGCAGTGGCCTGCGGGTAGAGTGGACAAGTTTGAGGTTGCTCAGAGGAGGAGGATGCCTCAGACATGAGGAGAATCAGGAGCAGCTTCATGAAGGAGGCAGTTTGGGGACTGGTAGGGTATTATTAAAACAATAACAGGTTACCATTTATTACATACTTGCCTTTTGCCCATTGCTGCGCTAACCACTAGGGGTCAGTAGAGAGAAAGAACTGGACAGTTGAACGGGAAACGCCAGCAGCAAAGCAGAGACCCAGAGGTAGGACAACACATTTGCAAACGGTGAGTGTGTGGCGCGGAGAGAGGGGCAGTTCAAAGGGTTCGATATTGGACCTGTAGAACAGCAACAGAAGAAAAGGCAGGGAGGCTAGTTGGAGCCAAGTTTAGAAGTAACTTGAAGGTTACAGGTGAAACTTTTTTACCTACTTGAGGGAGAAAATATAACAATAACACAAAACTCTTCCCAAGCACTTTGTGGAATGTGCTGTTTCAGCCTGTAAAATGTTATTAGCCCACAGTGAGATAAACTTTGATTTTTATAAATGAGGAAACTGAGGTATGGGGGGTGGGGGGCAGTCTTCCCTAAAGGTATACATCGCGTAACAACGTTTGGGAGGACCTAGATTCCAACCCTAGTATTTCTGCCTCCAAAGTTTGCCTCTCAGCCATTCACAGAGACCTCAAATTTTGGAATCAGAGATCCAGTTTTCCATCCTGGGCTCTTTACTCCTTCCTGGGATGGAAAAACAGTTCCCTGAACCTCTGGGAACCCCAACTTAATTCCTCCTCCGTTATGCAGGGCATGTCCTGACTTATCTGCAGTATCATTATGTGAGTGTAATGACACCGGGCACAGAAAACACCAATGATGTTGCCTGGCACAGATCAGAAGCTGATAAATGCTGGTTGCCCTGCAAATTGCCACAGGGAACCATTTCAGGCCTTTTAGGCAGGGGAATGGGATGATTGGACTCACACTTTAGGGAGATTAATGCTGGAAATACCCATCTTCCTGGATGACACTGCCCGATGGACTGGAGATGAGAGACCTGTTAGGAGGATGTTGCAGCAGTCCATATAAGAGGTAGTACATGCCTGTGCTAGGACAGTGGCAGGCAAATATGTTGTCTAATTGTAGGGCATTAGAAAAAAAAATAGGCCCTGTGAATCATGCCTCCCAAACTATCCTCATTTTAAAGAATGAAATAAAATACAGACAAATGACTCAACCAAGGTTAAGTCATGAGACTAGGCCTGGTCTTCGAGTTCCTTCATTCACTGGTCTTTTCTCAGCTCAAAGACAGTGCTGATGTTTGACATCTGCACCAGAATTTTCAACTCTTAATAAAAATAACAAGGCATCCCGGTTTTGTCTAGATCATATATTTTCTATACTTCAGTAGCATCCATGAGCATTAATTTCACTTGATCGTATCATGTCACCTCCTCTCCATCCCCAAATAAACAGGAAGGTAGGTAGGCAGACTGGAGATAGGACACTTCTCACACTTTATATGCAAGTCTAGGCACAGGAGAAGATGACTCTTAGTTTTGGCTGAAATGCTCTCACGTTTCTTTTACATAAGATTAAAAAAAAAAAAATTTGTATTGACTTTGAAAGACTACCAAAATGGTGATACAGGGATAGTATTCAGCATTTTCATTTGAGCATAATTTCATGGGAACTTAGATATTTTGAAGTCATTCAGATCTTAAAGGTTAATGATTACTGTTCATTTGAAATTATGTTCAAAGGAAGATTATATTGTATGATCGACAGGAAATTGTGTACTTGCAGTTGTTCTGTTTTAAAATATAGTGAAAGAAATTATATATTGCATAGAAAATTTGGTAAAATGCTCTCTCTTTCTTTCCCCCATCCAGAGGAAAGAAGCCAAATCTTACCTTTATAGAGTAAGTTTTCCTGCTTCTAAGGAGTGTTGAATTTGCCACAGGAGGGCGCAAGAAATCTAAGACTTTTTCTTTCAGAAAATAGGCATTAGGTGGCGCCAGTCAGCTAGTTTTCATCACGTCTGTTTTTCTTTTTTATTCCTTTGTGTAGCAGCGATATTAATGGTTAACATTAGTCATGTAAAAACACTTCTATTTCCTATCCTTTTGTTAATATGTTTAGACATGTTATTATGCCTTTATAAAAGTATACGGAGAGTAGTACTAGTTACTTTTCATCTTATATTTTCCTTACAGCATACACGTTGATAATTCTATTTTACTTCTGCCACAATTTTCAGGATATTCAAGCATGATTCTATACTGAGTTGCCTTTTTTGGTGTGTCATTGTCTCAAATTCTTTAGAATTTTGTTGAAGATTTCGTTTTATGAGATTTGAAGAGCCATAACTCTGAGTCATATAAGAGCTATAAAAATGCAACATAGCTCAAATGTGGAAGAAAAATAGGTATTAATAAAGTCAGTTAAAATAAATTCTCCTATTTGGATTTGTGTTAAGAGGAATTTATCCAGCATTATTTAGTTAATTAGTTGTATACCTGAGTTATATCTCTCTCTGGAATTTAGACCCCAATTATAAAAACCAGGAAGCTTCCTTAAATTTTCTCCAGAAAAATCTCTCTAATTTGAACAGATATAAGTTTATGAGTATATGAATTAAATTTTGCCCTCTCCCTGGCCCCAAACACAATTCTTGAACATATGTATAAATTATGTACAATTTTTAAAAAAGATCTGAATATCCTCAGTGTCATAATATATGCAATTCTGTGTCCCAGCCAGCTTTTCAATCCATGTTATTCAACTAGAGTCCTGTGAGAATGAAGTTTGAACATGGAGGAATAAGCTAACAGTTCTGGTAGAATCATACCCAGAGAACAGAATTTGTTCAGCTTGCTGGATCAGTCTATTGAGAGATATTGAATCCAGCCTCTGGCACCGTCTCTTATTGGCTGGAAGATGCTAATTCATTACTTCGCAAGTAGGCATTGAGCTTGGGGCTAGACACCATGGTGGATGCATGGAGAAGTCCAAGACTAGGCACTGGGTAGTTCACAGTCTAGGGAAGGAACAATTTTCTGTTATTGGAGAGTTAGTAATAATGGAAACTAGTCCCAAATGAATTCTGATTTGTATACTTGGCCTAATCCCTGCCCAGTTTTTTGTCCACAGTTGTCATCCTGAGAAGTGATGTTAAGTCATCACAGGGACCTGGCTGGGACTGTAGGGAAATTGCTGAAGGTGGAGCAGGGGCTGGCTAGGGAGAGGGCCAGTATTGAAATTGTACAACGTTCCCCGTCATCTGGTAGCAAGTGGCAGACGTCATGACCAAAGGTGCTGTATTTTCTCAGAAACAAAAGAAAGTGGCATGGACATACCACAGTATTAGGTTCCCATGGACCTCCACCAGACTAGAAACTGGCAACCTCTTGAACTCTGCCAGGCAGTGGGCAGAAAGGAACTACAGCCCCATAAGTCGCACCATCCTTGACGATGTCTGCAGGAGCTGGTAAAGCCTCCAGTGTGAGTCACACTATGCACATGGAACCCCTTCAGTGGCTAATGTTAGCAGCACGGGGCTCTTTTCTCAGTCTTTATACATAAAGACAGAAAGAGTTGTGCGCTGTCTGCGTGCCATGCCAATGGCTCACCAGGACAGGGTGGCTAAATGACTACTAAATGAAGGCCAGGACACATAGCAATGTTACCAAAAAAGGGAAGACTTGCAATAATTTTGTGACCCATGTCACTTTAGAGTACATCGATGACCACATTTCTCACATGTATTTCATTGAGGAGGTGGCTGTGTCTAGTGAAAATAGAGTAAGGGTGGCCCTGCCTGAGCCACACTGTACTCCCAAGTCACAAGCCTGGTGACGTGGCAAGTGGTGCTCACTCTTTCCAGAGCAGGCGTGTGGGTGCTGTGGGGAGCATGGCGTTGGAATGTGATTTTGGAAGCTGAGGCAGTGAAACAAGGGAACGAAAGGGAGGTGAAGCCACGGCCATCCAGGTGCAAAGTTCTTGAAGCAAATTTCTGAAAATAGTGAGCATCTCATTTACTGCAAGACAGCAGCAGATCAGCAGCCAGTGAAAATGTGGGGCTCTCCAGAAGCGGCTGGCCTTCCCTCTTTCAGATCTGTCTTCAAGCAGTGGTTCCCAAAGCATGTCCTCGGCACTCCAGCACTGAGGGACGTTAACAATGGGGAGAACAAAAGTTTCTTTATCAAATTAGTCTGGAAAATTCTAGATTAAACAAAGTGAACCAAATTTCTTTCCTGCCTGGAACCATGAATCCACCCTCCTATAGTCTGTCTTTAAAAGGAGGGTCATCATTGAGGGCTTCCTGAGCTTTTTGAGTACAGAACCTTTTTTTTTTTTTCTTTAAATCAAAGAATCTCAAGACAAATGTTCTGAGAAACACCTCTTGAAAAACAGTATCCTAATGCATGCTAATATAGTCAGATTAAATTCTATTTTAGAAATTTTCAGTGCAAAATTTTCAGGATCAAGAACTGGCAGAGAAGTGAGAGATTTGTTGAACCTATATTTTTGGTGACATGTAAGCAAAATCAAAGGTTCTTTCAAGCCATCTATTTGACTCATTTGTGTGAACAGACACACTTGTAATAGGAAAAGTGGCCCCCTTTTAGGATGATATTTCTCCCAGTCAGCTATGCCAGGTAGCGCTGAACCCCCACAATGAGGCCATGCCTAAACGGTGCCACTGCCTTGGAACCTGATGCCGTTGAGACCGTCAGTCCAAGCCTATGTTCTGATATGAGAATAAGAAGAATAAATACAGTTCCCGACTTGCAACTCAAAGACAGTGTGAATTGATATTACACAGTAAAATGCAATGAGATTAAATCAATAACATCTGCAATAAGGCATAATGAAGGTAAAATTATATCTCTGGCTTCCTGAACAGCTGTGAATCTATTTTTAATGATCCTCATTTTTGGCAGTCAGCTAACAACTTCTAAAACGTCCTCGAAATTGGATTGTTAAGCAGATGAGCACTGCAGTGGCTCGGAATGTCATTAATTTCAGCTGCCTTATCCATCTGCGTGGGTGAGGTGAGGCATGGCGAACTCACCCCCCATTTGCCCCACTGAGCACCCCACTCACTGGGACTTGGATGGCTTCTGAAATACCATGAGGCAGCAGAGCTGGAGGATGAGGGGCCCTCTTGGGGCAAATGTGGGCTGTTGAGTTATGGAGAGAAGGGAAAAGTCCTCGCTTTTGTAATGCCGATGTCAGTACATAGCTGGTTTTCATATCCACATTGCTTCACAATCACCACAGAGAAGACGATATTTGAATGATCCCCTAGTTAGCCAGGAGGGCACTTCAGCTCCATGCAATTGCTCTGTCCTAGTTTTGGTCAAGGTCACCAGCAAGAGGAGGAGCCAGTTTCAACCCAGTTCTTCTCATTCTAAAGGCAAGGCCATCTCTATCACCAGCCATAGGAAAGGCACTGTGAGAAATTGACTATTGAGGAAATGTGAACACTCAGGGTAATTAACCATGTTTTTCATAGCTGCCTGGCATCTTTACATTTTGCTGCAGGTTTTACTAAAAGCCATGTCTGGGGAGTTGATTCCTCTGATTCCTCAGGCAGTTGATTCCTTGGAGCTCATTTAGCTTCTCTGGGTGGCGGGGACAGGAGAGTAGGGATGGCAATCCACCCACAGAGTTTCCACTTCCCGAGTCAAGCTAATGGTTAGGAGGCTCAGGAAGCCCCAGGCTAAGTGGTGTTCCAGACGATCACAGCTGAGGGTGGAAACTGACCTTTTGTAGGGTCTCATTGTCAGAGCGTGAGCCGAGAGGAGGGGAATGAATTTTGTGTTCTCTTCCCTACACTGGGAGTCTACAACATTGAAAGGGAAGGTTTGGGGCAGAAGATGTGGCCACAGCTAAAATAGTCCATTAGCTTATAGTCACCTGGCTTGCTTTTGTTAGTGGGGGTGATCTTTGCTGCCCCAAGAAGTCCGTGGTGCAAGGGGTGTGGGTTGTGTGACTTGCACTTGGACCAGACAGAAGAGTCCAGTTGCGGGAGAATCATCCTATGATGGTCCTGAAGTGTTGAGTAAGAAGCTGTAGGAACCTCTTTGGGAACCTCTAATAAGTGTGGAGATTATCTCTACGAAGCAAAAGGATGGCTTCCAATGACCAATCTTATGGCTATGCATTCTGTAAAGGAAGTAAAAACAGGGTTGAGGAAGAGGTGGTTATTTTACATTGAAACAATATAAAATGAGAATGCAATGCAAAGGTGCTGAAAAATGGTTTGTATCTGAAGACACTGGGGAAATGGGGGGATTAAGGTTCATGCAAAGGTGGACAGTGCTCAGAAGGACAAGGCAGGGATGATCTAGGGAAAATGAAGAGTTGGCATTGCTAGGGAATGGGGACTGGGATGTGCAAGTCCCAGGACTAGGAGGAGGTACATTGACCGAGGGGAACATCAGCCTGCTTGACTTGCCAGGGGAACTGCCAGTCTCCCGGAGCTCACATTTCTTCAAGTTGGTCTTCCCTGACAGTCCACTCCTCCCATGAGCAATTGCAGACATTTTGTTCTGGTTTAAGAGAAACTCTTATATAGATGCATCTAATTTGCTTCCTTAAGAAGACTACATACAGACCTTAACCTTAAGGCGTAAGCTGGGGGAGTGGGCACAGCCATTCACTGCACAGTGACCTAGTTGTCAGTAACGCAAGCCTCTCTCCTTCACTGTTCACTGATCATGGTTGACCAAGGGGGCCAGTAGGTTTCCCCTATGTGTTTTACTTCAATCTTTGGTTCGTGAGTTCAGAAAGACTCAGTAAGTCAATTCTACCCTGGATGAGAGAAGAGAAGGGAAAGGGGAAGCCTCCCTGCCTTCACCCTCCTCTTGCATCCAATGAGGTGTTTGCACTTCCAGTAGAACTGACTGAAGCTTCAAAAATTCGAGGCGCTCAGTCTCACAAGTGAGGGATGAGGTGGACAGAGTTTCCTGCTAAGTCTCAAAACACACTATGTTTTCAGATTTTGGAGACTTCAAGGGTCAAATTCACAGCTAAAAAGTCTATTTGGAGGAATGGAGGATCTGAAGAATAATTCAGTAGAAGCCAGAAGGACAAATTAAACTGATTGAAAGTTACAGGCCAGGGAATTAGAACTACTACCCACCAGATAAGAGCCGGCTCAAAGCTCTTTTCCTGTCCGCCTTGAATAGTGAAGGGAGAACCACAGAAACACAAGTGCAAAGAGACAAGGAGATTTGGGATATATATGTCCATACATGTAGACACAAAACATGCAAACCCATGCATGATATCTACAAATATATGGTACACATTGCATGTGTGATACAGATACAAATGCATGTAATGTATGTATGTATATATGTATACACACAACTTTTTATATATGTATATGTACACAGATCATGCACACTGCACTTAAACATATATACATACCTGTGGATCACACTCATCAGGAAAGGAACTGGAAGCCACGTTCCCTGCAGCTGTGGGTTAGGTGGTTATCTTTACTGACTAAAGGCAACAAGACCCAACTTTCAAAGGTAGCCACTTCATGGTAAAAACTGACTTCATGGTAAGTCGCGCCTCCCTGGCACCTCAGAGGGAAAGCCACAGACTTGGGAGCAATTCATCTAATGACTGAACAGCTTGGGATGTTGGTGGTACTTGGAAGTGTCACATGAACTTTGATTTTTGATTAGTTTTGAGAGGACCGGCAGGACTTGAGTAAATTAAAGGCAGAGTTTAATATTTTAAACAAGAAAACATCATGCTCCTAGGGTAATTCTACCTCCAAAGGATAGCTTATTAATAAATAATACTTCCTTGGAGCATATCGTGATGTTGATAGCAATAGGATTTTTCAAAAAGTCACATTCAGTGTCTGCAGTGGCCAATTCACCTTACATGTTAACACACATTTGAAGTAATATTCACTTGCCTGGGCTGAAATGCTCAACCAAGGCACGGATGGTAAAGGGAACTAAGTGATAGGCTATATGTCTGGAAAGAAGAGCTCTCAGAGGAAGTTTTAATAGGATTAAGTGGTCACATTCTTCCCCAAAGGCTCAAGAGCCGGCCTAACCACACTGCTCTATAGCAGAACTCGCTGGCAACCCCAGCTGGAAACAGCCACAAAAATGCTCTCAGGATGGCAGCCTAGCGTTTCCTGTGATCTGATTGTACTCGAGACAAACACAATGAAAGCGATTTGCATTCACTTCCATGCCTGCCAAATCGGGTACCTGATTGCACAGGCTTGGTAGAATGACAAGTCGATTTAGATGTTACTTTTGCTATGTGGTAGCTGTTGAGATTGCAAAACATCCTTCCTGAGTAATTAAATGATAATGGTTTATTAGACCTTGTGTCTTCCTCAATGCCCTCCAAAGTGTGCAGTGGAAGGGTTCTTAAATTACTGTCCATGAACACCACAACCAGCCCATGCATAGAATTCGATCTTGTGCATCTTGACTTGTGGTCTTTGATGTGAGACAATTCCTTTCTGTGTTCACTACCTTTTAACTGAAATTTAGCATTTCCTTCAATTATGAGTGTCAGCGATGAATCTGTTTTAGTTCTATCTGTGATTTCATCATGAATAGCACTCACAGATTTCATATCACCATGCAATTGTTGCAGATTTCTTGTAAAATCACTCACGTTTGTTGCAACTTTGAAATTACATTAGTTCTTAGACCAGCTGTTATTTAATATGCCATTATAAAAGCATATATATGGTTACATAACAGATTTGATTTTTAAAAATATTTTGATAACTGCACTTTAATGTAATTGCTTTTCTTTGTACTTCTGGATGTGTTATTTTATATATTAAAAACATGGTTCTGAGAAGAGGGTCTGTGAATAGAAAGGGCACTCCCTTCAGATGAGGAGGTCTGGGTTACAGTTCTTACTAAACAACGTTTTTCCCCAGCTATTTTTGGCCCTTTTTGGGGGGCAATTAAAAAAAAATGAGGTAATGTGTATCATAAAATTCACTAGGTTAAAGTGTACAATTCAGTCAAATTTCACATATTAACAAGGTTGTTCAACCACAACCACTGTATAATTTCAGAATTTCTATCATTTCTAAAAGAAATTCCATATCTATTAGTAGTCATCCTGTTCTCATCCCCTCAGCTCCTAGCAAGCACTAATCTGCTTTCTGTCTCTATGGATTTGCCTATTCTGGACATTTCTTAACAGTGGAATCATAAAATAAGTGGCTTTTGTATCTGGCTTTTTTCACTTAGCATAATGTTTTCAAGACGGAGTCACCGTAGCATGTATTAATACTTTATTTTTCTTGGCTGAGTAATATTCCAGTGTGTGAATTTGTCACATATTTTTTATCCCTTGGGCCAAGTCCTTTTATAGTTTTGGTTTTACACCTTCAAAATAAAGAGAGTAGGATAGAATGTAGCTAAAATTCTTCCAGATTTTAAACACTATTTTCATACCCACTTTTACTCTGCTCTGCTATTTTGCTTAAAGCTCTGCTTACTCTCTCAGTTTTCCTGTTCTCAAAGATTGACCCACCAAATTCCTGAGTATGTATTTTTTCATTTCCATCTCTTTATATCTCTGAAATTAACTTGGAGATTTTACCCATTTTAAGCCTCATAGTTAAATCATCTAAAATACAATCCTCTTTCCTAGATTATGTTTACAACATTACAACAACCAACAAAACTAAAATAGACTGGGCCCACACAGAGAAGACCGGATTTTCTGAAGTACAATCGACAGAAAACTCCTTTTTAAAAATCCATGGTGTTTTTTTTAATGCCTTAAGGAGCAATTCAAGGCCTTATTCTAAGGTTCTTGCTCTACTACTCTCGATGCTTAATTCTGGGTGAAAAATTCACCTGCTACTTTAAAGTTTCATCAGGTCACAACAGCTTATTTCCACAAGCCTGGAAAAGCTCGGCAAGATAAAAGAGGAAAAGGCTCAAGGAGATAAGGGACTAGCAATAAATTCTAAATTGTGTAAGGATAGAATTCATTGGAGGATCTGAGAAGGCTTCTTAACTCATTAACTTTCACTATTATCTTTATTAGATTATAAAATAGCACATACTAACTACAGTCAGAAATAACACACCGGTTTCTTATGCCGCACAGCAAATACATATTTAATGTGAGCAAAGAATTATAAATTACATATTATATTACTCAATTTTATGGTCTCTCTAATCCTCCCATACATAAATGAAAAAGGAATCATCCATGTTTTATCCACATCTCCTTCCCAATGTCAACTCTGCCCCGTGTCGCTTTCAGACTGCTCCTTTGTTACATAACCACACTCTCGATCTGCTCTTTCATTTCCTTCCCAGTGTTTTCCATCATGGCGGCAGTGTCTGAGCTCATTAGACCTACTGGTGCAGTGCTGAGCATTTACTTTTTTTACTTTTCTCTGCTCAGGTCATTTTTTGTTTGCAAATGCTTTAGATTTGTTTTTGGGGAGATAAACCAAGAAATCTGTAAATTCATACCTAATCTGTCATAGCCCTGTCCATCTGAGTAGATCCTTTGTAAACAAAACCCTTTTGGTGAGAGGAGGACAATACTACTGTTTCATAAATAATTTTCCCACCAACCTTAATCTGCTGTCTATGAATATTAATGAGTCTCATCGATTCATGTCTCCATTTTATGTCCAATATCAGACACCTTCCCAGCAAGCTAGCTGTCAGGGTTGAAAAGGAACCTATTTCACTTTCACACTAAATTAGCAAAATCAAGAAAAGGTGACTTCTTTGGTTTGTAGACTTCAAGAAGTACTACTTTAGCCTTACACTTCTTTCGCATTGTTCCCAAATTACAAGACGATCCCAAATTACAAGACGATCCTTTCAGGAGGGTGAGCTAGGTCACTTATATTTTGCCTGCTTCAGACAAGAGTTGACTGGAAATTGGTGACCTGACACCATGGAAAATTTTCAGGGACCCATTCAATGTGCTTCTTGCACCAGCGGTGATTACTTGCTTTGGGGGGAATGCCTTCCTTGTTGGGTCTAGGTCTGAATTCCTATGAGAATCTACTTCCTTTGGCTATTCTTACTTTTAAATATTCTGTATGCAGACCCCAGGTCAAAAGGGATTGATTCCAGGGCTGCCACCGGCCAGGAGGAAATCTTAGTGGAAATTAAGATAAACTAACACATTCTGACAGACTCTCTAGGAAGCGAGGTTCCCTCCACATGAGTATGTTAGAAAAAGGAGCCCTCTCTGGATGGACATGCTGTGTACCCAATCTAGCCCATGCCCTCTCCTCAGGGTACCTCAGTCAGTTCTTCTCTTAAATATCTCACTCTCCCTCGCCTGGTTTCTTGGACCAGAGTGTTTTTGAAGCACCAGAGACTTGCCACTTAAGCTTAGTCCCCTTTCAACTTCAATTCACTTTTTCCCTCTTTCCTCTTTTTTTTTTTTTTTTTTTTTACAGCATTAATGTTAAGCTCCTGTTAATCTGCCAGATTTTACTGAAGCACCCTTAATTCGTCTTTCCATCTTAAAGCAATTTGGATAGGAATTCAAATGACATCCTTGGATTTTGGGGTTTATTTGGTTGGTTGATTTTTTAATACATGCTTTTGCATGTTCAAAGACTTGTTTGCCGAGAGCATTATTTGTTGCTTAAATGACAAACATATGGCCAGCTGCCAGAGGAAGCTGTGTTATTTGAGGAGGCCCAGAAGCCTGTTCTACTAAATACAGTAGCCCCCGCTTATCCTCGGGGGATATGTTTTAAGGTTCCCAATAGATGCCTGAAACCATGGATAGTATTGAACCCTATATTAGATTATGTTTTTTCATACAATGATAAATTTACTTTCAAAATCAGGTGCATAGGAGATTAATGATAACACTTAATAATAAACATACTGTAATAAAACTTGTGTGAGACTGTCTCAATTCAAAATGTCTTATTATACATAATATTTTCAGGCTGCAGTTGACTTCAGGTAACTAACACCTTGGAAAGTGAAACTTGGTAAGGAGAGACTATAGTACAGCCCTCCTTGCTTTCATTCATGCTGGAAATTCCACCTTGAAGATATGCTCTTTTGGACGAAGTAAATACAACCCTGTTAAAATGTATGTACTTGGAAAGAACCAAGTAGATTAGTTTAGAGAATTCTATTCCAGGAGCAGCTATATGAGAGAACCAAGATGGGTTTGGGTGTGTTATGTACTAACCCGCTAGTGGGCAGGCCTGGTTATGCTGAGCACTGTGGTTGTTTGGAGAGGTTCTACAGAGAACGAGGACTGTGGAAGGCAAACTTTCCTTTGCTATATTTTTTGTCTAGAGAAATCCCAGGATAGAGATAAGAACTCTAACTTGGTATCAGCTGTTCAACAGAATTGTTTCCCAGGATGACTACGTATGGGAATCTTTTGTGAACTTGTTGAAGTGGCGGAGAATTCGGTTATCTGATTTTGATTGAGATCAATCACTCCGCTATCTGGTAGAGACACTGAAGTTCCTTGAAGACTCTGGGTTGGTGATTGCAGTGGGGCAAGATACATATGTCCAAGAAGTTTGTTTCTAAGGTGACCATGGCGATCTGGAAAGATTTATGAGAACCGATCATAGACGCAAAGCATATTGGAGAAACAGGGTCTTTAAAGATTATCATCACTCGAGTCTAGTTGGAAAGTGGGCTGCACAGATATCTGAGGCCAGAACCACAAAAGAAATGTTATCTACAAATCAAGCATGGTGCATCTTCCTGGGTGGCAGCTTGAGAATGCAATTAAAATGTCAGTCAAAATAGACGTGACACTGCTAAGGAATGAATGCAGCAGTCACAGGAATTATAGTAAGAGTCAAGGAAAATGAACATAGGGTCCCAGAAAATGGAACTCAGACCTCGGGAATCATCCAGGTCAGTCATTTCACAAATGATTGTGCATCAGAATCACCCTCAGAACTTCAAACCAAGTGTCAAAGCAATGCTGATGCTGGGATCCCTCTCCCAATGGATTTTAGAATATTGATACTTCTTGAAGGCTGTCACCTTGGACTCTGGACTACGTTGGATGGATTTAAATTTTTAGTCTGTACCATCTCTCCACACCACACCCTTTCTTCCCTGTCTAATTTCTCAGGCTTCTAAATCTTTATCTGGAATTGTAGACACAGATTACTGAAAAGTATTTTGTCATATTTTGACCACAGCTGAGTAAGAACTAGGGGCGGTGTGTGTGTGTGTGTGTGTCTGTGTGTGTGTGTGTGTGGCACACACACATCAGAGAGGAAGACTCACAGAACCTTTACAAATTCCAGAACCTGTGAGTACATGCCACGCCAGGGCACTGTCCTTGACTGAGAGGGTGGGTGGACACTCAGCTCATGGTAAAGACCTCTGTGAGGGGCGGGGGCACAGGCATGGATGTGTCCTGGGGGAAATGCAGTGAAGGGAGCCCCCAGGCCTGAACTCTGGAACAGAGAGTGCACTGGTTCTCTTGCAATTCAGCAGCAGATAGGTAGAGCAGGGCGAGGTGGAAGCTAGTGAGCCAAGGGGAGGATGGGACACACCCGGGGATTCAGAGTAAGTGAATGGAATTCTCATTGTCCTGCCACTAGAATTAATATGCAAGCTTTCGTCTCTCCCAGGGCTTCATTTTTTGGCTCTGGCTGCTATGAAATATTTGGGGCCAACGACGGAGCAAAGCCCTAAAGTAAAAAGGTGATTCGTGTTGCTGGGACTTTGCATCCAAACAAGTACATGAAAAAGACAGTGGCGAGAGCCTGCTTCTCTGCGGAGGCTTTCCGCAAACCTGGGAATCACTAACTTGATGGGTCAGGGAAGTTCTCAGACAGGCCTGGGGAGAGGTGGGTGTGGTCTGTTCTAACAAGGCCACTTGATGCCTTGCACTGTCCATGTCTGCCTCAGGCTCACCCCTGAGCACACTACGTGTGAAGACGTTTCTCAACCCAGAACTTTATACCAAATGGCAAAAGATCCATGAAGGCTTTAGAAAAGTTCTGTGATGGAATACACTGTAGAAAACCTGCTAAAATATAACTGCAGGTTATGCACATATACAGGGAAGTGATTACACAGCACTTACAACACATCCTGAAGGAGGTTCTTGGTGCTGTGGTTGGAACTTTTAGGTCAACCAAGCGTGAGTGCTGCTCCCACCTCCCCATTGAAGGCAAAGAATTTAACTTCTCTTAGACTGGGTTTTTCCAGCTAAAATTAAGTTATGTTGAATGCTCATTTCATAAATTTGTCTGAGGATGAAATGAGATGGTCTAGGTAAATGTCTTAGAACAGAAGGCTATCGGTACTCGGTGTACAGGCAAAAATAGTCTGTAGCTGACCCGGGTAGTAATCCTAATTATTATGCATCAGTACTGTCCTTCCCTCTGCCCACACTCTGGGATTGATGAAAACCTTAGCCAAGAGTGACTGAAAAAGGAGGTATTTCTGGCCAGGCTCTGTGTCAATCTTTTAACAGTATTTTCCTAGTTCTTTATACTTGGCTGGTCTTTTGGGCCCCATGGACCCACGTCTATAAGAAGTGTGATAGGCAGGGATCTCCCAAACAGGACCAATATCTTAACCAAAAAGACAGACTTCTCATCCTCTGTCTCCTGCTGTTTTAAAATGTCACATTTGAGTGGAGTAGAAACCATAGTCCTGATTTGCTTCCTGTTCATTGAACAGTGCTGGGAAATGAGATGGCTCCTTCCATTTCTCCAGTGTTTGTCCAGAGAAGTGACCTCAGCATGGTGTCTCTCTGAGCTGTCTTCTAGTATCTGGGGAATAGATCAGAACTCAGGGGTCCCATGCCCTTCAAAAATACATCTTTGAGTGCTCTTTAAAAATGAGAAAAATAAAGACAATGAAGTGAGGTTTTTTTTTTTTTCTTTTCAATGAAGTTTTCAGTTGAAAAGAACATTCTCTATGCTGAGATTTGGGCATTATGATAGACTCTGTGTGTGTGTGTGTGTGTGTGTGTGTGTGTGTGTGTGTGTGTGTGTGTGAATAAACAGAGATCGCAGATAGGAGAGCTTAGTTTTTATGCCCTGACTTGGCAAAATTAAAAAAAAAAAATATATAGGCAGACCCAGGCTATACCCTCACCATTGCCACTGTTTTTTTTTGTTTGTTTGTTTGTTTTTTAATTTTAATTTCACTGACTCATGAAATTAAAAAGCTGGAAACCACTGATATGAACCACTCTGATATTTGAGGAAAGAAAATAACATCCAGATTAGCAGCAACCTAGACATGTTCCCCAGACCCCTGGGCATTTGCTGAAAAAAATTATTTCATGTTGTATAACTACATATATGTACATATATACACATTTGCTACATTTACACAATATGCACACATATATAGATACAGGTATAAGATACAGAGTAGACGTTGTAAATGGGGAGGGGGAGGCGCTAATGAGAAGCCATGTTTCCCCGATAAACCCGCCGTGGAGGAGGAGGAGGGGTAACCGACAAGTGTGCTGACACACTTCCACTGCACATGTAAAACCTCCCTTTGTGTAAATAGGTCTGAGGACGTTTGCTGTTGATGCTGGCCCAGTGCTTCCAAAATATTATGCCAATGTATTAAAAAAAACAAACATTTTAACTAAAACTTTTTCTATGAGAATTTCAACTTCAACCTAGTTTCATTTGGGTTTAACAGATCACTCTTTCTGGTGGGGGTTCAATAGTGTAGAATTGCTCCTTTTATCATTATAACTACAAGGTCCCAACCAGTACTCCCAGATTATGGTGTTTCCCCCTCTCTGCTTGTGTTTGCCAATGCTGCCTCAGCAAGTATTTTTAATAACTCCCCGAAAGAGGCATTCTATTGTTTTCCCAAGCTTCTCTGATGCTCCAGCCAGACATTGGCTTTCATAACATCTCAAGGCCCCACCCAGGCCATCCACTCTCCAGTCCTTGTCTGCCAGACTTCGGTCTTCTCATCTTCTCTTTCCCTGTGAGACCTTGGTGATTAATTTCTTGTGGAATGACTACTTATTCAAGTCCTTCCTGTCCTCCAAGATTCAGTTTAAAGGCATTTCCTCTAGGGATTCTCAGATCTCTAGTGTTTTAATTCCCTAGGAATTCTAAGATCTCAGCCTCTCCTCATTCTGCTGCACTTTGTATCCTGATAACCCAACGAACATGTGATGAATGTTGAAATCATTATTTATGAGCCTTTCTTCCTACCACTTACAGCCACCATATGAGCTCTTCCAGGACACAAGGACTAAATTATGTTTTTCTGTCTGTTTGTTTTCCTTTGTTTTGTTAAGTTCCCCAAAGTACTGACACTGTACATTTGACATAGTTTGGTAAATACTGACTAAAGTTAAATTGTCTTAAATTCTCACTAAAGTGTAAATGACTAATTGTCATGCCTCTTCAGAATGTATAAGAAAAGAGTCTTTTTCCCTCTGATAGATTTTTGTTCTAATAAGTCCATGGAGGGAAAATACAATTCTTGACCCTTTCAGGCAATCACACAAGATGGAGAACCTGAACAATATTCAAGTAGGTAAAGTGCCAAGGAAACATGGATTCATGATAAGAATTCCCACTGCGTGTCCCACTAATCTCTCCAAACAACATCACTGGCAGATTTTGTACAATATTAGCCTCATTTAACCAGCTATCATTTCCTCTTTAAAAAAAATCAGACGAGTTAAAGGCAAGCAGAAAAAAAATGCCTTTGAATTAAAATCTTAGCGTTTCTTTGAACATCCAGATGATTAAATGAGATCCAGACGAAAGCAGGCAATTTCCAAAAAAATAAAACCCAGCCAGGGATATCTGCGTTTCCTCATGTTTCTACTGGTAACCCCATGGTAAAGTAAAGTAATGATTGATTCCGAGAGAATTATGGCTATTATAAACTGTAATCAGTGGTGGATGAGAATAATTACATGGGGAAAGGGGGAAAAAGCTGAAACATGGCTGAGCAGTGTTCTGATGGATGGGGAAGTCATTTCCTGGCCGTTAATGACTGATTTTTCAGCAGTCAGCACACAAGCTTTAATCCCAGAGGGGAGATGGAGAAAGAAACGGCCACATTATTAAGGATGCTACCGACTTAACCTTACCAATTTTAATCTGCATATAGCTGGTACTGTTCCACCCCCATCCCTGTTCGTGCCTTTGTTCCAGCTATTGCTGGACATGCCCTCTGGGGCTGAGGTGAGGCTGGCCTTTATCTGAGACACCAGAAACAGTTCTGATTGTGGAGAGCTCTCCTGAATCATGGGGGTGGGAGATAGAATCAGGGCATCACAGCACAGCAGGCTGTTAGAACTGCAAGGAGCAGAGAAATCACCTTATCTAGTCTACTCCTTCTACAGCTGAGCCCAGAGGCATGAAGGGGCTTGTCCAAGTCACACCACTGATGGATTTTAGACATAAAGGGAAATGCCACACAGGATCAGAAGGGAGACCAGCTCTCAAAGAGACATGATGGGATCTCTAAGGGAGACAGCATTGCTTAATCCATTTTGAAGTTGGCGTTAACTTAGTCTTTACTCTGAGACAGAATTTGGGGTTCAATATTTTGCCTGCATAGTGGTTACTGGGTAAGAGATCTGAGAGGAGTAGGTTCGTGACATGATCTATTTTGGCTTGTAGACCAAGAGTGAGTACTCTGTCCTGTGACGCTGATATGCGAGAGAGAGAGAGAGAGAGATCCAATTTATCTTATCATTTGCAGTCATAAAACAGCATAACTGATGGAAATAGATTAGAAGTCATAAAACTGTGTAAAGCAGGACAGCCAAGAGTCAATTGGTGACAGACACCCCTGTTCAGAGCCATATGACTTTGAAGAGCCCTTTGAATACTTTTGTGAAGGGCTGGTTTTCCTCCCGCCTCCAGTGCAGAGCCCGCCCCGCTCCAGCACAGGCGGCACGCAGAGAAGATTCCCAATAGCATTGGGCAAGTGACAAATTCCAGCCACCTCTCTCCCTCCCCCACTCAAGGACAATGTGCACCAGCAGGAAAGGAAGGATCAGCTTCTAAGAAAATATGACTGCTTTTGAGCTTAATTATGTCAAGATATAAGATCAAGACTATCCAGATGCTGTTTATCCCATCTTAATTAAATTTGGACTCCTTTTGGGGAAAAAAAAAACCTCAATTCCAGGAAAAATTGTTCTGACTCTGAGACTGTTTGGACTCTGCTTTATGAAAACAAATATTTTAATCACGATATCCCCATTCTTGGATTTTCTCTGTGAAGGTATTTTCTCGAGCAAACTCTCTTGAGCAAATGTATGTCTTTGATAATGTTCTGCTCAACATTGTTAAATCATCTCAGTTTTTGCTTTGTGATCATTTTTAGTTTCCTGCAATCATTTTCAACAGGGTCCATTTCTTTCCAGGTACATTTTACAGAGACACTTTGAGAAATGATTTGTCCATCTGGTATTACCATCTGGTCAGCACACCATACCAGGGAGCCATGCTTCCCCCACTCCACAGGATCCTGATATATCTACACATCCCAGATGACATCCCACCCCAGAACCCCGCTCTCCATAGCACCCATCCCTCTAGCAGTGCATGTGACTCCAGATGCACCAAAGGCATGCTGTGTGAATAGGCCGGTTTAAGTCGTCCGTTTCCAAGTCAGAGGGATTGGGTTGAAACAGCCATGACTTATGTGTAATGTGTCGTATTTCTTTAGATTTGCTCTATGGTTGCTGAAGGGAGAGTGTGGGCCTCATCAGCTTGAAACATTAGCTGTAGGAATGTGGTTTCTGAGCTGCCCTTACTACCTTTCCAGCTACAGAGAAGGGAGGTGGGGAGAGGAGGGAGGGAAGGGGAGAGGAGGGAGGGAAGGGGAGAGAGAAAGAGAGGGAGAGAGAGGGAGAGAGAGAGAGAGAGAGAGAGACAGACAGACAGACAGACATACAGACAGACAGACAGACAGAGAGACAGAGAGAGAGAGAGAGAGACAGAGAGAGAGACTTCATATGTCCTTCAAGATTCATGAGTCTTTTCCAGTTATGGTAACCTGTGGACTCCCTCCTTTGCTCTAAACTAGATGGAAATGGGTGTCTCTCTCTTTCCTCTGGTGCTGCTCTGATTCAAGTTCTGGTCAGAGTCCAGATTTATTTTTAAAACTGAAATATTTATAATAACTGTGTGAGTACAAAAGGGCTATTGTACTTTATGTATTAGAAAGTAAACATATCTTCTGATTATAACTTGGATTTCGAAACTCACATAAGCACTAGTTGCAACCAATCTTTGAATTACATGTTTTGACTATGTGAATGAATGATTGAACAGACAGCTGGACTAAATGTCTTCCAGGTATCATCCAGCATCTATTGGAAACCTCCATTCTACTAAAGAGTTGTTGGAGTACACAGCTTATTTTCTTAATCACACAAATAAACACACACACACACACACACACACACACACACACACACACACACACACACACCCCAAGATTGTTCTACAAGGATGAACCAGGAAAAAAAAGAAAAAGTTCTCGAAAGAAAATATTTGGAATGACTGTTTAACACGAGCTTTAGGGAGTGTGTTATTCCCCGCACAGGTAATACCAAAGGTGGGACTCTGGTAAAAGAACTCCAAGGGGTTGCAGAGACTTTGGGGAAAGGCCTGCATACTGAAACCCTGTGGTCTTGCGCTGCTCTGCACAAATCTGTTCCCCGAGCAGAGAGCTGAGTGTGAAAGACAGGTGCCGGTCGAGGCCTACTGAAGGGGCTTCCTACCGAGGGACCCTCAGGTGGCACAGAGCATGAGAGGGGCCTGGAGAGGGACACTGGTGGGTGACAGGCAGAGCAGGCTGGTGGGGTAGCCATGCCAGCAGAGCATACCTGGCCCTGGGCTGGCACTGCCCCAAGAGATAACATCTTGCACTCCTCGGTTCCATCCCGGTGAAGTGCAATTTGTGAGCTGGGAGGAGGAAGAAGAGAAGCCACCTTTGGGCGCAAATATCAATTAAGATGGTTGTGACCACGGTGGCACACAGCTTTTGCTCCAGGCAAGATCTTCTCCATTTTATTCTGTCAGAATGGCCGCCTGAAGATGGAAGCATAAATGGATCATTTTGCAAAAGCCACTTAACCCCAGAAAATGAAGACAAACCTATCACAGCAACTGGATGTCTCTTTGTCTTATTTGTGCTGGAGGTGACATATTTCTGTGGGTTTACCAGTAGGTCACTTCTCTGTATTGGTGGGTCTGAAGTTCATCACAATGTGATATGTGTGTGTCTGTGTGCATATTCAGCCATAGACCCAAGGCAGTATATACATTTATTCACTTTTATTTATATACGTACGTGGCACATATATATATACTCACACACAGACATACCTGTCTTATCCATCACGGCTATTCTGTAAAGAGGTTTTTAGCAGATTCTTGAACAAATGAATCACCTTTTCTGTTGATGAAAGAAGGAATATTCATCATAGAAAAGTTACAAGAAGCAGAAACTTGTGAAGAAAAAAGAAATACCATCAATGATTATCAGTAGAGAAAACTATTGTGATTTGTCTATTCCCACCTTTCTCCTGCATATTGGAGGAATACCCTTTTTACAGAGATGAAACTGAGGTACATAGAGTTTTGCAAACTCCCATTTTCTGCTTAGCTCAATGAAAGGCATTTTGGATACACTTGTCAAAAAAATGTTAAGCCTACCTGATGCATTTCTTCCTGGGGTCTTCAGAAAATATGAATGTGTGACGTCTGCATGGGACTGGGGAGTGAACTGTGTCTCCCACCCTTTCTTTTGTAGATTGTGGCCAGGCCGACCTGAAGGAGCAGGGAGGGGACAAAGCATCGCTCCCTGGCATGCATCCCCTTGGCCCTTCCCAATCTCCCCTTCAGCCCAGGCTCTGTGTCGGACCCACCACTTGCTGTGGCCTGGAGGAGGCTTCTTTGTCAGTAGGGACAAAGTGAAGATCCCTTTCCTCAGATGGAAAGCACCTGTGTGGCCAGTTAATGAGGCACCTGCAGACTTAGGCACAGACTTTGAGCACCAGGGCATCTGCATTCTTAGTAGCCCAACAGTAGCTTGAAGGGGCTCTTGGCTATCTGCATTCAGTGAGGGCTCAAGTGCCGGGGTGTGCTGCTCAGGGAGAGGCAGCGGGGTGTGCTGCTCAGGGAGAGGCAGCCGGGTGAGCTGCCTGGGGCAGCTGAGTCTGGCTGAGCGTCTGAGCGAGTAATGGACCTTAGCAGGGGCAGCAGCTCAGGGCTTGACCACCAAGGGCCTGGCTGCTCTGCTCCACTCCGACTCCAGCCTTTACCAGATCCGCTTCCATTTAGTTGGCTCCAAAGCATGGAAGCTAGAAAGGAAAAGGGAGATGAAAGACAAAAACAGCAGGATAGAGAACAAACATTGTAGAAGAGGCCATTAAAGAAAGATTTAGGCACAAAGACATTTTTATAATTTTTTAAATCACCAATAAATTTCTTCTCATAAAAATGACAGGAAACCAATTTGGAATAAAGGAGAGAAACTCAGAGTATCACCGAAGATACTTGAAGGCAAATGAATAGGAGAGAAAAGAGGCTGGGCCCGGCCTCATGAGGAAGGGAGAGGCTGGTCCAGCTGACCTCAGGCCTTTCTGAGGCATGAAGTTTGAGGGCAAAAGTGTGAGGGGGATGCCAGGACCCACATAGCTCGCTCTGGAAGATCTGCCCGGGGAGGTGTCAGCTGAGACTTGACCTTCCCCTCCCAAGTGCAAGCAGAAGGCCACAGCCAGTAGGAGGGCCTCGGGAGCCAGAGGGCCCAGGGAGGAGTGGGGCCTCCATGGGCATCTCTGAGTGAGTACCTCTTAGCCCTCTGAGCCCACTGTTTTGACAATATCTGGGAATCTGCATTTAATGTCTTTGTTGGTTCACATGAATAGAAACTTTACTCTTCCTAAAACTGAAGCATTGTTTTTTTAAAAAAAACTTTTATATTCATTTTCTGTTCTCAACTCTTAGCTAAATCCTACGTGTGACAAAAATTGTTGGATGGAAACTAGACTTCTGGTGGTGATCGTGATTAGTATATCCAGATACCAAATTACAATACTGTACACCTGACACTTCCATAATGCTATTAACCAGTGCTAGCTACCTCAATACAAGTTTATCAAAAACTAAGTAAATATCCATATGAACACTTAGACGCTTTTTGCCGGTTGAAATGTTAACTGTTTCCTGGTTACAGAAGTAGCACATTCTAATTTTATATACTTAGGAGAACTGAGAAAAATACAAAATCTTTCCCCAGACTCTCATTTGGAAGTGGTGTTCTTTCTTTTTCTTTTTCTTTTTCCAAGTTGACCTGGGATAATACATGCTAGAACTTTGGAGCTTTTCTTAACTCGGGGCATTTAAAAAAAAAAATCTCAGGAGGTGAATTAAAAATACAAGACCTCATGGTTTAAGATGTTGTGTGAATCTTGTCATCTCCTCGGAGACTCTGAGGGAAGTCCTGCAGGAAGCACTACTGTTGGACCTGGTTTAAGGTCTCATGATCTTATTTGATGTTGAACACTTCATTCCTATAACATACATCGCCATCCTGTGGAACTCTTCAGAGCACAGTTTTGAAACTGCTGGTAAACCTCGAGACAGCCGCCAACCTCTGACTTTGCGTATGATGCTGGCCTGTTCACTATCAGAGCAGCTGGTTGGGCCCCCAAGGTCTTTTACGATGTAGCTGGCGTGGGGGCTGTTCTCTGAAACACCATTGATTGTGATTTTGGTTTGATATATTGAATAGGTTTATTATTAGTCTCCCTATTACAATTCTGTTAAAAACACCTTGGTGTCTTGTTTTCTGATGACTCTCATCATCATTATCAAGAATGACATTTATTGGACATTTACTGCTCCCAGACTTTGTACTGAGCCCTTTATGTGAATGTGCTTCTTTAACCTCACACCAGATTTATCAGGGAGACAATATCCTTCTTCTCATTTAGAAGATGAGGAAATTGAGGCTCAGATTAGTTAACTGCTCTACTTAGTGTCAGCCAGTTTCTAAGTGGTTTAACTAGGATTTAAATCGGCATGGCCTGTCCTTAACCATCATGATATTCACTTCAACTATCTCAGCTCTCAGGTTTGCAAATATTGACAGAGACTTCCTGTGCGCATCTTATACTTTTCTCTCAACATATTTATAGACCCAGGCTGTCTAATTACCTGACTTCCTCCTCTCCTCGCATCTTTCCCTTTCCTCTTGGAAGTATTTACTCTATTTCTACTAGATACTGAACACTGAGTTCAGTGTTAAAGTGAAAATACAGTCGAAGACATGGAACTTTCCCTTAGGAGGTGAATAGTTCAATGTAAGACTCCAGCAAGTAAATCAATGACTAAAACAGAGCACATGTTCCTCTGAGAACCCAGAGGAATAGTATCCGGATCAACGGGAGTCAGAAAGAACCTCCCAGAAGAAGTGTCAAGAGAAGTGAGTTTTAAAGGGTAGATACTGCATTAACTAGGTCAAGGATTGACATTATAAGTAGACAGATGGCTGTGCTTAATGAATGGAAGGAGGAGATGGTCAAGGAATTTGGGGCACTACCCATGGGTACCAGAGTTGGGTTGCTTGGAATGGCTTTCGCAGAAAGCAGATTAAGTAGCAGGCAAGGTTAGGTCTGGAAGGGGTCCTGTGTGAGAGGTTAAGGGAATTTAAATACATGAGAATGCAATGAGTAGGTTTGTGTTTAAGAAAAATCCTTCAAGCAGTAGCGGGGAAGCTACTGGGGAAGGGCATTAAGAATAGGCAGTTGAATCAGGAAGCAGGAATTTATGGGGAAATAGGGCAAGGCCAATGTAGGTAGACAAGAAGAAATAGAGAAAAGAGCTGGAGGGAAAACTAAAAGGAGTTGATTGACTTTTAGGATGTGGGAAGTTGAACGAGGAATAAAAATGGCTACTGGATGTTTGTGGTGCAATGGCAGTGTGAATTGAATGGGAGAAGAGATAACTTAGGAAAATGATATTACAGGTCATTTTGGGAACCTGGGTAGACAAAGTAGGTGGCAAGGAGCCTACATGTCTGGCTTGGAAAACTCAATGGGTGACAGTACCATTGAGACAATTTGGGTCTCCATCGTTGGAAGTTGAAACACCTATTATTTGACTTGTTTATGCTCCTAAAACTGAAACATTGATATAAAAAAAACTTAAATTTTTGTTTTCTGTTCTAATCTTAGCTAAATATTAACTCTGAAAAAATTATTTTAAGATAGATGCTACTTTTTTATTACAGACATCTTGATTTTATACATTTGGGAATATTGAGGAAAGTACAAATTATTCATCCATACTATTCCCTTGGAGAGATGTTATTTGGAAATTGTGTGCTCTTTTCTTTTTCTCTTCATTCTTCCATATGTTCTTTTCCTTTCTTTCTTTTGTATTTATTTTGTTTTGTTGTTTATCCAATCACTTATCTATTCATTCTATTGATACTAATTGAAAACCAGTTATATGCCGAGTTCTGTTGTGGGCTTTGAGGACATGACAATAAATAAAACAGTACCTCAAATTGCATAAGTCTAGTGGGAGAGATACACAAGCCAAAAAATGTGTATGGGTGGTGGGACATACTATGGGCAAAAATAAATAAAGCTGGGCAAGGGAGCTATCGAGTAGTAGAGAGTTTCATGTTGTGTAGAGTAGTCAGGAAAGATTTCTCTGAAAACCTGATTCTTTCATAGGAGCCTTGGTAGAATAGGGGAATGCTGGAGGCATGTTGAAGGAAACAAAACTCTGGACAGAGGGAGCATCAAGTACCAAGGTCCTGAGGGGACAAAATGCTTAGCATGCTCGGGGAACAGCCCATGACTGGAAAAGAATGAGCCAAGAGAAGAGCAGTAGATGAAGTTCTGGAGGAGGTAAGCAACCAGATCAGACACAGTAGAGAACAAACTCTCATAAAGAACTATAGAGACCAGTTTAGAAGCAGTCCTTGGAGTACTTCAGTAGTCCTCAGAAGAGATGATAGCACTGCGGATGGCTGGGTTGTGGGAAAGTGATGAGAAGCAATTGAACCTGGATCCATTTTGAAAGCAGATCAGAAGGATGAATGAATCAGGGGTCAAAGAGAACACCCAGAGTTTTGACCCGAATTGGAAGAAAAGAGTTTTTGTTCACTGAAATGTTTTAAATGTGCTTATTTATATACCTGCATATGTTTTTATATCGTTGAAACTCTATTTTGTATCCGTCTTCACCACTGCCTCCCTCCCACTTATTCATTCTAAAAGCAGAAAACTAAAAGAAACCAAACAGGAAACATACTTCCTGTTCACCTTCTTACTTTTCCTGTCCTTTTCCCCTCTGCTTTTCCCTTTATACTTGTCAGAAAACCAAAATATATGTGAATTAAGCCATGCATCTGAATTTTGCTTGTGAGGGGACTTGGCAGGAGACTGCACTTTATTTGAACTGTGTGGCCCGTGGCCAAGGGAAATAAAGTTTAATTAATGCTAATTTTTCTAACCCCTGTCTTTGCCTTTTCAGCAAAATAAAACTACCTTTGGGAGAACTGGCAAAAAAAGTTAAAACAGACATCACACTACTAAATCTAGCCATTGATATAGCAAAAATATTTTTTTACATGGTTGTATTTGGTCACAAATGACAAAATATTTTATCCTGCTCCTTTCCTTACCTAACTCTACTTTATTTATTTACTTTTTAAAAAATTGGAACATGTTCGTCAATTTTCATTTGTCTTCATTTCTTTAGAAGATTTAGACAGTCTGTGAGCTTGTTTGCATTGGGCTGTGATCTGAGTGCTGGCTTTGGTTGGTCCTTGTTGCCTCAGCTAAATTTCAGGGTGCAAAGAGAGCTGGCTGGGTGGGCCCCCACTCGGTTACTCAGTTAGGATGCAATTTGTTGATCTTTCTGGTCTGTGAGAGGACATCAAACCAGCTAGGTGGTGGTCAGCTAGTAGGAGGAAACTTTCACCCATTTCTAATAGGTGACAGACTTTGTTAATTCAACTTAGAACCAAGGTGTGTCCTCGCTGGCCTGCTGGTGAAGGCCACTAGCTGGTAGAGTTGAAAGGACTGCCTCCTTGCCTTTGGTCTATTTTCTGAACATTTTTTCAGGTTACTATTATAAATTAATTGAAATATAGATTATACAGTGGTCTCTGCTGGCTACAGCATTCCCATGAGACAATTTGTAATGTGAAAACTTTACCATCTTCTGACTGAGTAATCATTAGAGAGAATCTAATTTGGTCCCATTATCTCCTTTATTTCCTTAAGTCAGATCAAAAGACAAAGCAACCAAAACACATAAAAGGAAACAAAATCCTTCACCATGTTCTACCACTGCCACCATCACCCTATTTTTAAAATGCTAAATTCAGGCCTATATGTGGAAGGACTCACCAAGGGTCACACAACAGGTGGACAGAAGCATGGCTGTTGTAAAGACTTAGACACATTTGTTGTTTGGTTATTCTTTGACCATAGCCTTGGATGAGGTCATGAATGGGGTCATGAATCGGCAGTATCTCACCTCTAAAGTTTGTCTTTATTGCACTAGCCTCCAAAATATAACTTGGTACAGTCCTTTTGCTCCTCCAGCTTTCTCCACTAGAAATATCTGGAGCAATGAGTGCTGGAGGTTGGGATAAAAGAAGATAAGCTCAGGGTATCGTGAAGATGAGACCAGTTGTGACATGGGGCTGTTCTTCAGTGGAGAGTCAGATATGCTAATGAGACTCCATTCCTGCTTATGGTCGATGATTTTCTTGATCTCAATTCAATCTACGTCGGTCTCTTTTGAGCAGTGTGATACACTTTCAAGGAATTGCAGCATACTGGAGCTGGAAGAGATCTTAACAGTGGTTCATTTTTCAGTTGCATTCTTTCAGGAGGGGTGGAGTAGGGTTGGGAGAGGAGGGGGAAGTTAATGCCCTAACAAATGAGGACATTTGTTCATTTTCCAGAGAGTGAATTAGAAGCAAGTCTAGAGCTAGAATTCAAGCTCCTAATTCTTAGTCTACTGTGTTTTCTATTACTCCAAGTTATTTCTAAATCTTCATTTCAGAAGTTTTCTAATGTAAATTATTCTGCCTCCACCACAAGTTTGCTGATGTAAGTCCTTCTTTCATTCTCTCTCTCTTTCTTTTTTTTTTTTTAAGATAGTCCTTATTGATTCTTTTGGAATCAGAGTCCATTTTGAGAATTTATGACAGTTGTCTGCTTACTTCCAGAAATATGCAGATACTCATGTCTATACAGCACTTAGTGTGCAAATTCAGGTAGTGTGGAGCACCCGAATGTCATCCCAAGGACCTGTGCAAGTCAGGTCAAAACACCCCATTTAAATGTTTATTCTAAATGTTGCTTTACATATTAATGTCTTCTACACTTCCAAAATTATACTGTAAAAATATTCTGATGGACTTTGTTCCTCCAGCATTTAAACAACATTCTAATCAAGGTTGTGTTCCTTCTTTAAGCTGCATTATCTTTTGGCTTCTCAACTTGCCATGACTTTTCCTCAAAGCCTTGAAATGTTTTTTTTTAATGAATCTTCCAAAAGATTTCATTTCAAGTATATCTTTATCTGGGATTTTATTTCATTAAATTTATTTTCATTAAATTGAGAATATTTTTGTTCTATAGACCATAGAATAGTTGAAAGACTGCAAGGTTAAATCTGCCAGCTCTGGACCTTTCCCAACAGTGCGTCAGGCATTATTTTATCACTACATGACAATTCCAATCAGAATCAAAGCTTGCACTGACAGCCAGAGTCTGCAGGGTCACATTTAAGTTTATCACTTCTCAATGCAGAAATAGCATCTTTGGGTTGTTCATCTAGGCCATTCATTCTGTCATTCAACTGATGACTATTTCATATCTTTCCTCCCTCCTGATATTCCACTGCCTCTTCTGCCAGCCTCATCTCGGCTGAATCTCCTGTTTTCTCTCTCACTGAGAAATTAAGGCAACTTGAAGCGAGCCTGCCTGGGAGCCTATCACCATATCCTCCCATCCTCCTGCACCCATATTGTGAATGCCTGTGTGCCCTCTGAGATGATAAACTGTCCAAGGTCAGCCCCTCCACTGTGCACTGGATAACATTCCTTCTCTCCTATTCTCAGAGTCAGCTCCAGCAGGACTCTTTCTACTCAAGCATCAGCTTTCCTCTCTCTAGTGGATGACTCCCAGCAGCCTACAACCCTATAGTAATCTTTCCAAATGTGTAACAAAAATAGAACCCTCCCTTGATCTTTCATCACCCTCTAGCTATGGTCAGATTTCTGTGCTCCTCAAGACATCAAAACTCCATGAAAAACATGTCTCTACTCTCAGGGTCCATTTCAGCATCTCCCACTCTCTTTTGATTTCACTCCCAGCACTCCAGGGAAACAGCTCCAGTCAAGGTCACCAGTGAACACCATGTTGGTTACAACTATTTGCTGAGCCTTGGCTGTGTCATCTATTGCCTACCCTCCCCACCTCAAGCCTGAGTTCTGTCCCTGAACTGCATTTTTGTAAAACACTCAGGCTCTCACAGGGAAAAGGAATGAGATTTTATCCAAAATGCTCCCCAAATCTGACAATATTGCATGTCCAATCCCTCCTTTGTACTGTGCAATTGTATGAGACAATTGAGCCCATCCAATTGATAATATGAAATTGTTTGGGTCTATATCTACAAAGTGGGGCATGGACAGAATTTATCCAGTAACTTTGGACTGAGGTATTCTGCTCCCTCGTATCATCATTTTTGCCTCGGTTGAAGCAATTTGGCCTTGAAGGATGTGGAGGATTGTCCCAGTGTTTGCTTTCCCTTTTCCTGCGGAGAAGGGTGGAGGATCTAGAATGTCACATACTTTACTTCAAAGGAAAATGCACAGTATGAGAATGGAGTCTTAGGGACCAAGCAAGCTGCACCCTGTCTTAACAGACATCAACAGAGATGGTCTCTCTTGGGTCCTGGGAGATATGACTGTGAATCAGAGTCCCAGAGGAGGTCCTGAATGGACAAGACAGTCATGGTGGGTGCTAGCGTTGGGGTGGCTTTTCTAATAGATACATTAGAAGGGACTGCTGTGTAAGTGATTCACGATTTATTGCAGTGGAATATGTATGTCTTCCTCATCCACCAGGGGGAGAGAAAAGAATCCCAATGCATCTTTTAAGAACTCAGACTATGTCTTCCTTGTCTCTTCATGGTACATTCTCCATTCTATTTCCTTCCAGAATGAAAGGTTCATTTATTTCCCTAGATAAGGTCTGTATAAGGGCAAGATACAATTTAAATGCAGTCAAGCTTAAGATAAATCAGTCATAAAGAGGCAATTATTTTATATTAAATCTGTGTCCTTTCTGAAAAGGAATTTGTATTTATCAATTAACTCTTTTCCACCATTTAATTTTTCTAAAGGAGATCATGAACTTAAAAATAATTGTGTTTCATAAGACTTAGTTTGAGAGTTATCTTATGTGAGTCACCTTATTCATTAATATTTTATGAATAATATTAAGAAATACTGTGCATTTGTTTTCTTATCAGACCGTCCAGATTATTAGGTTAGTAACAGAGAGACACAGCAGGACACTGAGCTCAACAAACAGTCAAACATATTTCAGTCAAGCTGGTGTGTGAACTTCAGGACCCACCGCTGCATTATCCAGGATCTGCTACTTAATTTTTCACTTTCAATATCTTTGACCTGAAAATGGTGATACACCTGGTATATAACTGTGGTGAGTCTAATGTTTTTGCCTGTTGCCTATATAGTTCCTCTTTGTCTAGACCAGGTCATTTCTTTTTCTCTCAGGAACAGTCCTACCCCTCTTCTGGGCCCAGGAGTCCTGCTGGAGCTAACTTCCCTCCAAGTGTGGGGTCAGGCACGTGACACGCAGCTGTCAATCAGGACACCACATTTCCTTGGGCACAGTTATAGGCAATATCTATTTCTCCTAAGATAGACCAGTGGCTTTTGCTAATGCTAGTAGAAAATCATGATCTATTTGTTTAATTCTCCAAGAGAACTGTAAAACTGATAGACTAAAAGCCTGGTGCTATACATGTCTATTTTTTGCCACCCTTCACGGGAGGCTTCCTGAGAATGAAACCAACACAGAGAAAACCAAGGGAAAAAAAAAAAAAAAGAGAGAAAGACAGTGTCTTAGAGCTACTGAGCCAGTGGCTCTATTATGCCCAAAGGACAACAGTGCAGCTCTGAATTTCTTAAAATTGTCAAAAAATAATTCATTTTTTCAAAAGTCGCTTTGAAGTAGATCTCCTTCACTTGCAACCAAAATAATCCTAAAAATGACAGCTATTGGAGTTTCAAGGGATAACCCTAAAATATGAAATTGGTAAGTCAAGTACTGAGGCTTGCTTTTGTAGGCAGTAATAGCTTGCCCAACATTTGCATCTCTCTGTCTTCAAGATATATGTTAGAATTGAATTTTATAGCATCTATGATTGGGTGGGACCATGAGACATTTTGTGCAAAATTAGCATATAATTGCAGGTGCAAGATTTTCCAGAGCATTTCTTGCTTTTATGATGGCAATTGACTGTGTTTAAGATGCTGGATTCCTGTGTGTGGATAATGAGAAGAACCCCTTACTGATCAGCAAGACACATACAGCATGAGAGATGCATCTTGTCTCAGAGGCTGTCAGCCACTGAGATTGCAGACGTGTTGGTTGGTGTAGCATAATCTAGTTTCTTATAAATGGTATGGCTGCTGAATCTTGGGATTTAGATTTAGATCATATTCCTCTTAAAGCTCAAATCTTAAGAGATTTAATAGGAAATGTGAAGATTACATCTTGCAGACTTCAGTATGGCCCTACAGGGAAGAAAAGAGTTTTCCTACAAGTTGACCCATCTGAAAACATCCTGAGGGAAAATAGGATTTCTTAGGGGAAGCCCTGTTAGCCTGTGGTCAGCAATAAGTCCATCAGATATTTATGACCTATGAAGACTTGGCAAAGTCAAATTCTGTTCCCCGAGTCACAGTTAATACATGCAAAGACAGGGAAGCTGGAGACTCAGACAATGATAAAATTGGGATATGGGATAACCAGATTCCGGATTGTTGGAAGATTCCTAGCTGACAGAAAGGATGACTGTCAGATTTCTCTGTGTTGTACCACCCATTGGACCATGTTCTGGGAATAAGGACCTATCTGTACTTCCCCTAACACCCCGTAATAGATACACACCTGTGTCCAACCTAGGACACACAACACCTATCACTAGCACTGTGGCCAAGGAAATATGGACACCTAATATTGTATAGCATTACTCAGAGGCAGAGGCCAAATGGAAACACAAAATCATTGCTAAGGGACAGAAGCTTTATAGGCCAAGTCCATATTCAACTGAGCTTTGGGTAAGTACCAGAGCATAGGTATTTAAACCCACGGGCTCTGGAGTCATCTTACCTGAATTAAATCTCAGTTTCTCTTGGTGTATGACTTTGAGCAAGATCCTTAACTTCCCTCTGCTTCTGTCTCATTTCCTAAAAAAGAGAAATAGTAATAAGGTCTACTTTTTGCAGTTATTTTGAAGCGTAGTTAAGATAGCATATGCAAAGAGCTTAGAAGAATACCTGAATACTGAAAACACTCAATAAATGTGTTAGGTACCATGGTTATTAACCAAGATAATGGACAGATAGTTTGAAGCAACTGATTGCCAGAGAAACTCCATTTTTACATTCAAATGCTTATAATTGCTCAATCCCTATTATGAATGGGTCTAACCCAAACTGACAGGAATCAGGCTGCTGGAGGAATGAGTGTTGCCTCTGGAAGGGAATTTCTTCCCTAAGCTCCTCTCACATGGGGTCATGGGGCAGTGTGCAGGAAACAGTTTTCTAGAGCCTTCCAGGGAACAGACTCGTGACAGTGAGGTTGGCAGATCCTATACCCACTACCAGGCAGCCAGGGCAGGCAACCCTTATTCAGAATGAGAGCACCAGCTGTAAAATAGTTGCTACTGTAGGTTACTTTGATTTTTCCTTTCCTACATGAAATATTTTTATTGCAATTGCTTCATTTTTCTTCCACCATTGAGCACTGAGGATGATTTTGATTTGCCAAAGTAAGAACCAGAGCTGAATTTGGTGATAAGAGTCAGAGAGAATGGAACTGCTCTGATTAATAGAGGGAGAGAAAAATATGCAGGTTTCTTGGGCATGGAAAGGCACTGAGAGGCTTGTGAATAATATGAGGGATGTAGGAAGTATATGGAATAAAGTGCCTGGGGCTGGGTTGGGAGATGAACTCGTGAAAAGAGGGCAAAAATGATGAGAACAAGGCTGCCTAATAAAGACCTGAAAATGGTTCACCTGCTCCAATGAAACCCCATGTCTGCCTCCTGGAGGCTTTTGAAGGTGTCTGCTGCCTGAGAACACCCTCGTGAGCAGATTTTTGTAGCAGTTAAAAAAGAGCTCAATTCTGCATGTTGCTGACACGGTCACACATATGGATGAACATGACCAAACAATTAGGTGTAGAAATCCAGATCCAAAATAAATCCCCCAACTCATGAAAACTCACAGAAATATGAAAGGAAGGTCTTGATGGCCAGAGTGTGGAATGGGGTTTCCAGTCCCTCTTATCTTGATATTAGGGAACAGGGAGACCTGCTGACAATGGGTTTCCTCTTTTGTCAGGTATTAAAACCTTCCTGAGATGAGAATGAACACTTGTAGGACATGCTCCATTTTCAGAGTGCCAAAGAATGGAATCAGGATGAAAAGTCCTTCTGTGCGTCTAACACACCAAAGCTGAAAAAGTGCCTTTGGAGTCCTTCTGATTCAGTGGAAGTGAGACAACTCATGTATGATTTGGGTGAGCTGCCTGGGATTATTACCTTGTTTTTTCTCATTTTGAATATTCCCAGTTTTTTTCAGGTTTCATCTCAGACCCCAGAGAAGTCTCTCATGCTTCCCTATACAAACAGCCAAATGGCCCTCGCCCTCAGGGTTGATTTGCTCTCAGGTTTAAGGTGAATGGTGGGGATCCCCCTGGCGAGCTGACAGTTCTTTAAGCGGGGTGACGTACAGTTGCCTTGTCTGACTCCACTAAACTTCGAGTGCAAGAGGACTGTGATGTGTCACTGAAGGTCAAAAGCTGGCCTTCTATCTCACTCTGGCCCAGAGCACACCACTGCGTTTGGATTATCTTCCACTATCCTGAGAGGGGTGTGGGAATTCCATCTCATACCTTTATCTGGGGCCACTGGCAAGGGGTGTGTGTTTCTGAAACAGTTTAAGAACAAGAAGCAAGGCATCTTGTACAAAGGAAACTCAAGTTGTGCCCTGGTGGTCTAACAGATAAGTCTGTTGTCTCTGACCAGCACAAACCACCTACATGCCAAGGACCTGGGATTGTGTCTCATGGGCTGGGGTAGAATGAGGAACAATCAGGATGAGCAACTAAATAAAATAAATAAAAATACTTCCTACTTCTCTCTCTTCTTTCTTGACTGCCCACTTGCCTTCATTCCTGCCTGTACCTTTTCTTTAAAAAAAAAAAAGAATGAAAAAGGAAACTCAAGCCTCACACTGGCAGGACTCCTTCCATGTCTCTAAAACATTTCCACATGCACTTGATCAACCTCTACTCACTTTGCTTGCCAGGCTGACTGACCTTCTACATCCACTCCATAATATCCACTGGCTAAGTCCACATCATGCCTGACACGCTGAGTAAAAACTGACTCCAAGACAGGATCTTCGCAGTCTCCAGGCTGAGATCCATGAGTGTACCATGAAAACAATTTAGAAGGCTGCATCCAGAATTTATCATGGAGGGAGGGAGGGAGGAAGGACAGGACAGGAAGAAATCAGAATGCATGACACACAGTAAGGGGAAGTAGTGTGGGATTTTTGTTTGAAGGGCATGGATGCTTTCATATTTACATTTGTTTATGTGAGAATGTATGAATGTGTGTAATTGTGAGTTTGTGTGTGTGACTGGGCTGTGATAGCAAATGCATTTCTTATTTTAGAAGTGAGTTCAAGAAGTTTGAAAGCCCCTGCTTTATATGCCCAAGCGCCTCTGTTCCTACCCGTCGTACAGTTGTGTTAGGACCAAGAGTTGACGAATCATTCCATCTTTTGTTGGTAGTTGTAACTGTCTAATTTACATTAGTATTCATACTCATTTAAATGAATTTTAAAATGGATAAGCTATGACTGGGGAGCGGCTGAGCATTGTTTCCACAAAAACAGAATGATTAAGAAAGATTTCATAAAGTGTGATGCTAAAAAAATACCTAAGTGGGGCAAATTAAGTCTGAGTGAGATCACTGTAAAATACTGGTTTAAATGTTTTTTAAATTCAAGAATCTCAATTCATTTTGACAAGAGTCTTTAAGCTTTAATACCTTTAAAGAAATGGATTTGAGCAAGACAATCCTGGGAAAGCCCCAGCAACAAATCCACACAGAAAGAAGAGGCCTATGTCATACAGCCGGTGAATGCACATGTTTTAAAGCAAAATAAAATGTCTGTGGCATGTATTTATCCTTCTCTGTTCTCTACCATCAGAGTTTTTGATTGGCACATCATCTTTTGGGATGCAACCCAGCTATATTAAACATGGTTTCTACTAAAGCCCAGCCCATTCTATCCAGAGAGGCAGGTAATGCAATTTCTAGTAGCCTGTCTCCATTTATAGATAAGAAAACTAAGGCCAGGGAGTGAGGTGGGGTGGAATTTGACCCACTAGGGAAAAGTATGAAAAAACCTCAAGAGTTTAGTTTGTCATCTTTTTTTCAGTCCAGTAAGAACCCATTGCATTTTATGTAAATTTTGAAAAAGGCATTCACTTTCTTATTTTCCTAGTAGCAATATGGTAAACAAAGTTAACTGAAATCTCTCCTTCAGTCAATAAAGACCTTGGTGAGGGAAGTATTTATCAGCTTTTTGGTTCTATCTTATTATTGCTTGTTTATTTCCTATTTATCTACTGCAAACAAAAGCATTCATGGCTATGTGACAACAGAGGTCAAATATCGCAGATATCATTTATAGATATTCAAATACAAGTCAGCAAACAATTGTACACATATTAATTCTGTATCAAGTAATGCTAGTTCACGGATTCATTCAGGAGTTATTTACTGATTGTGTACTATGTACCAGGAACAGTTCTAGTTACCAGAGGGAAGCAGAGAAAGGCAGAATGAATGTGAACTTAGAGCCAGAACACCTAGGCTCAGGTCACTCTTCAACCACAAGAGAAATTATCAATAATCTACTACATATCAGACATGCTGACATTAATCTTGAGTGAGATCACTGTAAAATACTGGGAGAGAGAAATGCTAATAATCAGAGTCTTGATTCATATAGCTTTATAAGAGTCTTTAGGTTATAAAATATCTTTAAAGAAATGGATTTGTTCAAGAAAGACCATGGAAAACTCCCATGAGCAAATCTACTGATCATCTACTACACTGAGTGAGGGTTCAGTGACATATAGGGACCACCAGATGATAGTGAGAAAGATCGTTGGCCCTTGTGGAGCTACAATACAGCATGGAAAACAGATGTTATGTCAATAATTACGACAATGAAAGAATTCTGGAGGGGAAGGTCAGTGCTGGAAACTCATAAGAAATTAAGTGTTGGACTTTCTAGAGAATGTCTTTAGTTTCCTTATTTGTCCGTAAAATGGACAGAGACATAACTGCCCTTCCTATTGTCCCTTAAGGGGTTTCATGAGGTTCAAATAAGAAATTTAATGTGAAAAAACACCCTAGAAATTTAGGAATATTACTAGAAATAGTCTCTGGCACTGTCCGTGGTCCAATGGTACCTAACAAATGGAGGCGAAGGGAAAGAGAGAAATGATATAGTGAGGAGTAATACACTTAGAGATGGTTAAATAACTTATTTGGAGGAAAATTCTTACATACTTAAATAACTACAAGGTTTAGAAACCTTATCCCCCTATTTTTCCTATTTTTGCTTTTGATACTTTCCAAACCTGCTAAGGACTTTTCTTTCCCCGCTTCCCCTCACACCGGATCCTATTCAGGGTGTGCTTGCTTCTACATCCAGCCAGCACAGAGTTTTAGTCTTACTTTACCCAACACTACCCAGCATATATCTGGGCATTTGTACTGAGAAGACTGCTTACACAGTCCTTTCCTACAAGCGCTACACAATGTGACAGAAGCCATCTCAGAATTTTCCAATTTCTCTCTCGCCCTAGTCCAGTCTCTCTTCCGTCATTCTTGGCAGGTAACCTCTTCCACCCCCTACCCCTATTTTCCTGAGAAGAATGAGTCCGTATGGATTATAAGAGTTCACTCCTTCTCAAAATAATGACTCCTGGGTCCTCCTCTCAAATTTGTCTCAGAAGAGTCTTGTTGGCCTTCTAAGCTTACTCCTACCCATTTCTTCTCACAATCTTTCTTCTTCAGTTATCTTCTCAAATGCTCTCCTTCATCCATGCACAGCAAGTCTCCTCTATCTTGGAAAGACAACAACTCCTGAATCCATTGCATCTCCAAACCACCATGCAATTCTTCTCCTTCCCATCTTGGCCTCTTTCTTAGTGAGTTCTCCATGCCTCCCAGCTCCTCATCACCAGCTTCTAAGTCTGGTCCCACACTCCTGCTCCCGAGCCTGCAGTTGCTCTTAGGAAAGGTTTCATGACTTTCTAACAACAAACTCGATGTTTTCGTTGACTCTTTCCATGACAAGAGTAAGACTGTATAAAAAAGGTACCAAAGACTTAAACAATGCTAAGGAGCAGAAGCAGGTGAAGAGAACTGAATTAAGAGCATAGGTTTATTTGTGGCCCCCTGCTCTTTTCCCTTTTCCTCTTTCTTGGAGGTTACCTCTATGCATGATCCTAGGTTCTCCGTGTTCTGCTCTGGATTTGTTTAATCATTGGGGGCTATTAGACCTCTGGTATAATAATTTACAATGAAGTTTCTGAATAATTTGACCAACCTCATGGTTTCCAGATATTCTCTCTAGTATGTCATCAAAACTTGGGGACTTAAGTAAAGCACACCACCCAAGGCTTATAAGGCTTCATTCATTAAGTCCTTTAACTGCTCTCCACTGGATATAATAAGTGCCTGCCTCCCGAAAGTAAAGAATGTGGGATATTCCTAAGGTTTACTTAGGAATGTGTGGAATGAAGTCAACTCTGACTATATGGATAAGTACTCAAAACACAGGGACTGTTGTAAGCATTAATGAGCATACCAGATAAGGGAGAAATTTACCTCTCATGGATTTCTTAAACAATTTATTTTCTCTATTATCTAGTAAGCAGGAAAAAAGTAGTTTATTGTAAGAATCATCAAGATAATACAATAAAAGAACAAATTGCACTTTTTTCACAGATGCCAGAAATGAGAAACAGTGTGGCCTTTGCAGGGCCTTTTTGTGAGCTACTTCTTTTTCTCCCCTATCATAATGACAGTATGAGAAGACTCTGCTGCCTCCCACCCCCAGCATTGGATCACTTAAACCACTGAATCAGTTGTTTCTTGGGTCAACCATTTTATTGTCATGGACATGAGCTGAGACTCAAAATGTAGTCTTTGTTAATTGAGGTCTGAAACTCTAATGTATAAAGAAACACAGGAAGGTTTTGATATTCAATTTCAATAGCTTTATGATGAGCAATCATTCAAACTTTGTATGTTTCAATGCAGTTACAAAATATTTCTATCTAGTTAACTCTCTTGTTAATTGTCCATTAATTTTTCTTTTGATCAATTCAGGATTCCAACTCACTTTCTCATTCCCAGGGTCTCAGTGCTACAAGCAGGTATGCTTCTCATCAACATCTCTGTATATTTTGATTCTATGAAGCATGGAACCACTCTATTTCCCTATTGGCAATGACTACAATGCAGCTCAGTATCAAATTTGCAACCTGACGTTGCTAGCAATGTATATCAGGGAAATGTACATCTATAATTTGTATCTAACCTTACCCTATATATAATTTTATATATTTATATTATTTACCTTTATCCCAGTCTCCCATATGTACTCTTTTTCTCATTTATTTGATTTTATTTATATTCTTTATGTCATATGTAATTATGTAAGTTACCATAAATCATGCTAAAAAATAAATGCAAACTTTTTAGAATGGTCAAAAAAGCAACTCATCTTTCACTTTGACCCTGATCACCTCTCTAAGTTCCTCCTCCATCACTCTTGCCCTTGTCCACACTGCCTCCCTACTTTCCTTACACTCACCAACACTGTGCCAGCCCAGAGCCTTTGCATTGCTCTTCCCTCTACCAGTTGTACTCTTCCTCCCTATGGCCCAGCCCTCCCTCTCTGAGGCCTCCCTCCAATGTCACTTCACAGAGGCTGCTTCTGCGCCACATCTAAAGCAGCCTTCTCTATCCCTTCACTTCCTACTTTACTTATTTGGAGACTGTATAATGACCAGAAGGAGTTAGAGCAATCCCATTCTTTTAAACACCTTCAGCCTTCCTTTCCCCTAGATGGTTTCTCTCACTGACGTCTATCATGGCAGGAGAGTTGCTTGGACAATTCTCCACCCATCTCTGTATTTGTGTCCTTTCCTTGTGAGTTTGTAGCCTCAAGAAGTGGCATCTACTTCCCTATCTCATTGAATATGACTCGACCACATGGCTGTCTTTGGTCAATAGGTTAGGCTGGATGGGCTGGCATGCTGGTTCCAATCCCAGCTGTGGGCTCCATTCTCCCTCCTGGAACTCTGTGGTGTTCACAAGGACAAGCCTGGGCTGCCCTGCTGGAAGATGACACACCACTTGGGAGGTCACTTAGTCACTGCTTCTGAGGCCATTCTAGACCAGTGACTCACCCCCAGCCTGATCCAGCAGCAGACTGTAGAAGCATGAACAAGTCCAGATGGGCTGCTGCAAGTCTTGGGAACCAGCAAACCACTTACCCAACCCTCAGGCTCAGAAAAGATAATTCATGGTTGTTGGTTGAATTATAACACTTCAGAAACTTTGTTACTAAGAAAAGCTAGCTAATATATTTACCAATATTCTTTTCATTTCTGCCCCTGCTTCCCCCCCAAAAAGTTAAGGAGGCTTGGTCCTTGAGAACAAATTAGGGAGAGGGCTTAAGACACATTTTTCTTTTTAAAGGGAAGGTACAGGAATAAAGGTGAGTAAGCATACAGGTAGGCTGAAAGAGAGAGAAGGAAGAAGCACTTTATTTTCTTCTGTTTAGTTGTTCACACTGGTTGTTTTCACATGGACCTGGAACTCGAACCCAGGGGCGTGTGGTCTGCATTCTTCGGAGGCGATTGACCCAACCACTGCTCCACCAGGGCATGCCTTGAGTCACCATTTTGAGACCTCCTCTCTATGCTCTTTCATCTTAGGATCTAAAGTTTCTATTTATGTGAGTATTAACTGCCCAGAAGAGACACCATTTGTGCTGTGAGATGTGTTTTCCATTGTGATAAACCATTTTTCCTTTAACCCACAGCATGGCTCCTGTGTTTTCAAGGCTGAAGGTCAATGTTAATTGGCATGGTTGTGCAAATATTCTTTGGGCATCAGCTCACAGAAAATCCTTGCAAAGCAAGGGATCCAGCAGGAACAACAGCATCCTGATCATAAGCTTAATTTTACTGGCTCACCACAGGCCTTGTTTTCTGGTGATTTAAAAAAAAAAAAAAAAAAAGGCTGGGGACTCAGAAACCAAAATGGCTCCAGAGCTGATGTTTGCCCAAATTACCTTGATGAGAAAGCGGGGAGCTGTAAGGCCAGCTTTGCCTGTAATGGGCACTTTGTGCTTGTCTGGCTCCTCATCCAGAGTTCAGGGAAAAATCTATTTAGTGAGATCCACGCCATTCACTTCTCGAGCCAGAGCCATCTGGGAGAAGTCTTGCCCATTTCTTTTCTCATCCCCTAATTGGAACTGCTGACTGACTCATCTGTACCTGAGTGGCTTAAGATGAGGATGCTGAGAGCTCTGGTTCCAAAGCATTTGAAAGAGCAGCAGGAGATGTCATTCACATTGTCTGCATATCCATTTGGATGGACGTGGATGGATGCCAGGTGCAGCCAGCCTGGAAGGTCTCTGTGCAAAGATTGCTGATGTGCAGTGACCCCCGACTGCACTTCAGCAGCTGAATTCCACTGGCCCCAGTGAGCCAAGATTGAGCATGTTTGAAGTCAGCTGGTGAAGAGTCAGGATGCGTTTTGTGAGCCTTCCATCAGCATCCCGGGGAAACAGACAGGATGTCTTCTCAAAGAGGACTTTGACTGTAGTTTCTGATGGCAAGAGTGACCTCCAGATTGGACATGAAAAACAATTCAGATGGTGGTGGTTAGTTCCAATTAGTCACCCTCGCATGTCTACGGATACCTGAAGGGGTTGAAGAGCATCCTTCTGGCTAATGGTTTGCAGTCTCACAACTTGCTCTTTCTGTTAGTCATTGCTTAGAAGGCCAAGCTTGCTGCCATTTGCAGGTGACTGGGTTTTTCTTGTCCACAGGAAACTTGCTGGTATGAGTGGAGATCAGAAAGGCATGGGGGGAAGGTAGGTTTCCCCCACACACTGTATTCCTTGGCACTTCACAAAGTGGTTCCCTTTTAAAGAAAACATTCAAGCCATTCATCAGACACTTACTGTGTACCTACTGTGTGCCAGGCACAGTCAGGCAGGGACTATTGGAATAAACACACATGCGCTGTGCCAGAGGCACGAGGCTTTTTTCTGAACATCCAGTTTCTACTATTCTGAGCTGAGGGCAGCACCTCTCTTCTCCCTGCACCCCTGTGGCTCTAATGTGACTGGACAGACCTGAGAGACTGGGGAGAGGAGTCCTTTCCCCAGAAGTGTGATGGGAAATGCTTCCTTCTTATATATTGATGAAAAGGAGACTTCTGTCTTTTGTGAATTTTTATCCCATCACATTCCAAATGGATATAAAAGCTACAGGGCATAAGATGGAAGTGGAAAGGCTATAAAGGAAAAACATAGATATGAAGGAACCTGTGCCACACATGCTATAAAATATGCCCTGAAGTCCTGTGACTGTGACTGGCTAGGGAGGAGGAGCATAAGTTCAGCTCTGGGCATCTTGGATTCCTGGAGGAAAAAGGAAGCCCTGGAGGGAATGTGTGGGTAGAAGAGCCAGCAGATGGCAGGCCTCTTACTCCCTCAGCATCCTGCAGAGGGGCGGACTGGTGGCCTAGAGGCCTGTGCTCCAGGAGAAGGACCAGCGCCTGTTGTTTTGCCTTTTTCTAGCATGAATAAGAAAGTCCTTAAAAAGGACATTTTAGGCTCGGGTACCAGTCTGTGCTTAGGTAGTGCCAGCCGCTCAGACTTTAGAGAGCTTGTCCTTTGGAAGTAATTTGGTTAGCAGCCTCTCTGGCTGGAGAGGAGACTCATCATCTAGCTAGCTTATTGCCATGCAGCCCAGAGAACGTACTGGGGCCTGGGGTTGTTCCTTAGTCCTCGTTTCCAAAAGGTTTCTCTTTATACTTCGGAGTCTCCAGAAATTACAGCGTTCATCTCTGGGCAAACCCAAAATAATGGAACCATCATGCAATGGGGTGTGTCATAGTGGCAAATATGGGATCAAAGAATCTTGGATTGACTCTCATATGGACTGCAGAAGTGTCTACACACAATGTATCATGTGAGGGGACTGCCCTCTGCTCCCCCAGCCCCAGGAGGCTGGCCCACAACACCTATCACATGGAAGAATCCTGGGAACCTGCTACTGAGATTCCTCATCACTGTGCTCAGGTCTTTCTGTTGCCGTCCGTCCTCCCCTCTGTGTATACAGTTTTTATTCCTTCTTTTCTCCCCCAGATAAAGGAACACTATACCCGCACACACTTCCTGTGGATTTGTCACATAAATAGCTAAAGTGTTGGGTCAGTCATGCATTCCTTCATTCCAATCTACTATTGAGTGCTGAGAAAATCAATTTCTTAGGTAATAAAATTAATTTCTTAGCAACCAGATGAGTCTGCATTATTGCTAACACAACTGAGCCAAGGAATTTCAAAAAATCTACAAAGTGATGATATAGTATCTACTCATTATAGGTTAATAAACTGATAGTATAGGACATTTATTCATTTTCATATAAATGTAGTGGCTACCCGTTACCATGATTTATTCCCCAAATTTAGTCTTGTGTGCTTAAATTGAGAAGTTACAACATAAAAGTTTTATCTTTATAGCTGTCATTGGTGTCATATTTATATACATGCTACATTTGCCAACTGAGTAGTAATATAAATTCAATAACTTTAAAGACTATATATGTTTCCCTCTAGTACAAATGTATATTCCTTTATATTATAACCTCATTTCTATAAAGGACTATCTGCCACAGAATGAAATCCAAATAGATTCAAACATTACCCTTTTCCTTTCCACTGGAGGTGCATACAGTATCAGTTTAGTTCCCTTTCCCAATATTGAAAAAATAACCTTAATATTGAATGGGAAGAAATGACTAATGAAAGCATATGCAAAACCAATTTTTACTGTGAGAGTCCAGTTTTTGCATGTGGTTGCTGCCTCACCATTCACATTTTAATATTTCTCTATCTTTTTTGTAGTCTGAGGTCCTACATTCTATATTGCTATTAATGAGAGTTTCAAAGTCAGATAAATTCAGATTTGAAAGAGCTGTGTGACCTGATGAAAGCTATTTTATCTTCTAAGCCTCAGTTTCTTCATCTAAAAGAGAAATAACAGTAGTGTGAATAATATACAACATTGTATAAATATATTACTATAAATATAAGTATCAGTGCTATAAATATTTATAGCTATAAATATTAATAGTACTATAAATATAAATATATAATATACATTGCAAAGATATATATTATATAATAAAAGAGATAATATTACCTCCCTTGTTTTAAGGATAAATGAAATAGTGTATGTAGAGCATTAGCATTTAGAGAACCAGTCAAATAGTACTTAATAAATGCTAATCAGTGGGATAATTACTGTTATTCTTTTAAAAGTTGAGCAAAAAGGTTCCAACTCAAGTCGTTCACATTTTCCCTATAAGTTCCTTTTTTATTTTAAAGAAGCATTGGGTAAGCTCAGCAGTTAGATCAAGCAAAAGAGCTGTAGTATTTAGAAGCTGCTGCCACCTGATAACTTTAATTCATGTACAGGAGTTAACATTAAAGAAACTAGAGGTGGGAAGTTCTGTATTAACACTTTTGATTTTTATGTTTTACAGGTGAGAAAAAAGAGGGAAATAAAATTGAGATTTCTTGTCCAAGATCATATAGTGAGAGGTAGAGTAAAGAATAAAGGTTCTTAGATTTTTTTTCAGTATTAAAACGAATATGAATAAAACTCATTTAATATGAAGTTCATTTACTATAAACACAAGGTCTTGTTATTAGTATCCTAATAGAATGTGTGTTAATGTGTAAAGAAAACTCCCTTGAAATTACAAATGTAGTCCTACTATATAATGTATTTTAGTATTTTAATACATGCAATGTATAACCAATAGCTGCACATCTATACTATACAGCATTACACATCCTTTTTGAACTTCCAGCAAAACTTAAGTATACTATTTTCTCATAGCACTAAACCCCATCCACTCTTTACTCCTGCCAAAAGGGGTAGGGAGGAAGAGTGGGACAGAGGAGAGAGGGAGAGAGAGAGGGGGTGGGGGGAGAGAGAGAGAGAGAAACAGATGGATACATTTTGGTTTGTAATTTTCATCCAGAGGAATTCAGATAAAAGTGGTTGCTAATTCCAAATAAATTAAGCATTTTGTCATTTTATTTTCAAATAGTTTTTAAACCCCTCCAGCTGACACTGAATTTCCTTTGTAATATTATTTATTGCCATCTATGTAACTAGGCTACTTGGGAAAAAAACAAAACAAAAATAAGTTTTCAAACTGTACTTGGAGTACTGAGTGATCTGTGACCAGTTATTACGGAGTTGAGGATATGATTTTAATATATAAATGGTTCTCAGTATTATAATTATCCTTTGTTCTTTGCTTTTGTGTCTGGAAAGTGTCCTTTACATGTCATACATATACATATACATACACACACATATCTATATCTATATCTATATCTATAGGTATATTAGTCTTGCTTTCTTGGAAAAGGCTGGTAAGAAAGGATTCTGAGGAAAAAGGATAGCCTCACTGTGAGAGCATCTGCTACCCTATTTTCAGATCCAAAATTAGGCCCATGATGTATAGGCAGCATATCTTAAGCAGTAAACACAACACCACTAAAAGCTCTAGAGACTGGAGGAAAATGTCACCTCCCTTGTCTTTCAGTTTCTGCATCCAGAAAATGCTACAGACGATCCCTACCCCTTAGATGGTGTCTACCTCTCTGGACTGAAGTGTGATCGAATCTACAACACGCTTCATGTGTTATTGCTGTTGCTGCTGTGAACAGATTAACTGCTGCCGATGCCATGAAGGACATATCTATAAGACCAGCAGAGGTAAAGGGTGACTTGTGCTCAAGATACAAGAAGAAGGGAAAGGGAAAATGCGATGAGAGAGCAGAGTGACGTTGGCACCGTCTTTCCCAATTCAAAGACGGTGTTGTCAGTCCACCATTGGAAAGCTCATCTTGAGAGAAAAGACAGCATTACGTCTAAAAGACAACCTGTCATGGGGGAGCATCCCACATACTCTTCGAACAATAATTGTCACTTTCATGCATCATCTGGTCGCCCTTAGATTGCATTCAGTAATATGGCAAACAAGCAATTATGCTCCAATGTCTGCTGATCTCTATTTTAAAGTCTTTAGATTTTTATCTTTAATGTGCTTTATCTCACTGTCACCTTAAAGGGCAAAGTTCCCCTCAACAAGGACATTAGGAGTTCAAATAAACAACTGTAAACCAGATAAGAAAGTTGGACAAATCCAAAGAGGTGAAACTTTTTCTAAAGGATTTTGAAGAACATACTATTTAAAAAATAATAATTTGTATTAGATGTCTCTCTTCATAATACTTATGCTACAAGCAAAGATGTCATATCAACAAATTCTTACACATAGAAGAGAATCTGAAATCAGATTTAGACTCCTAGCTCTCCAGCAAAAGATTTTGAAGGAGGACCTTCCCCCAAGCACACACACACACACACATTTTATTCAATATTTAACAAAATCATGATGTTCCAGGCCTCAAACACCTGGCACACTCCTTTTTCCCAGACCTCAACGCTACCAGGGGTGCCTTGCAGACAGTGTCAATAAGACAGGAAGAGTCGATGAAGATCCAACCTTCCTGTCACAGTTCTGTGAGCTTGAGCTAGGTAGATTCAGGACCCTTGCAAAAAGACATGATATTTTCTTAAGTATGAGATGTTATTGAGTCAGATTTACAAATAGCTGAATGTTTAAAATAGGCGCCATCACCTGAATCCCCTCATCTCTCAGCAATGCCATGCACCAGTTTTGCACAAATTGAATTGAAACCTTCCCATACCCACAAAGTAAATTTTTCAAAATGGGTGGAGAATGGCAGGGTTCCTAGAGTTTCCCAAACAGCTTTTCAAAGAGATGTAGTCTGGCAAAACTAAAATTTTCTCATTTTAACTGAGGAGATTTCCCCTTCATTTTAATAAGTTGTCATAAAATACATACAACACAAAATTTTCCATTTTAAGTGCACAATTCAGTGGCATTAAGGATGTTCATACTGTTGTGTAACCATCACTACCATCCATCTCTACATTTTTATCATCCCAGATTGGAACTCTGTGCCTCTTAGACAGTAACTCACCACTACCTTCTTTTAAAAATCCATTCATATTTAAGTGAAACTTAGGATTAGGCATGGTTTTTATTCTCAATTTCTTCCTTAAAATACATTATTGTCAATTTTTTTTGATGCTCTTATACTGTTATATAAAGCCTCTTATTTTCCATCCAGGACTGGAGTTTCACCAACTACATTAAAACATTGAACAAGGATGTGTGACACTTCTGGACTCCTATTTCATGTCCTTCTTAAGTGGTTTCTTAAGTGGGACAGGGTTTTCCATATTCTGACATGCCAGACAACATTCTTTTAGACCCACTTCCTCACAATCTATTCCTGACAAGAGTACTTTTTGTTGTAACAGAGTTATTTTCGTAGAGCCCACTATTCAAAATGGCTGCCTTCTATATTCTCATAATGAACTGAATTGGTCATGCTCCCACAAAAAGCTTTAAAAATATATATTCTAACAGATGAGATATAGAATTTGGATTAATATAACTTTAGGAAGTGTCTCTTGGTCAAAATAAGGTTTTCTATTTTAGTTCATATTTAGCTTATATCTCTACCGGTTCTCCCATTAATTTATTAAGAATCATCTAAGTGCCTGCTGTTGTGCCAGTCACAGGAGAGCCAGAGATGCTTGAGTTAAAGTCCAATGGAAGGACAGGAGCATGAAGTCATAGCATATCATAGCTACGCAGGAGAGTGCTGGGACAAACAATGCAGTGGGAGCCCACAGAAAGATTCACATACCTTCTCTGACTTCACAGAGGGGGAGGCGCCTCAAGTGATGCCTGAATGAGAATTGAGAACTACTTGAGAGAGAAGAGGAGGAAAGTTGTTCCATGTTGAACAACAGCATGTTCAGGAAGACAGGCATGGAGTCCTTCTAGTGGTCATATAGCGCTGACACATGGGGAGCAGAAGCTAAACTCAGGAGATATTGTGTGGTAGCATCATCAGTGTTTGGTGACTGGTTGATTAGCTATGGGAGCTGGGGGATGGAGAAGGGGAAGAATTAAGAGTGAATAAAACTGCTAGTTTCAGAGACTAGATAGATTGTGACTATGCTTATTATTATTTCTTTACTGCAAATAACATCTTTGGTTTTAATAGTGATTTAGCCTATCATCTTGAAAAAATATGCTGCTGACGTTTTCAGGTAGAAACAGCATCAGTCATTTTTAATAAATCTCAGTGGAATATTACTTTGAGTGCAGGTTGCAGAAATATATGACTGTAACAACTGATATCTACACTTCACAGAAACACTAATTTATGACTTTTTGCCCAACTTTTTATTTTGCAAAATTTCAAAGCTACAGAAACTTTTGAAAGAGTACAAATGAATAATTGTCTACCTTTCATCAAGATTCAAATACTGTCAATATTTTGCTACATTCTCTTTCTCTCTATCTCCCTCTGTGTGTGTGCGTGTGTGTGTGTGTGTGTGTGTGTGTGTGTGTCATTTCTGAGACACTGGAGAACATGCTGTGTTTATTTCGATGTTTCAACCCTAAACATACCTTCTTAAACAAGGACTTTTTCCTACATAACCACAGGATTATTATTGCTGGATTTTGTTTTAGTTTCTAAATAATTATATTAAATTTTGGGGGCAAGAATAATAAATAAATGATGTCCTTTGTATTAAATACTTCCCCATCATATCAATATGTACAACCCAAGTTTGCCTTATTATTGATTACACTGATTTGGATCACTTGGTTAGGTGATATCCTGTTATTCTCTCCATTGTAATTTGTAAATAATCCTATGATGATAATTTCAGGCCATACAACATGTTGTGCATAGGTTAAGCATCTGTTGATGACACTTGTCTGAATCAAATATGACATTAGTAGGTTTGCTTTCTAATTAATTTTTCTTTAATAATAGTTCCTCCATTGCAGCATTTAAGCTGAAATTTTTTGCTGTTGTTGTTTGTTGACTAAAAATTTAAGACCAAAGGAGATCACCCAATTTTATAAAAACATTTCTCATGAAATAGAGCATATGTTAGGAAACTGGCCAAAAAAACATTATCTGGATATATTTTAGAAATCAGCATGTATTTTTTAAAGGATAACTCTTGCTTATGATTTAATATTATCCATGATGTTCAGCTTTTATAGTTTGTGGAAGAAATGCTGTAATATGTCATTTAACATCATAAAGGAATCTCACGTCTGTCCACTGATAACTCATTGGCAATACACTACAGCTGTTAAGAGGCAGCTCAGGGAAGAGGGAAAAAAAACCATAAGGCAACCATCTGACTTTAATTAAGAAAGAGCATAGTCCCCAAATGTACAGGAAAGAGGTCTTTTGCAGGTCAAAGTCTTACAGTGGAACTTGAAAAGAGGTAATATAATGACTCTATTTGTGAAGTTTAGCTCATGCTTTAAATAATTTTATAATATGAAGGTGCAGTCTCCACCCTTTCCTGAAAACAAGTCATTCTTTTCTATAGCTATAGTAAACCCTCATCTAGAAACAAAAGTCCATGCTTTCTAATTATTGAAGGATTTCTAATTATTGAAGGGCAGAGACATCATTAATAGAGATGAGGAAGGTTATGAGTAGAGGGTTCTGCAATGTAGAAGATCAGGCTCTCAAGTTGGGACATGATACCTTTGAGACATTCATTAGACATCCAAGTGGAGATAAAGAGGTGACAGATATATGAGCTGATGCTCAGGGGAGCAGTCATGGCTCCAAGCAAACATTCGAGAATCTTTTGTAGATAGATGCTACTTAAAGCCATGGAACTTGAAGAGAACCATCAGGGAGTGAGTATAAGGAGAGGAGCAGACATTAAGAGATCAATGGGGCATTTCAATGCTATGAGATGAACTAACAAAAGATGAACTGGCAAAGAAGGGGCAACCAGTGTGATCAAAGGTAAAAGGTTAATGAAGTGTGTTGTATCTTCAAGAACAGTTGGTAAAATTACTTCTACAGGAGGGAGCAATGAACTGTGACAAGTACTACTGATATGTTAAATTCAATGGACAGAGAGAATTAGATTTAGAAGCACAGAGATCATTGTTGATATTGACAAGCACAGATTTGGTGGTGCAGTGGGACCCAAATCCCGAGAATGAACTACCTTCAAGAAATTTTTCTATAAGGGGGCAGGAAAAAGTGAAGGAGACAAAGAAAAGTGTAAGTATTGGAGAAGAAATAAACTCAAGATAATTTTATGTTTTAAGAAGGAGAAATACAAATGAGATGATCTTACACATGGAATATAGAAACTAAACAAAACAAAGCAAGTAAAAATACAAAACAAAGATGAGCCCTTGGATGTTGACAACAGAATTGAAATGTCCAGAGGGGAAAGGGATGGGTATGGGTTAGCAAAGGATAGTGGGGTCAAATGGTCAGTGATAGAGCACTATTGAAAATTTGGTGGCATGTATGGTATGTGATATATTTAATGAATAGCAAACCTGTACATCTAAACTTACATTATTTTATAAGTCAAAGTTATCTCATTAAAAAAAGAAAAAGGAATTTGATAAAATGTAGCATCCGTTCAAATTTCATCCTTAACAGATTCAATAAAAGGACTCAATTTTACTGTTACCACGTAAGATTATTCTGGAGATACTAGCCCATGAAATTACAGAAGATAAAGTGAATACAAATACTGAAAATAAGAAAGCAAAATTATTATTATTTATGAATTATATGATTACATACCACAAAAACCTAAAGGTATCCCCTGAAAACCTGTTACAAATACAGATAATTAAAAAAAAATCTGGGTACAGAGTTATCATCCAGAAAAAAAATTAAAAAACCCAAAACTTTATTAAAATAATCAACAGGCAGTTGGAAAATATAATTCAGAAAATACTTTACTTATAGTAGCAACAAGTATAACTTTTTAGAATCTTTAAAAAATTCTTATGAAGACAACTTAAAAGTGTTCTTGAGACAAAGAATTTCAACAAGAAGAAAAGCAAAGAGGGATTCAATAACATCAATATGGTAATTTTTCTTAAATTGATTTGTAAATTTAATAAATTACAGTAAAACATTAACAATAATTTTGATAAGCCAATTTCAAAATTCATGTGAAAAATGAAAACTAATATCTAGATGAACTCTTAAAAATTCTAAGAAAGAATAGTAATGAAGTCAAAATAGTAGAACCAGCATTACATATTAAAACTTATTATAAAGCTACAATAAGTAGAAGAGTGCAGTGTTGATGTACAAATAGAGAGAAAATAATAATAATAATAAACATATATAGACATTTAGAAGAGGATAGATAAATTAGTAATACATAAGCACCTATATGAATTTAGGATATGATTGAAGTGGCATTTCAAATCACTGGGGAGAAGGTAGATAATAAGATAAATGATATTTGAATAACTGGATAGTATTCTAGAAAGAAATTAAGGAGGATTCATACCTCACTTCTCACACCAGAGTAAATTCCAAATGATAACCACAGATTCAAATGTCAAAAAAGATGAATTCATGAAAGTCCTAAACAGATGCACCAAAAAGACTTTAGAAGGATACTCAAGAAACTGGTAACATTACCTTCAGGCAGGAATTACCACTAGATAGTTGGACATACGTGGGAAGGAGCTAAACCATGTGAATGCTGACAGGTTCATAAAATAAAAGAAATAAACAGAGATGATCAATGTGAATTTTTTTGCATTAGTGAGATTACTGTACACAGTAGGCATTTAATAAATATAAACCCTTGGAAATGCTTAGAACAAAAAACTTAGCCTTTCTAACAAAACATTTTTCTCCCTTGCCTGAGCTCTTGGAGAAGCTGGTCATGCGTGGGAAAGGGCAGAATATGGAGAGAAGCCAGTGAGAGGACAGTGATGGACACAACTGAGCAGGGCGGAGGCACAGAGACCTAGTGACATGCTGTCTGTTTGTCTCTACAGTGCTTGGGCACAGCATACGAAGTGAAATAAGCAAGAGACAAATAACGCAAGAGACTTAATGCCTAATACAGTTTCATTCTCTACTTGTTGAACTAGAGTACCTTAAAACTATTTCTCTTTCTAGCCTAAAGGTGATACAAAAAGCTCCAACTTCCAAACAGTAGGCTCAGAATATCTCCTTGATCCTAAAACTTGGGCTGTTTTAGCAAAAATAGATTCTTATGCCCCTCTCTGCACTTGGAAAGATGAAAAGGAGTAGTTTCACTACTGCTATTCTGTTTTTGTTTTTGTTTTTGTTACTGTTTTTTTTTTTTTTTTTTTTTTTGGTGGGGGGGGTAGGAGTTAGCCAGCTTTATATAACTGCAAAACGCGAGATAAAATGTACCTTGTGATAATTTGATATACATAGACATTGTGAAAGAATTTCCACTATCTAGTGAATTAACATCTATCACCTCACATACTTATCTTTTTGGGGAGGACTCAGGGAGAATATTGACATTCTACTGTCATAGCAAATTTCAGTTAAATGACAGAGTGTTATAGTCATCATAATATACGTTAGATTCTCAGACTGTAATCACAGTTGGACGTTTGTATTGTTTTACTAATCTCTTGCTATTTCCCCACCCCTTAGCCCTGTCAATCACTTTACTACTGTTTCTATGAGTTCAACGTTTTTTTTTAATTCCACATAGAGGTGATAGCGTACGTTATTGTCTCTTTTTGTCTGATTTATTGCATTTAGCATGATCCCTTTCAAGTTTCATCCTTTTGTTGCAAATGGCAGGATTTCCTTCTTTCTTGTGTCTGAATAATACTCTGTGTGTGTGTGTGTGTGTGTGTGTGTGTGTGTGTGAGAGAGAGAGAGAGAGAGAGAGAGAGAGAGAGAGAGAGAGAGAGAGAGAGAGAGAGAGAGAGATACAGCAATGGAAGAATCCGGCCCCTATAAAGGATTTTCACGATGAATATGAAAGAATCAACCAGGGAGTGGGGAGATGGCGGGAGAAGAACAAAAGTAGAAGTTGGAATGTTGGCTCTTCCTCAAAGATATTTCCTGTGTATTTTCTTTACTGAGAATTAAATCCAGAGACTTGGATTGATTGGGATTTTTTGCTATTTAGTTATGTGAGTTCTTTATTTATATTGTGTATTAACCCCTTATCAAGTATATGACTGAAAATATTTTCTCCAATTTTGTCGTTTGCCTTTTAATTTTGTTGACGGTTTCCCGCTGCTGACAGGCCCTGTTCTGGAACCCCAACCTGGGCATGTCTGTCTTCCTTACAGTTTTGTTTTTGTCTTGATTATTTCTTGTTTTCTCTGTGAGCATAATATTTTCCTTCCCCATGAGACTCGGCTGAGCCCCCAGTACGTATTAGGCACTGTGCTCGGAATCTTTGTGAATGATGTTCGGGGGAGAGGAACTAAAGAATGCTTCCAAAGAAGACTATTCTGAGTGGCGAGATGGGAGCCCTAGGGACCAGGTACTGTGTCCATTGAAGCTGTTACCTGTATCGTTTGGGAGACTCTTGGCGCTTTGCTCTTGCATTTCTCATCCAAAAGCGGGGAACAAATAGGAAGAGCAAGAAACAAATAGTCTCGTGAATGTGAGGAATTGCTGTTGGTATGAATCAAAAAATATTTTTTTTCCTTACCTGTCTTTCTTTTTTTAAAAAAACTAAGGTAATTTTGATTTGCAAAATAAGATAAGTTTAGATGTGTAGGTTCATGCTTATTATTTTATGTTTCTCTGCCTCTATCCCATTACCTTTTCAATCAAACTTTATTATTTTTGCCCCTGTTCAGTCTGTGGCCACAATGGCTCCCAAGGGACAAATCCCTGTTCGTTTGGTCACTTCTTCTGCAACAGCGTCTGCTGTAGTCTTGAGCCTTTTAATAGGAGAGGGGGTTTGTGCAAGTCATTTCTGGCTACCTGCTTTGACTAGAGGAAGGGATGCAGGCTTGCTGTGCAATGAAAGTCAAATACCCATGCGATGGCAGGCAAGGCCTCATGCATCATTTCAGAAATAAAGAGCTAAAGCCCAAATAGGCTCTGAATCAGGGATGCCTTTCAGTCTTGGCAGATTTTTTAAAGTCTTTAAGTTTCACCCTTAATAGAAATAAACTCCACAGCCATGTGACCCACAAGAATAATTTCGAGTCTTTGGAAAATCATTCTCTACTATTTGATAGCTGATGTGCTAGCAATGACATTATACCTACCCACTACTTCTGTACTCCGATTCTAGGAGAACAATCTATTTCATATTTATGCTTTCTTTTATAGGCCTGATTGAAACTAAATGCTGGCTGGAGGTCCATTAGAGTTCTCTGAACACAGCCTCAGCAGAATTGAAAAGAATATAAGCTGATTGTTCTGAGCAGAGGATCCCAAGTATGACCGTTCATTTGTTCTTCCAGAGATACTTTTTTTGTGGTTTGTTTTTGGTTCTCTTCCAATTTACATGTTCACCAAAATCCCAAGGAAAGGGAAAAAAAAACATTAAGAATTTTTTTCTATAATCCATTTAAGTCAAAAATAGAGAAGAGAGAGAAAAATGTGTAGCTTTCAAACACCATTAGTTTGCTAACGATAGCTTTCAGCCTGTGACGGTTCTCAGACTGATAAGATGCTCCTAACATCCACCACGAAGGAAGAGGGCCATTTATAGGCCCCTGCTCTGTCTGCCGCTTGCACATGTTTTCAAACATAATTTCATGCCTGCTTTCTGACAGCTCATTAAACAAAGGCCTCTCGGTGCCTATATTGCCGGTCTCCCCGCTGAGAGAGTAGCATATTTACGGCCTTTGCAGATTGCTGGCTGCTGGCGCCTTCTCTTCCCCGTGACCTGCCTGCCAACTGCTTATCAGTCTCCCCCAAAGGTGACATCCTCCTCGTTTGTTTAGGTAGCGATGGTCCCTTGTCTGACCCTTGGAGGCCAGCGGCAGCGTGATTCGGGGCGGCTCCTGCACCGGCTAGGCTAGATAAATGCAATCAGGCCGCTGAAGACAGCTCGGCAGCCCAGGGGAGCCCCGCCGGGCTGAGCGCGCCCATTCACGCGCAGGCTGGCAGTCCGTCAGCTCGACAGCTGGCGACGCGCAGACCTTGTGGGATTGCTGCCTCAGAGAAAGCAAACAAGGTTTCGGGAGTTCTGAGGAGCTATCTGGGGCTGTGTACCGGGGTGAGCCGAGCGGATTGCTCCTAATTACCTGCCTCTTGACTGCCATTAAACCATCATTACACATCCAAACCCATAAAAGCCCCAATGAATGCAGCACCTTATACTTAATTTTTATCCTTACTTCCTGCCTTTGCCAAAAGCATTTTGCTGGGGTCCTAGGACAGATGAAGACATCTTGGATGCAGTGAGAGGCTTCAGGCTGCATCCATCTGCCATTTCTGGATCTGACAAAACGGGTCACAGGTTTCTGCCCTTGTGGTGTCTGAGAGTGAAGCATCATTTCCACTGACCAGGAGCAGAGAGAGGGGAAGAGGGAAAGAGGGAAAGAAGGAAGAAGCAAGAACAAGACCTCTATTTTCTTTATTTTTTCCCATCCAGGTCTCGTTCACTCAGCTCTTAGCTGCTAGGGCTTAATGGTCAGGTTCCAGGGGCAGGTATTTTATCAAAGCCTCAGATGACCTTAGCCTCTGAATCCTGTATTGTACCTCTGGGATCTGACCGGTGCCAAAGAAGGACCAAGATCTCTGTGTGACAGCATTTGCCTTCTGGGCAGATGACAGCAACGCCACTACTTTTCAGTACTTCCTGGGAAGGAGGCAGTGCCTTCAGCATCTTACAGAACTTCCATTCTTTAAGGCAACAGCAATCTGAGGGAGGAAACCTTAGCCCCATTGCACCAATGAGGAAACCAGTGCTCAACAGCACTGAAAGTCTCTACCAAAGTCCAACTATTCAGCAATTGAATCCGGGTGTGATGATTCCAAAGTTCCCACTTGACCTCCCTTCTGAATCGTTCACTATACTGGAACACCACTTCAAAATGAGATGTTAAGTCTGTTTCTCCTCTGAACATTCTCAAGCCCAGTGTGCATGCCCATCAGTGGTAGAAATGGTGAAGGGCCCCAGCATACAGCACTAGGAGGGGGCAAGCAATCTTCCTTTTTCACTTCCAGCAGCTCCCTGGGTAATTCTACTCATGGTATCTTCAGGTCACACTTTGAAAAATAACTTCCTAACCTGGGAGTTACCTGGGGAGAGAGCTGTCTCTTTTACCTGTGTTGTCCAGTACCCCTCGGGGGCTTCTAGCATACAGTAGGTACTCAATACATGCTGAACAGTCAGAGGAATGGCTGTCTTCAATTTTACTCCTCTGTGTCTTGTTTTAAATTGCACTGACTTCTATACTCTAATCCTCTTGGAAGGAAGCAAGAAATAAATCTTATACAAATAACACTTATGTTTCCAATATGCCCTGAGCACTGAGGAGGTGGTGTCTTTCATAGTCACATGGACTTCCCCTTGCATGGACACAGCTGAGCCTCTGACTCCCGGCAGTTCAGCATAGCAATGGCTCTACCAGCTCTTACTGTTTTACTGAGTATTTTCAATAGAATTATCACTGCTTAAACAGCATCCCCATAGGCACGCTTGTTGGTGGTGGTACATAGCATTGTTGTGCATTACATGTGCAGGCAGTGCTTGTTGCGATGTGCTTCACCGTGACTGTGTTTTCATAAATGGAAGGTTTGTGGCATCCTTTGCCCTGAGCAAGTCTGTCAGCCCTATTGTTCCAACAGCCTGTGCTCACTTCCTGTCTTTGTGTCACATTTTGGTAATTCTTGCAATAGTTCAAACTTTTTTTATTACTGTTATAGCAATTACAGTGATCTTTGATAAGAGTTTTGTAGTTGTTTTAGGGACCCATGAGCCGAACCCGTAGACAACAGGAAGCTTAATCCAGAAACATGGGTGTTCTGACTGCTCACTCGCCAGTGTCCCCCCATCTCTCTCCCCATGCTAGGGAGTCCTGCTTCCCTGAGTACAATATTGACATTAGGCCAGTTAATACACTATGGCCTCTAAGTGTTCAAGTGAAAGGAAGAGTTACATATCTCTCACTTTAAATCAAAAACTAGACATGATTAAGGTAGTGATGAAGACATGTCCAAAAAAGCTGAGAGATGCCTTACTCTTGCACTAAGCAGTCAGCCAGATTGTGAGACCTGAGGGACATTCGGAAGGGAGTGGAAAGTGCTGCTCCAGTCACACACGAATGATAAGAACGCGAAAGAGCCCTTTTGCTGATGTGGAGAAAATTTTATAGTCTGAATAGCTCACACCAACCACAACATTCACATAAGTCAAAATCAAATTCAGAGGTAGGTCTAACAGCCTTCAATCCTGTGAAGGCTGAGAGAGATGAGGAAACTTCAGAATAAAGCTTTGAAGCTAACAGATGTTGGTTCTTGCGGTTTAAGAAGCTGTCTTCATGACATAAGGTGAAGTGGCAGGGGGAGCTGCAGCAAATTACCCAGAAGGTACAGCTAAGAGTATTGAAGAAAGTGACTTCACTAAATAATAGATTTGAAATGTACATTAAACAGCTTTTTCTTGGAAGAAGATACCATCTCAGACTTTCATGGCTTGAGAAGAGAAGTCAGTGCCTGACTTCAATGCTTCAAAGGACAGACTGATTTTCTTTTTAGAAGCTAATGCAGCCAGTGACTTTATGCTGAAGCCAATGTTTACTATTATGAAGATCCTAGGGCCTTTAAGAATTATGCTAAGTCTATTTTAAGTTCTTTAAATGGAAGGAAAAAGCTTGGATGACAATGCATCTGTTTACAACATGGTTTTTAAGCCCACTGTCAAGAACTACTGCTCAGAAAAATGATTCCTTTCAAAATATTACTGTTCATTGACATTGTACCTGGTCACCCAAGAGCTCTGACAGAGATGTGCGAGGAGACGCATCTTGTGTTGATGCGTGCTGATTCAACATCCATTCTGCAGTCCTGGATTCAGGGTCATTTCAACATTCAAGTCATAGTATTTAATGAATACATTTCATAAGGTTATAACTGCCATAGATAGGCAAGTCCTCTGACGGATATGAGCAATGTAAATTGAAAGGATTCTCTATTCTAGATGCCATTAAGGATTTGTGATACATAAAAGGAAAATACCAGCATTAACTGGAATTTGGTCCAACTCTCATGGATGACTTTGAGGGCTTCAAGACTTCAGTAGAGGACGTAACTGCAGATGTGATGGAAATAGCAAAAGAACTGTAAGTGGAACCTGACTACGAGAATGAACTCCAGAAATCCCATGAAGATTAAATTTATTATTTATAAGTAATAAATAACTATTAAAGATGATTGCCTTTGGGAGTTGGATGTTGGTCATTTATATTTTTCTGTTATTTTTTATTGTATAGTATAACTCATAATTGTGGGAAAGCTTAAACATATACACATACATATACACAGACATAAATACACACATACACAATACCAGGAAGCACACTATGTGATTAAAATTGATTATCATTAATGTATCAGACAATTTCTATTTTAGTAGTTCATTTTCATACATGAAAATTTTGAATCAAAATTTCAATTCAAAAAACAGGAAATATTAGGCTATGATAGGACTTTCTCCTGATTAAAAATAGTCTCCCCACTATAAAACTAGATTATTGCCAGGAAAGAAGTTTTGCTTTGCTTCTTTGCAACAGAAAACAGAATAGTATTTGCTGTAACTTAGAAACGGTCATTTTCAGTGGCTATGATTACCTGATGTTTAAGGCTGAGCTGAGAATGGGGTGAAAGGGTTTTTTTTTTTCACACTTTGCAAGTTCATATGGATTTTCTTTCCTGTCATTTTATTTTTTATTTCAATAATTAGCGATTCAATATACTCCATGCACCAAACATTGTGCATAGCTACTTCCTGAATATTAATTCTCAGATATGACCTTGATTCCCAGCAGCCTTCTATGGGAGGTGGGTTGAGTTTGTTCTATTAGTCCCTTTACCAACGAGGAAAGTGAAGGGCACAGATCAAGTGTCTTGCTCAGGGCTCGTTAGCAGGCAGTGGCATAAGAATTCTAAGCCATGTAACTCTAAACCCAGTTTCTTTGATATTTTTCATACTTGCTATTTCAGAACCCATTTTTCTCCCACTTACCCAGGCCCAGCCACACACCATCCAACCATCCAATTAATGAGATCAGAATTCTAGACTCTTCTTACCTCCTTCCCACCTTCTCTCCTGCCTCCCAGTCAAAACCCAGAGAACTTGTACTCCATTTGCCCAGAAAATAATGAATTTGTCTGTGACAATGCACAATGAGGATTCTAGGTAACATTCTTAATTTTTTAAAGAGATTTATCAATGCTGTGCCTTTACCCCAAGGACTGGTGGTGGAATAGTTACATAATATAAGAGATGAAAGGGGAGAAAAATAAAAGGGGGAAATGCCACAGAAGGGTACTGGAAATAAAATAAATGAAGTCATTTCATTTTAGAGAAATACGGTGTTAGTGGGTGCCCAAGTTATACTCCCAGAGAGCCATTTGGTAAGAGGAAGGAAAAGCCTTTCAAAAGTTCATAACCTTTACTTACTAAGTCCAGCTCTGAAAATCCATTGTAAGAAATAATTTCAAATGTAGAAAGAGCTTTTGCATGAAGAAGTTCATCACAGAATTACTTATTGTATTAAAAAAGTGGCAAAAGGAGCATTGATTATAGAAATTATGATAGAATGGAATACAGTCATTACAAATAATGACTGCGAAATGTTTTAAAATAATATGAAAATGAGATAAAAATGAGAAGAGTAGAATAAAATTTTAATAGGCATTGCAATGATATTTGGAAGATAATTATCCAGAAGGAATTATGTTTAGAAATTGCAACCATAGGTCATGTCTTCCTTCTATTTTTCCCAAGTTTTCATGAAACTTGAAAATATCACTTTGGAAATGGAAAAAGAAGCTTATTTGAAAAAATATTTTATTTACTTCATACTGATTTTACATACCTCAGAGAAATATACAAGTGACTCTAAGAGTGATTTTTAAAACAAAAACACTCCATAACTGCACAGAAAGGAGTGAATACAGCAGGTGTGCGTGCTCTTCTTTTGAAAAACCTGCTTATAACATTGGCCCTTGGCTGGTGTCCTGGATATCAAGAGGTTCCCTGTCAGGTGGCTATAACAAAACACCATCTCTGAGCAGCTTGTAAACAACAAGCATTTACTTCTCACCATTCTGGAAGCTGAGAAGTTCATAGCCATGGAACTAGCAGGTTTGGTGTCTGATGAGAACTCTGGTCAAGGGTGCAAAGGATCTTTCTTGGACCACCTTTTTTTAAAGAGAGGAAGGGAGGCAGAGGAGAAAGAAGCAAGGAAGAAGGAAGGAAGGACAGAGGGAGGGAGGGAGAGGGGAAGAAAGCACTTTCATTTATTTATTTGTGTTTGTTCCCCTTCTCCCAGACTCCGGCCCCATCCCTGGGTCTGAACCTGGATTTTAGGGCCTTCCATGGTGTACACCCCAGCTATTGGTTTAGCCTGAGCTGCCAGGGCATGCCTCCCGACCACTTTTATAAGAGCGCTAATTCCATCCGTGAAGGCTCTACCCTTATGGTCTAAGTACCTCCCAAAGGGCTCTTGTCCAAATACCATCACATTGGAACTGGGAACACTAGGCGACACCCAGTTGACAACCTATGAATCTGGTGAGGAGGCAAACACTGCAGTCTGCAGCAGTCCCATGACTATTAACTGATAAGAGTGGCTCATTACGTTTAAATGGTTTGTACAAACAATACAGCTTATAGCAAACACCGCTTTTCCTCTGGGAAGCCAGACGGTGCATGTGTCAGGCAGAGGATGCTGTGTGACCATCCCACCCAAACCCTGGGCACCGAGTTTCTAACAAGCTCTCTGGACTGAGCGCATTCCGCATGTTGGGAGAATTAAGTCCATCCTGTGTGACTTCCCTGGGGGATGACTCTGGACACTTGCACCTGGTAAGGACCCTTGACTCGTGTCCCTGGTGTCCCTGAACTTTGTTCATGTGCCCTTTCCTTTTGCTGATGTGCTTGGGTTCCTTTTGCTGTGATTAGATTAATGCCACGAGTACAACTACATGCTGAGTCCTAAGCATTCTAGTGAATTGTCGAAACTGGGAGTGATTTAGAAGCACTGGACATAATCATCATCACGTAGCTCTAAAAAAGTTACTTTCTTCCCATTCTCATTCTTAAGAATATAAGTGTATAATGGTGCTATTCTAAAACAAAATAGCAAGCCCACATGATTTTAGGGAGGGAAAAGAACTATTTCATACTTTTGCTTTGCAGATGAGAAAACAAAACTAAGGCAAGTGACATGATGTCTTCAAATCAGAACCCAAGACTTCTGACTCCTCATTCTTCTAGAAAACTCCATGGCCTTTTACATGTCATTATTTTCATGAAACATAATGGACAAAGAATAAACAATAGTAATAATATAATGTGGACTAAGTGAAGAGTGACTGGGGATTTTGAATGCAAATCAACTAGGCATGATAAAATGGGCTTTCTTTCACTATTTATAAGGGGTGTATAAATAGTTAGTGCTGGCAAAGAAAACACACACAATGTGTCTCAAGCTATAGATTCAGTTACTCTGAGGAAATACCTGGAAATGGTGAACCCTGGAATAAAAACTGGGACAACTTGCTCTTTATTCTTTTGATTAGTGGTAAATTTCAAGATATTGAAAATGAATTTGGCATTTCCCTTTGATATTCACATGTCCATCTTGGTTGACTACAATAAAAATGAATATTTTAAAGCTGATTTCAAGTAGCCATGCCCTCCAGGCTTATTTCCTCAGGTGGAGGAGGCGAGGGTCACAAGGAGAGAGAATCTTAACAACAGCAACAAAACTGGTGGATTTCAATCAAATGTCCTTTTCTTATACATCAGAGACTTTATCCATATGGTCATCACTTAAAACCTACTGACAGAATATTGTTTTTATGGATGTGTATTGAACTCATCATAATCCTATTAATTCAAAGGCTAACCATTGATCATCTAATTAAGACCCATTATTCCTTTACTGGAAGGTTGAAAGGGGCTAGTGGGCAGACATGTTTTTGCTTCCAACAGGAAACTAGTACAACATTTGTACCTAGTAAGTGCTCAGTATACTTTCTTTAAATTGATGGTTTTGTGAATTCTGGATAAGACAACACAGAAAGTTGCCTCCCACAACGTATCCCTACTGCCAACCAAGAAATCCCAATGATATGGAAAAAGGAAGGAGAAAGGAAGACCAGATGAGGAAATGACCATCCAAATGCCATAAGCCTTTAAAGTGACATCAAACAAAAGGCATGGTAGAGGGTGGCATTTTTATCCCCATTATGATTCATCAAAGCCATTCTGAGTTGGTAAATTCCTGAAATTTATGTCTGTTAGGGCTGCCAAAACAAAATACTACAGATTGGGCAACTTAAAAAATAGAAATTTATTTTCTCATAGTTCTGGAGGCTGGACATCCAAGAAAAAGGTGCCAAAAGATTTGATTCCTAGCATATCTTTTTGGCCTTTGGTAGTTACAGAACTATTTGGGGCAGGGATGGGAAGTTGCATCCTGCTGGTGACACCAAGTATGCGACTAGCAATTGGATGACTTTTAGGTTGTTGCCTAAAATCCGATGTCTTTGTCTAAACCAAACTAGACTGGGATTTGGCTCTTCCATTCTAAAATCTGAGTTTCTCTTCTTAAAGTAGCATACAGAATTGTTCTAAAGAGGCCAAATACCATCTTAAGAATATTCAGCTATCTTAGTGGAAAGACAAAACACACAGTGCTAAAATCTTTATTTGGAAAATGAAAAGATCTTTATCGTGGCCTTTTAGTTCAAAGAAAAAAACATTCCAAATGCTTCCTGTCTCCCTTCAGATTATCTGTTGATTCTTGATATGATCTCTACATTTAATATTTTAGAAGTTTAAAACCTGATTATTAGTATTTTTACCAATCTTAATAATAACAGTGATTGAGGGAAAAACAGATACACTCAACATTTTTAATACAATATCTAAAATGTAATTACGAGAACTTTGCTTCGTGGCCACTTTTTCTCCTAATCCACATCCCTGGGTCTCTTTGATGGGTGACTATCAGCAGCAGTGATGAAGAAATGATCCAACAACAATTCTACAGCGAAAACTAGCCTCGACTACCATGCCAGATAAGAAGACACTGGGGAAAATAAAAGATAGAATTAGCATTTACCTGCATAGAATCACAAATAAGTAATTGCTTACTACTTCCTTTCTTCTTCTACTTTGCTGTTTTCCCAGAGAGCTCACCAGTGGAAAAGCCTGGCTTCACAGCAGCCCGGAGTAATGGCAGAGTCACTAGCACGAAGAACATCTGATGAGAACATGAACACAATCTCTTTTGATCTCTAAGAAGATTTTAAAACACTATAAATCAATATTTTATCCATTCATTTGTATATCACATTTCTTTGGGACTTGGCATTTGTTGTGTAGATGGCAACGAACATATGTTAAACATGAGCTTCTGGAACGCAGTTGTGCCTTGTGCTCGTCAGAAAAGCAAGTTCTGGAGGGGCCTGGTGGTGTTTTTGACTTTGGCCCCCATTCTTAATTCTTTAGACAACCTAAGAATTCCTGTCATGGAAGAAAAAGTCCTTTCACAATCTCCTTTTAAATAAAAACAAGATGTCTGGATACAGCGGTATCTATCTTTGGGCAGAGTTTAAATTACTGTGCTTCTGTCAGGGGCAAGGTTGAGGGTGGTTTATTGTCCTAGGTCAGGCTTCCTGGAAACAGACCCAGACAGAGATATGAGGAAGTTCATCTGGGAACCAATTTGAGAAGAACATCTGTAAGGAAGCGAGGGTGTGGGATTGGGCAGAGGGAGAAGTGGGATTGCAGGGAAGCTGCAACAGAGGCTCAGCCCATCCCACCGAGACTGGAGCTGAGATTACCTTCGGAGCTTCACAAACTGAGCAAGGGGTGGGGTCTCAACATGCCTGCATTGATGTCTTTGGACTCAGGCTTCCTCTGGGGAGGGGCAAGGCTGCCTCCTACCTGAGAGGGCAATTCCAGAAAGAACCACAGCTATGAGTCTTGAGCAGCCAAATTTCCTGGCAGTGAAGTAAGTGTATGAATACCTTAGTCCAAAATGTGGACCCAAGAAGGCACATCACATTTGGGTTCTTTCATATCTTCATGAATGTTCATATTCCAAAGAAGAAATCCTTAGATCATCTCTCTAATCAATACTGCATTCGTTTTTGACTCTGAACCCTCAAACCCATGTTCAAGAAATATATGTTCAAGTGATCATAATATCAGCTCCAAGTCCTCATTCTACCAGCATATGTTGGAAATAAGACTTAAAGATGTTCTTGGGGCTTCCTTTCTACATCAGAGGGGTTTCTGGGTTCTAGGATCTTAAATAGGGCCAAGACTTGAAGGCAGAGGAAAAAGGTTTGGGAAACATCTGTATCTATGGTTTTGTTTCTTTCATTAGTCCTTCTGGAGCCTGGCCACTGCCCGCTGAACATTGCCAGGGAGAGGCTCCTTTTCCTCAGGGCCCAGGCCCGCTAACCTCTTTCTCCCTGTGACTCTAGGGTGCATCAAAGGCAGATATTGTGAAGCCCCTATCTACTGACTACACTTAGAAGTCATTCCACTTTTCCCTACAAACCCTCATTCCCTTGCATCTCCAGCAAATAAACTTCAATGACTTCTCTTGTAGAAGCAGGAAAGCCTCACTCTTCTAAACCTCCTTGAAGGAAATATTTGCAGTCTACCTTTTTCAGAAATCGAAGGAAGAAAGGAAAGAAAAGCAGTTCAGTTCCCATATCAAGAAACAGTCTGAAGATGAATTCTTGTCAAATCACTTAGGGAACTCTTATTTGCTGCATATTCTGGCTACAAGAGAAAAAGTAACATATTTTTCAATAGTCATGACCAATTGTGTTTTATATACAAGACAATTTCAAGAACAGTTGTCCGAAATGACTCTTAAGTTGAAAGGTTACCTTTTTGAGGCTGGGTTTGACTATAAACACATTGAAACATTTTCTTTTAAATGTATCCAAATTTTAGGTCCTCCTTCCCCTCCAACCTAGCCTGTGTATTGTAATGATTTCTGTTAGCAAGCATTTTGAACTTAAAACCCTAGTTCTGACACACTGGCAATGTAATCAACTACAGGCAGTCCCCAATTTTTAAATGTGTACCTTGTCAAAAGATTGGTTGCACATCTGTTTTTATTAGAATATATGTTCTAAGTGTCACAAAACAATAGCATAAATTGTGTAAAGATTTTCAGTTCTTCACAGCAGGGATCGTTTCTTCTGCCCTTTTTTAGAGCATTTATTGTTTAGTGTTTACATTGTAAAACTAATATATGGTCAATGCAGAAAAACTCAGGAAAAATAGCGTAGAATTGTTTAATCAGCTATAACTTCACCACTGTTCAAATTAGGTCTATGTCCTAGCACTTGTTTCAATGCTTGGGTTTACATATAATCTTTAATTTTTTATCAAAACTATTATTTGATTGTCTGTTGTTTCCCAGACTTCTGTATTTCATTTCCTAACACACTAGACTATAAAAGCATCAAAGGCAGATATTGTGAGAAGGCGAAATGCCACCTCTCTCTCTGTGCCTTTGTCCCAGGCCTGTTCTCTTTCCTCTTTTCTCAGTTCCTCACTCCCAGTGCCCCACCCGCCCGCCTGCTTTGCCTCCCCATCTTATGGGCTCCCTTCTCAGTTAACCGGGCTCCCTCCCGGTTAATCCTTCAGTACCACTGGTCTTGCATAGGGCTTGGATGGAAATCTGAGTGGCAGTATTCACATCACTAGGAGATAATAAGTAGCCTCTTAATACCTATCTTCAAATTGCTTTTTAAAGATATTTATTGACCCCCTCAAATGGTTAATTGATATATATTCACGTAATATAATGTTATGGTCTACTGTCATCATCTGTGGCCCCAATTTGTTAAAAAGACCAACACTTCCTGCTCAACAAGACTTGAAACTTCAGCCTTAATCTTGTCTCTTCTCTCTCTCACTGACCCCAACCCCGCCACCGCCTGGTGCCAACCCTCGGGCCTCACCCATCCTGTTGACCTCACGTCCATTTCCCTCATGCAGTAGCCCTTTCTCTACATGTTTTCTGTCGCCCCCACTAAGTTCCACCAGTGTTTGCAGAGTCATTCTCCCTGGCATTTCTGACGCCTACCTGCCTTACACAGTGACTACAGAGTGCTCATCCCCAAACACAGCTCTAATTGTGTTCCTATTGCCTGCAAAACAGAACCCAAATGCACAGTCCCCTGTGCACCTCGTCAGCTTCATCTTAAACTACACTTGGCACATCATGCCACAACCAAGCTCATCAAGTCTCTGTTCCCTGAGCACCCCTTACACTGTCTCTGTTTCTTGTTTTTTCTCTTCCCATCTTCTCAATCGAAACACCCCTTCTCCCGCTGTCCTGTGCTTAGCCTTTGCATGTGGATTATATCTAACAAATACTCATATAATGCTTGCAATATGCAGGCGCTGTTCTCATCTATTTCTCTATATTAACTCATTTACCTCTCATACCAACTCTAAGAGGTAATTGCTGCTATTATTTACTTCACTCTGGGAACACTGATTTGCAGTGTTCCTCAATCTCTGTGTTGCCTGTTCAAAAAGCCTCCAGAATTTTAGGCTCACTTTAAATGCCATTGGCCACAAAGTATCCTCTATTATTCTGAAATGAAAGCAGAAAAATAATGAGGTTAAAAAGGATACTGTGGAGGAACAAAAGAAAAAAAATTTTCGGTAACTATATGTCAGGCATTCTGTTTAACAGTTAACTTGAGTCTAATATTTTTATCCTTTCCACAAAGTTAACTCAATTTTTCAGGCGAGAAAAGCAAAGACCAGAGATGTAAGTAGGTTATCCAAAGCCAAATAGCTGGTGGCAGAGAAGGGACACAGCCCTGCACGTAGGGTGCCCATGGCCGCTGTGAGGTGATGTGCGGTCTGGGGTATCTAGACACTGTTCATGATGCATCCTGTGCGTGTGTGTGTCCACGTATTTATCTCCCTGTAATACACAGCATTATTATTCCCCAAGTATTTGCTGCCTTCCCCGCAAGAGGATCAGATATCCAAGTGGGTAGCCCTCTTCCTTGCAGTGCTTCTCTGTGGGAGAACATCATGCCTTTCCCATCAGGCTCTGCCTCATGACTTGCTTTGGTCGGTGAAAGGGGAGCATAACCTTTCAATACCATTGTGTACTTTTTCTTTCCATTTTCTTTCTCCATGTTCCTCCTACATATAGATGGCATACTCTGAATAGAGTCCTGGAATGGAGGGACTATGCCTGCTGACCTGCAGGTGATAGGAGCATGAATTAAGATAAACCTTTTCTTATAAGTCACTGAGATGTGGGACTCCTTTGTTACAATAGTATAAAATATCAAACGTTGACTGATAAACTCCTCTTTTAGACAGTAAGCATTTTGTGGGGAAGATGCATGATTCACTTTTGTTTCCTCTCATTTCACTCCCCATCTACACATCTACACCCACACTTCCCTTTGGAAGGCTCTTAATAAAAAGTTTTAAGTAAATTAATATATACAAATGTGATAAAATAAAACAATATAGGTTCAGGAATATAAAAGCACATGCTAATTTTATAAGATGTTTATAGGATACAAAAATTTTTATGTGCATTTTTTTCATCTGATTCTTGTTGGAAGTCCATGAGGTAGAGCCTCTGAATAACACTGTTTTACAGATGAGGACATGGAGGTTCAGAAATGTCCAAGGCCCATTCACAGTCACCAACCTAGTGAATGAAAGAATCATGTCATCTGGCTTCTAGCTTCGTGCTCTGTCCACAGACTCTACAGGTGTACAGGATGGGGGTGGAAGGAGTGAGAGAGTGGGGGCATCATAGAAACAGGCAGACAGGTGGCCTGACTCAAGGGACAGGTCTCTATTAACCTGTTGATGTGAGAGACTGGAATTTACTTTGAGATTAATTTCATCTCCTATCTGTAGCATTGGACCAAAGGTGGCAAACATTTTCTCCCAGTGGCCAGAATGAAAAAGGATTTTAGGCTTTTTCAGGTTAGATGATCTGTGTTGAAATCACCCAGCTCTGATGGTAGCACAAAAGAAGCCATTCAGCATGTAAACAAAGGAGTACAGCTGTTTTCTAATAAAACTTTATCTACAAAAAGAGCCTGTGTTTGGTTGTGATAGTTTGCCAATTCCTGCATTAGGCCATATTTAACAGCACAAGACATAGAAGGATGCTGGGGGTGAGCTGGCCAAATCTAACTGTACTGGAGAGATTAAAGAAAGGAAATGGTAGGTTCAGAGTTTAAAATTCTCATTTTATGGTAATGAGAATCAGAAAGTTCCCCTAACTCCCGTAAAATAAATCTTTTCACATAGCCCCACGGCTGATGTAGTCATAAGTCAGAGCAGAATCAGATCCTAGAATCACTGAATTACAATGTAAATGGAATTCACAACCTTGCCAAGTCTTTTAGGAGAGAGTCAGGACATAGATTAGGAAAGAGTGAGATTCCTCCTCCAACCTAAATGGGGTACTTGTAATACTTCAGTGGGCTCTGAGCACTTTGAACCCCAAATCCAACTCAGTCTCTCCGGGCAGAGGAGGTTGTCTCCTGTCAGTTCCTGTCTTACTTTAGGATTCATCATGATCTTACCCGAAAGTGTTAGCTTGCAACATGGACTCAATGCTACATTTACCCCCCTCCCCCACACCTTCACCTTCTGACTATCTGCACAGTGAGATGACAATGTGATGTTTTTCTTGAGGTCTTCCAATTAAATAACAATGGCTGAAAGTTATGCAACTAGTTTCCAAAGTGCCCTTCCAGCCTCCAGTGACGCCAACCATTTGCCCTTCCCCAGAATGCTGCACACATCTGGTGTGCACCCCTCAACTTGCTGTCCTCTAAGCCCACATTCTTTTTCTCTGTTATTGGAAAACCCAAGTTACCTCCTGCAAGGCCCTATCTAACATCATTTCTTTTTATGTTTCTGTCTTCCACGAGAGCCTAAAGTGTACCTTTATTCAATAGTTGGCTTCGTTATCGGTAATAAATGTAATATCTGCATGGGCCTTACAGAATTTATTTAACAGTGATGGACTTTTTAACAACTAAAATTATGAATATTAATAGTAATTTTTTAAATTTTGAAAATCGATACTCATAAAAAGTGCATAATTTCAGGATAAGTCTTACTCACTAGTCAATTTCTATCAAAATAAAAAGTGCTCTGCTATATTTGTTTGAAAAAAGTTTAATGAATGCCCACACAAATCATAGTGGCTTTAACACAGAAGAGTTTATTCTCTCACATAAGAGCTCAAAAAGGAGAAAGTACAGATCTGGTGTCTTGAGAGACCCAGGCTCCTTCTTTCTGTTTTTTCATTATCAATATATGACTTTCATTCCCAAAGTTCAAGGCGATCCTCCTCAGCAAGAGAGAAAAGTGGAGAAGTCGATAGAGAGAAAAAGGAGTAATAACAGAGTGCATCCCTGGTTGAGGCAAATTCCTTTAAGGAATATCTCCTGAAGTCCCACACAACACTCAGCCTTCTCATTCACCGGAACTGAGTCACACAGTGGGTCTAGCTGCAAGAGAGGCTGGGTGTCACAGTCCTCTAGTTGGCCATACTTCCCCTGTCATCTACTATTCTTAAGTAAAGGAGAATGACTATTGGGTAGTGTGAGGAACTGAACTTAATCTAACCTTGCTGTGGAAAGCTGGAGAAGCAACTCATCATATATACTGGATATCCTGTCAGAGGCAATTGTGGGAGGTACTGATAAAAAATTATGAAGAACAGAATGTCAGAGGAAGGCTGATAGAGAATTATGAAAGAACAAGAGGTTAGAATAAACTCAATGTAACTACTGATAAAAATTTAATATATCCTGTTACTGAAGTAGGATGATATATAACAACTGCAGCTTTAATTTTGCATAAACAGAGCTGAAAATCCACTACAGTTTTGTGGCCACTTGCTGGCTGCCTACACGCATTAAGGGCGTTTGCTTTGCTCAACAATAAAATCAGTTAATTGTATAGTTTTGAATTGGTATTCCTTTGGATCTTAATATCTATTTTCTCCTCTCTCTCTCTCTCTCTCTCTCTCTCTCTCTCTCTCTCTCTCTCTCTCTCT
>RJWH01002538.1:83178-223523 GCA_004363575.1 Solenodon paradoxus | reverse complement strand
GCCAGTGCCTGCTGGGAGGGGTGTGGTGCCCTGGAGGCCACTGGGAAATGTAGTCCATCCCCCAGCCTGCAGTCCCCCTCCCGCCCCTTGCTGTCTGTGGTGACATCATGGTCTGGGGTTTAAAGGGCCAGACTAGAGTGGCAAAGCATGAGAGCAGGAGGCGCTCCCTGTCGCTGCCACCCCACCCAGACAAGCTGACCTCCCTGGATGGAGCTCCCAGCCCCTCTGGATGCTAAGATGTGCTAGTAGGGTCTCTCGTTCAAAACCCTGCTGCTGCAGGGTATTCAAGGTACAAATGGGATTCTAGGAGTTTGGCCAAAGTTCCCAACGTGCAGTCCTCGGCCCCCTTCTTAGGACCTTGGACCTCGACCCTCTATTCCCTTCAGCTCCACGCCCCTACACTGCTCTGTGAGATCTCCAGTTCTGCCTGGGTGAACAACTGGCCCACGTGGGCAGCAGCAGTGGGCAATGAGACCAGACAATGAGGCCAGGAGGGCTGGGGACTGGCTCCTTTTCAGAGTCTCCGCCACCCTCCCATCCCGGCCTTGGGGACCACTCAGTGCCCCCGTGGAACCACCTAGCCTGCTTTTCTGCTGCAAAGCGGGCCTGGGTACCTAAGAGGTTCTGCAGCAACAGAAAGCAAGCGCTGGACAGCTGGCCCGTGGCCCCCTTGCTCAGAAATCATCTGACCCTTGTGTCCTCGTCTATCGAGTGGAACCCGATAATCTTCTTACTTGCCTCCTGGGCTCCGAAGGTGAGACCTCTCCCACATCCCTGCAAAAAGCTAGAAGAGGGCAGGCCCATAGAACCTTCTGCAGCCAGGACAGGTCCCCAAGGCCCAGAGAGAAGTGGGTCACTCAAGGTCACAAAGCCTGGGATCAGGAGCAAGACCCCCATCTCTGAGTCTAAGTCAGGGGGTCCAGCTTCTGCTGCCCACTGCAGGCCTCCAGGCTAGTGCCCTGGATTCTCAAGGTCTGCAGACCAAGCCGACTGTGGAAGGTAGAAGCTCTGTCCAAAGAGGGCACTCATTCTGAGGCTGGAGGACTGAAGGGTGGAGGCCCCACATCAGCGTTCCCGCCAGAAGTGGTGTTTGACCTGAGGCTCAAGACAGATAGGAGATGGAACTGAAAACTCTTCTTTGTCAATCATCCTTCTTGAGATCTTCACACACCATCGGATTCACCATGTGGGTTTAATGAATATAGAGTTTCCGTTTGCAGGATGGAAAAGTTCTGGAGCAGGTTTACACAGCAGCGTGAGTACCCTGAACACCACTGAACTGTACGTTCAGATGATCGTGATGGTATCCCCTCCCTGTGGCTCAGGTCAGAGCTGTCAACCTGGGTTCAAGACCTGTTCAAGGCCAGGAGGAGGGAAAAAAAAAGATGTTACAATGTGTTCTGTGTTTTTTACCACAATTTTTAGAAAATGCAAAACCAGGCCTTCCATAAGGACCAATTCAAAAGCCTCAAGACCTAGGCAACCCTCCATGACCCCCTTCTGCTCTTCAGGGTGGGCTGTCACCTGGGAAGGGAAAGCCCTCCCCAAGGCACCTTGTCTGATGAGTTTCCACCAGATCTGGTGGAGAGACCCCAAGGAACCCAGCGCTAGCAAAGCCTGACCCTCCCCCTTTTCTTCCTGTGGGGAGGACCCCTGGCCCCACCCTTCCCTGCCCCACCCTTCCCTGGCGCCTTCTGTTCATCAGATCAGTTGTCCAGTAAAAGCTCTCAATGCAGTGCCCAGGGACAGTGTATTTGTTGGGGTAGCTGTACCTAAAGCAGGGCCCAGGACTTTATCCCAGAAACACCCCAATGGGCTTCCCAATACCACCTTCCCTCCCAAGAGAAGATTGTTGACTTGCCTTTACACCCAATAATTTTCTTATTTTTTAAGAGAGTAAGGGAGAGGAGGAAGAAGCATTTTTAAGGAAGAAAAGTAGGAGAAAGCAGTTGCTTTGATTCGTTTTTAGCTTCGGTTGCCTCCAGCCCACCAGCCCTGGTCCGCGGGCGTTACGTGATCTAGGCCCCAGCCCCCAGCTTAGCACCTGTGTCACCAGGGTGCTCCCCGCCACCCTCCACCCCCACCAATGTTTTTCATTCTCTCATTCAGCTCCTGCTCAGATGACTGTGCCAGTTTGTGGGATGTTTGTGTCTTTGGAGTTGGTTTTCTGTGAAACTCAAGGTGCATTATTTAGTGGCGGTGACAGGAGGGATCTTTGTGCCCATGTGAGTCCTATCTGCTCCTCTGCTGGGGTGCAGACACTGCTGTGTGCAGCCACAGAGGGGAGTAGGCTCAAGAACGGACTCTTAGGCTCCAACTCCTAAGAGACATAAGAGTAGTGCACGCTTGCTAGAGGGTCACCAACCTGAGGGTCTCCCCAGACTGGTGCCCGGATAATGGGAATGGCCCTGTGTCCACAATCTTCACAGATGGTGCACCTGATTCCCACTGCAGGGAAATGCACCCCTCCTGGACTGGTTAAGAGAATACCTTTTCTCAGAGTTCAGAATGCACCCTTATATTCTAACTGCCTTTGGGAGATGTGAAGCTGGTTCATTCACCTGCTCCATGGGCACACAGGCATACCGCCTCAGTTTTCCTCCTCTGTAAGATAGGCTTATTAATAGTGCCTCTCTTATAAGTGAGTGAAAAATAGATGAAATGATGCATGTAAAGTGAGGAGCCCAGGGCCTACGATATCACACTGGCTCAATTCATGGGGTCTTTTATTTTTCTGATTAATAAACATTCAATGAACACACCGCCATCCCTGTGCATGGGTAGATCTCTTGATTCATTCCACCAGCATTTTCCGAGTGGCCATCATATGCCCCTACCTTCTGGAATGGGACCTCCCCAAAGTTTCCCGAAACTCCCTTGGAGGCTGTTCCCTTCTAGTAATGCGCTTTCCTTTCTACTAACTCAAGGTTACAGGGATGAAATAAGCTCACTGAGAGCAGAGACTTGCTGAGGCCACCTGGGGCTGGAGTCAGCTACTTCAGCTACTTTAGGCTTTACATTGCAGTGGAGCCCATCCGCCTAGTCAAAACAGTCTAGTGAAAACAGGATTATCACTCCCTGTGGGTAAGATGCCTTGTGTGATCAACCCTGTGGAACAGGGGTCAGCACATTTTCCCTGTAAAGGAGCAGTGAGTAAATATTTTACATTTCCTGAGTCTTTCTCAAGTGGACAACTCTGCCACGGTAGCCAGAGAGCAGCCTAGACAGGCATCGAGCATGAGTTCACTAGAACTTTCTTTCTGGGCACTGAAATGTGAATTTCATGATTGTCCTATGTCTTGAAATCGTACCCTTCTTTTGATTGTTTCCAACATTTAAAAATGTAAAAAGCATTCTTAGCTCAAGGGCTGTACAAAACCCATAAATCTGAGGGAATTAGAACCTGTTCTTTATGGATTTTAGGATTAGAGATAAGAAACACTATTACTATTATTCCAGAGAGGCCTGAGACTGATCAGCTGCCCAGAAGCGAGACACAGTTCATCTCAGGTGGGGCATTCCAGGTAATGGGTTCATTGCTACATTTAGCAACCTGTTTTTGTTTTTGTTTTTTTGATTGATTTTATTGAAGGAATATTGCCTTCTAACATTAAATTGATCTAAGTAAATGACAGTAAATTTACATCTGCAAATACAGTACGTTCACCACTATTTCTATTTTCCCTTCACTACGAGTCCCCTCTATCCCCTCACCCCACCCCCTTTCCCCATTTGCCCCCACGCTTCCCCATCGCTTCCTACTCCCACTGATGGTTTGGTTGTTTTTTTTTGGCTAAAAGTCTATTGTTTTATTTAGTTCAATTTTTTTTTTTTTTTTAAGGAAAGGTGCAGGCAGGAATAAAGGTGAGCTGGCAGGCAGACAGAGGAGGAAGAAGCGTTATATTTATTTTATTTAGTTGTTTATCTCTGTTGTTCCCCACAGGACTGGAACCCAGGTCTTCGGTTTGCACGCGGACTGTGCCCTCAGCTGAAGGTGGCTGACCAAAATGTTACTCCTCCAGGGCGCGCCAAGTTCATATTTTCAAGTCTATTTGTTTAATTTCGTTCATTCATTTGCTTGTGATCTCCATACACCACATTCAACCGGTTTTCTCATCTGTCGAATGATGACAATGACCTCTGCCTCGGAGGGTAGTTACAAGGGATGAATGAGATAAAAGCAGACAGAGCGTTTAGTAAAATGCTAGTGTTCATCTACCTACTTGTTTCTACTGAGGCCTGCAGCGGTTCGCACTCTGACTTTACTCTCGCAAAGTTTAATGGGACACTGTCCCTTTAAATTTTGCCCAACTACGTCAAGTGGAGAGTTGGCACACGCGCATTTCTTTGCGGAGCAGCACCTTCCGCCACAGCCTCCCCAAGCTTGTGGAAGGGAGGTTAAAGGTCCTCCCACACAGAATTTATACGCAAGCGTAAATCAAGATTAGGAGCACTATATCACGCAGAGAGCCCAGTCCCTTTTTCGCGCTCCAAGGCGCCGCCCCCTTCGGCCAATCAGCAGGCCTCACCCTTTGCAATGGCCAATGGCAGCGCACGTGGGGGGCGTGGCTGGGCGTCCGGGGGCGCGGCCTGGCTCTGTGAGAAGCGGCGGGGCGAGCCGGGGACTCCAGTGAACAGCGCCGCCGGACGGGGATCGCCGGAACGCGGCGAGTGGAGGCATCCCGGGCCTGGCAGTCTCAGAGATGTCACGATGGCTGTGGCCATGGTCGAACTGTGTGAAAGAGCGGGTCTGTCGCTACTTGCTGCACCACTACTTGGGTCACTTCTTCCAGGAGCACCTCAGCCTGGAGCAGCTCAGTCTCGATCTGTACAAGGGCAGCGTTGTCCTGCGGGACATCCACCTGGAGATCTGGGTGAGGAACCAGGCCGGAGCCCGGGGAAAGGCCGGCGGGGGTGGGGGCGCAGCGACCCGAGGACCCCGGCCAAGGGGTGGCTCTGGGGAACTGGCCCTGGTTGTGGAGAGCCATTGGGGGTCTGAGGGACTCCTGACGCCCAAGTGTCAGAGGTACCGCCGGGCTGTTCGCCTCCAGAACCAGAAGCTGGGCGAGAAGGGGTCCCGGCCTCCACTCCACAACCAGGAGAAACTAACAGAGGCCAGGGAGGGGGATGTCACTTGTCTGGAAAACGCCAGGGTCAGCACGTTTGGGGCCTGAGAGGGAGAGGGTGTTACAAGGGGCTGAGGAACTAGGGACAGAATTGTGATGGTGCAGCTGGGTCCGCAGCCCCGTGGGAAAGGTGTCCTGATCTCCTGACCCCACCAGCGTGAGCGGTGGCGGGGGCTGGCCTCCGGATGCGGATGTCAACAACAGCGTCAGCTCCGTGTTGATCAACATCTCGTGTGGCTGCTGCTTCTGCCTACTTCCTGCTCTGGGGACTGTGGGAGGACCCTGTGGGTGTTTGGGGAGGGGCTTGGGGGTCTGCAAGCCACTGGAAGGAAGTCCCCCGGGGCAACTGTAGAGAGGTTTGGCCTCAGGCTGGGAGAGATGTGAAGATTTGCTGGGTGGATGAGGTGAGGTCTGGGTCTGAGGCCTGAGGCTGGGGGCGGTGACTCAGAGCTCAGCTGACCCGGGGAGTTGCAAAGGAGCCACCAATTAGAGGCACCAACCCAGAACTGGCACAGGTCTGTCTTCCAGCCCTGAAAGCAGGGGTGGGCATGGGGCCGGGGGCCTCTTGCAATCTGGGCTGGAAGAGTTGAGATTTAGGGTGAGCCAGGTCTTCCTGAGCAAATGTTGTGGGGAGCCCTGAGCCCAGTATACTGGTGCCTGTGCGTGCCAGTGCCAGAGCCCTTCTCTAACCTCTGACCTCAGCCTCTTAGGCTGACTTGAAAGAAAAGGATTCCAGACTAAGCAGAGGACACTCCCACCCACCCCACCCTGCCTTCCTGCTGGACATTGAATTGGCTCCTAGGGAGGCTGTTTGCTGGCTGCCTCCAGGGAAAAGTTGAGCCCCTAGTGGAATGCAAGTGCCTTTTCTATAGCCAGTCCCTGGTCCCAATTGCTCAGTACTTTGAAGACCCCAGAAGAAGCAGAGTGCCTAGGACCACTGGGTGGGGTGAGAAGAGAGGCCGGCCCTCAGTCTCGGTGCCCACAGAACCCTGGGTGACTAGATCAGTCCCTTCTCTCGAGGCCTCACTTTGCCCATCTGTGCTCCTCTGGGTGAGGAATTTGGACTCGATCTGTATGGGCCTCTTGGATCTGACATTTGTGTAGTTTGTCCAGAGGCTATCTCTGGGTAGCACAAAACTGAGTAGTACCTGGGGTCATGTGGAGAAGGCAGTAGGTCCCTGCCCTCAAAGAGCACCCAGGCTGGTGGGGAGATAACGTCCCCATTTGTAAACAGGGGCTCAAACTTGTGCCTCAGAAAGCTATAGCTATACCAAAAGTGTGGAGTCGGGGGTCCCCTTCATCTCAAGTCAGACCCCTGCCTGCATCTCCTAGATGCTCTCCTTAAACTCCATGCTCACCCTGAATGAACAAGTGGGCAGGGGGCTGCCTCTGCCAAGCCTTTGCACAGCCTCTCCCATGCCTGAAACACCAGCTCCCGTCCCTTCACTCCCTCCTCTACCCTGAAAGGGTGGACACATTTGGGTGGGGTAGTGACAAGGCTGGCCAGGAGCGGGGGTCTGCAGCAGCAAAGGGAAGTCCTTGCAAGTGGCTGTGGAGGACCAGGGATCTGGGGTTTCCCTGATTCAGCTCTGTCCCCTGCCTGCCCCCAGTCTGTGAACGAGGTGCTCGAGTCCATAGAATCGCCCCTGGAGCTGGTGGAAGGCTTCGTGGGCTCCATCGAGGTGGCCGTTCCCTGGGCTGCGCTGCTGACGGACCACTGCACTGTGCGCGTGTCAGGCCTCCAGCTCACCCTGCAGCCCCGCCAGGGCCCAGGTGAGGGCCAGGCAGGCTGGGGGTGGGGGAAAGGAAGGAATCACGTGGCACCCATGGTCCTAGGCACCCAGCACCTGACTGGCCTAACTGCCCTGAGACCCTCTTCCTCCTAGCAGCATCTGGGGCCGCCGACTCACAGAGCTGGGCCTCATGCATGACCACAAGCCTGCAGCTGGCCCAGGAGTGCCTGCGCGATGGGCTGCCCGAGCCCTCTGAGCCACCGCAGCCCCTGGAGGGACTGGAGATGTTTGCTCAGACCATCGAGACGGGTAAGTAGGTCCCCTTACCCTCCATAGCCTGGTCCCTCTACCCCGTACTCCTCTGCGGTCCACAGAGCAGGGCGGGAAACTGCCTGTCTGCAGCTGCTCCTGCTGCTGCTGCTCCTGATCTGAGACCCCTTCTCTATCCCTCAGTGCTGCGAAGGATCAAGGTGACCTTCCTGGACACTGTCGTGAGGGTGGAGCACTCACCGGGTGGTGGGGAGCACGGTGTGGCCGTGGAAGTCCACGTGCAGAGGTAGGGCGGGCCGGCATGAGGAGGAGGGGGCGTGGGGTGGTCACATGGCCAGCTAGGCTCCTGGGAAGTGGTGGGACCAGTCTGAATGAGGCTGGGTGGTTGCCGAAGTCGGGGGACCCGGTGCAGGCCTGCAGTGTCAGAGACCCCAAGACCAGGTTACACACTGGGTCTGAGGAGCAGACTGGATATGGGTTCCAGGTGACCTGGCTGTGATGGGGCAGCTCTGCAGGCCAGACTGCAGGACCGCAGGCCCAATGTGACTTTTCACTCCCCAGACTGGAGTACTGTGATGAGGCGGTGCGGGACCCAAGCCAGGCACCCCCAGTGGACGTGCACCAGCCCCCCGCCTTCCTACACAAGATGCTGCAACTGGCCGGGGTCCGCCTGCACTTCGAGGAGCTCCCCTCCCAGGTGGGCTGGCTCTGGTCCTCATGGCTTCTTTCTCCTAGTCCCATCCTCTCCGGCACTAACCCATCTCTTCTGACAGTCTTTAACCTCATCTTTTCAAACCCTTCCCTCCTGTAACCTCCTGCTTCCCAGGAAGAGCCCCCAGGGCCCCCCTTGCAGATTGGCAGCTGCTCAGGGTACATGGAGCTGACAGTGAAACTGAAGCAGAATGAGGCCTTCCCAGGCCCCAAGGTGGGTCCCAGACCTCTGGGGGAGGACGCATGCCCCCTCCCAGAATATTCCTCTGCGATGCTGATCTTCCCTGGGACAAGGGTGGTGGGGACATTGAGTGGGGAAGCGACTGCCTTCTTGGCAGCTGGAGAAACTGAGGCTCAGGGAGTTATGTCCCCACATAACTAGTTGGGGACAGAGATTAGCCTGACCACTGGCATCCTACCTCCTCAGGATGGAGGCTCTCGGAGGGGCTGAGAGGCGGGTGTGGGCTCCATGGTGTCCTCTCCATCCCTAGCTGGAGGTGGCCGGACAGCTGGGCTCCTTGCACCTGCTCCTGACCCCACAGCAGCTCCAGCAGCTTCAGGAACTGCTTGGCGCCTTGAGTCTTGCAGGTAAGGCCTCTGGGCCGCCCAGGGGTGGGATAATGGGTGGCCCAGCTGACACAAGGGCGTGTCCTTTCTCATAGACCCCGAGGGCCTGGCTGACAAGCTGAATAAGAGCCGCCCACTGGGTGCCGAAGACCTGTGGCTGATTGAGCAGGACCTGAGCCAGCAGCTGCAGGCAGGGGCCATGGCTGAACCCCTCAGCCCAGACCCCCTGATCAACCCACTTGTCAACCTGGACAGTCCTGGTGGGTGTGGGCCAGACCCGGCAGTCGGCAGGTCAGCTGGGGTGGGTGCGGGAGTCAGCCTGAGCGCCTGTGACCCCTTCCCTGGCCCACAGACCTCTTCTTCTCCATGGCGGGCCTCACAAGCAGCGTGACCTCAGCTGTGTCTGAGCAGTCCCTCTCTGATGTCGACCTGGGCTCCTCCATGCACAGCAGCACGACCCCCCGCCGGCTGTCTGCCCAGGCCCACCCTGTCGGTGAGTGTTTGGGGCAGGAAAAGGCAGCAGCCACCTGTACCGGGGCTAGTATGGGGTGACATGCACCATTGGTGACCTGGGGACATGCAGGGGAGGCTGCTGATGCAAAGGACAGAGCCTCAGTTTACATGTGGCCTCTCAGAGACTCGGTGGGCTGTTTGTTTGGCGTGAGAGCTGGGCTGAGTCCCTCTAGTCCTTTGGAGACGGTTCCATTGCAGCCGGGCTCAGCAGCTGGCTCCGTGTCCCCACTGCCAGTCAGAGCCCCAGTCCAGCTGGGTCCGGTCTTCTCCAAGCCCAGTGTCTGACCATCACTCCCTGGGGTGCCCCTGAGCTCTGAGGAGCCCCTGGTGAAATCTCTGTCCCCTCAGGCAAGATGGCCCCCATACCCCTCCCGGACACCCTGCGCCCTGACTCGCTGCTGAAGATGACCTTGGGGGGCGTGACCCTGACCTTGCTTCAGAAATCTGCCCCGTCTTCCGGCCCACCTGACCTCACCGCTCATTTCTTTGCGGAGTTTGATGCCTCCAAGGACGGGCCCTTTGGCTCCCGTGACTTCCACCATCTCCGACCCCGCTTCCAGAGGGCCTGTCCCTGCAGCCATGTCCGGTACAAGCCCAAGGCAGCGGCCTGAGGAGGGACTCCTGGGCGCCACAGGCCTCCCTCTGACACCCAGCTTCTCCGCAGGCTCACGGGAGCTGCCGTGCAACTGTCCTGGGAGCTGCGGGCTGGCCGGGGCCGGCGGACCACCAGCACAGAGGTGCGCTTCGGACAGCTCGAGGTTCTCGACTGCCTGTGGCCCAGGGGCGCTTCGGGGCCTGAGTACACGGAGGTGAGGGCTTGAGGGCAGCCTGGGATGCCAGCCCGGAGGTGGGTCCTGGCCCAGCCTGACCCTTTCACCTCTGTGCCCCTTCCCAGATCCTGAGCTTCCCTGGCACCTCGGGCTCGCAGGCCTCAGCGCGGCCCTGTGCCCACCTGCGCTACACACAGACCCTGCGCCGGGTGTCCAAGGTAATGGGGTCTGGCTGCCTGGCCTGTGTCCCATGAGCTCGGGCCCAGCCTGTCCCTGGCAGTGCCTCCCGCCCCCTCAGCTGTGATCTAGTCAACGCATCGCCCCACAGGCCTGTCTATAGGTCTCTTAGCTGGTCCCCCTCCCTGGGCTCTTCATGGCAGTCCCTGCTGGCCTCCAGGGCAGGGAGCAGCCAGCGTGGGGTGGCTTTTACTGAGCTAGCATGGTTGTCTGTCTCAGGCAGAGTGGTGAGTCCCTGCTGGGTCCCCTGCCTGAGCGCTTCTCCCCACCACCTGGGCGGGCTCTGGGGTCTGGTGTGGCTGCAGGGGTCCCTTCCTATCCTGCCCTCCCCCACAACCTTTGCTGACCTGAGCACCCTTGTCCTCAGAGCCGACCCCGGCGCCCGGCCGCCTGCCATTGCCACTCAGAGTTGGCCCTGGACTTGGCTGCCTTCCAGGCAGACGTGGAGCTGGGGGCCCTCGACCGGCTGGCGGCCCTGCTGCACCAGGCCACCATGCCCCCTCCTGAGCCGCCTACTGGTCTACTGGTAAGGTGATGCCCACCGGGGCAGGGCGGGGGCTCTGGCTCTTGACCACAATGCGGTGTGTGTGTGGGGGGGACCCTGGACGTACCTCTGACACCCACCCCCCACAGACAGAGCCCCACTCAGCCGCCAAGCAGCAGACCGTGGTGCGGCTCTCCGCACCCCAGGCCACGCTGATACTGCGCTTCCCCATCGCTGACCTGCGGCCCGAGCGGGACCCCTGGGCAGGCCAGGCTGTGCGGGCTGAGCAGCTGCGCCTGGAACTGAGTGAGCCCCAGTTCCGGTCAGAGCTGAGCAGCGGGCCTGGTCCCCCAGCCCCTACCCGCCTGGAGATCACCTGCTCAGACCTACATGGTGAGGGGCTACTCTCAGATCTCTGGGAGGGGGCACTTGGCGCTAAGTAGGAGCAGGGGCTCAGATCTCTGGGAGAGGTGGGGTTGGGGCTCCGGGAGGGCCTGGGGCACAGTGTGGACACACCCTGGCCTAGGTCTCTAGCTTGTGGGCACCAGCATGGCCTGTCCCTGGGCTCCTCTGGGCACCCAGCAGTGTGGACCCTTTTCCCTGGGCCAGTGCAGGCTGTCGACATGAGGGTGGGCACAGGTCTATAAATCATGGGGACAGTCTCCGTGGGGGTTGGGGGGGTTCCAGGCCTTTACCTGAGCCCGCTCGGCATTGGGGAAGAAATGTGGAGAGACGTCAGTGACGACCCTCCACTGCTCGTCCCTCCAGGAACCTACGAAGATGGCGAGAAGCCGCCCGTGCCCTGCCTGCGGGTCTCCAAAGCACTGGACCCCAAGAGCCTGGGGGGCAAATACTTCCTACCCCAGTAAGTGGGGCTCTGGAAGGGGCATGCCAGAGAGGAGGATTTTGCCACTGAGGGTGGTGGGAGGTCATGTGGGATCAGGGTGGAGGTCCTGCAGGCCAGTGACAGGCCTGTGTCCTGGCAGGGTAGTGGTGACCCTGAACCCCCAGAGCAGCAGCACACAGTGGGAAGTGGCCCCGGACAAGGGAGAGGAGCTGGAGCTGTCGGCCGAGAGCCCATGCGAGCTGCGGGAGCCTGAGCCCTCGCCCTTCTCCTCCAAGAGGACCATGTACGAGACGGAGGAGGTGAGCCAGGGGCGGGTGGGGGCAAGATCACCTGCGCACCAGTTGTTCGGACCCAGAACCCAGGGGCCTTTCGTCTCTACTGTCTCTAGTCAGTGGGGAGTCGTGGGGTTCATGGGGCCTGTGGCACCGATGACAGCTCTGGGGCCTCGTCTGGAAAGCAAGTGCGTCGGGCTGGCCTGTGGAGGAGAGCTAACCCCACGAGGCCCACCAAGTAGGGCTGCCTTCAGTGCACCGCACACGAGCGGGCCTCCCCGCCCCAGCGGACACCTGTGTGAAGAGTGGTGCGGTCGGGACGCAGGCTGGGCCCTGGTTCTCAGAGGCCCGCCCCTCCCTGTCCAGATGGTGATTCCTGGAGACCCGGAGGAGATGAGGGCCTTCCAGAGCCGGGCCCTGGCGCTGTCCCGCTGCAGCCTGGAGGTGGTCCTGCCCTGTGCCCACGTCTTCCTGCCCAGCAAAGAGACCTATGAGAGCATCTACAACAGGTGGCGGCCCAGGGCGGGGCGGATGGGGCTGGGGCACCGGCCTGGGCCTCACTCACCCCCCCCATCCCTGCCCCGTGTCTCTGCTGGTCTCAGGATCAACAATGACCTGCTCCTGTGGGAGCCTGCAGACCTGCTCCCCACCCCCGGGCCCAGTGCTCACGCCCCTGGCTTCCAGGGCCCCTCGGCCTTCTGGCACGACCCCTTCAAGATGTGCAAGTCAGCCTTCAAGCTGGGTATGAGGGGAGCCCTGCTGCAGCCCCAGGGCCAGACCTGCCGGGGCAGCCCGCCTGGGCCTCCGTTCCACCCAGTTCCTGGATCTCATTCCAGACTCAGACTCAGATGAGGAGGATGCCCATTTCTTCTCTGTGGGGGCGTCAGGTGTCCCGCAGCCCCCCGCGCCCGAGTCCTCAAGCCCGCACTCCCAAAGTACCTTCTCTACACTGGTGACAGTGCTGAAGGGTCGAGTCACGGCCCTCTGCGAAACCAAGGTGAGGGCCCCCGCGGGTGGGCGGGCAAGACAAGCAGGAGCAGGCGCCCCAGGAAGTGGGGGCTGAGTGGCCGTCCAGCCCGTGGCACCCCTGCCACCTGCTGACCCGCGTGCCCCTCATCCCTTTGCACCGATCAGCCGCTTACTAGCACTGCTGTCCATGAGGCTCCATGCCAGGTGCTGGGGGCAGGGGTGCCTCCTCCTTCCCAGCAAAAGAGGCAGGCACTCACTCTGCTTTTCAAACGTATAGCAGTCCTCTCCCTAATCTTCAGTCACAGTATCCGATGGCCTTTCCTCGGGTCCTTTAGTGTTATTCTGACTTGACCTTAATGGCTGGTGGGCTGTGCTCCCTCACTCGGGTTGTGATTTGGGGCATTTCGATGCCTGACTGTTTGGACTGGACGACAGCCATGTCATATCTGCTGCTTGCTTCTGTCTGACAGCCACAGGGGTGGGGGGCGGTACAGGCCAGGGGCTGGTTTTAAGGCTCGGATTTAACTGCCCCCCTGGACGGAGGGACTGACTGATGTCCTGGGGACATGGAGGGCAGTGGGGGCCTCCAGTGGTGTCTGGGTCGAGGCAGATGCTGCCATCAGACCAGGACAGCAGGAGGCCTCCTCGCCCCTGAGGGCGCGGGAGCTGCTGAGTGTCGCTGGCGAGGCCACGTGCTGTGTCTGCAGGACGAGGCTGGGAGGCGGCTGGAGGCGGCGCACGGAGAGCTGGTGCTGGATGTGGAGCAGGGCACCGTCTTCAGCGTGTCCCAGTACCGCGGCCAGCCCGGACTCGGCTACTTCTGCCTGGAGGCCGAGAAAGCCACCCTGTACCACCGAGGTGTGAGGGCTGGGGGCCAGTCGCCAGGGTGTCTCCGGTCCCTGGGCCAGGGTGGGGGCTTGAGAGGGGTCTCGGCCCTGGATGGAGGAGGGGGCGTCAGCGGCCTGGCAGGGGCTCACCAGGTCCCTCCCCAGCGGCCGTGGACGACTACCTGCTGCCCAGTCGCCTGGAACTGCCCAGCTCCGCTCCTCCAGCGCAGCTCGCCCCCACTATCTACCCGTCAGAGGAAGGGGTGATCGAGCGGGGAGCCTCCAGCCGCAGGAGCCAGGGCCGGGCCCCCAACATGCTCGCCATTGCAGTGCGCCTCCACCTGGACCCCCGCAAGAACGTCAAGGTGGGCACCCCCTTCCGGCCCACCTGCTTGCCCCGCCCCCACTGCCGCCGGCTGACTGTGCCCCACTCCCAGGAGTTCCTGGTGACGCTGCGCCTGCACAGAGCCACCCTGCGCCACTACATGGCCCTGGCGGAGCAGAGCTGGCACTCCCAGGTGACTGGGTGATGGTCTCGGGGTGGGGCGAAGGGCCTGACCGGATCCCCGGGCAAGGGGTGCAGCCGACAGTGCCTGGGCAGCAGGTCGGGGGCTGGGGCTTGGAGGGGGCAAGAGCCCCCGCTTATCCTCACTATTTCTCCCTCTCCCCCGCCCGCACCCCCACAGCTGTTGGAGTTCTTAGATGTGCTGGATGACCCCGTGCTGGGCTACCTGCCCCCAACGGTCATCACCGTCCTGCACACACACCTGTTCTCCTGTGCCGTGGACTACAGGTGCCCAGGGGGTGAACGTGCAGAGCTGGGGAGCAGGCCCCCCTGTTGCGGGCCTGTCTCACCCTCGTGTGACCCCCAGGCCCCTGTATCTCCCTGTGCGTGTCCTCGTCACCGCAGAGACCTTCACGCTCTCCAGCAACATCGTCATGGACACCACCACCTTCCTGCTCAGGTGGGCGGGCGCCCAGCCCCCACCCCATGGTCTGCCTGCGCGTCCTCGGAGGGGTGGTCCCTCCCTCAGAGACACCAGTCAGTCCCTCCGTCCAGGGGGGCAGTTGAGTCGGAGCCTTAAAACCAGCCCCTGGCCTGTCCCCCCGCTTTGGTGGCTGTCAGACGGAAGTGGAGCAGCGGATATGACGTCGCTGTCATCCAGTCTAGTCAGGAATTGAAATGCCCCAGATCACAACCCGAGTGAGGGAGCATGGCCCACCAGCCATTAAGGTCAAGTCAGAATAACACCGAAGGACCCGAGGAAAGGCCACGTGGATGTTGACTGAAGGACGATACAGGACGGCTGCACGTTTGAAAAGCAGATCGAAGGGCGGATGTTTCTGTCCTTTTGTAGCTTCACAGAAAAGACTGGAAGGGGGTGTGTGGAACTTTTCTCAGAACTTGCAATTGAAGTTTTGAGTGACTTTAATTTCTCTTTTATCGCTATACTGTGCAATACCTTAGTGGGGCTTTATATTACCTTGAAAACTAGGATGTGAGGACAGTCACTGGAGAAAGGGGATGTTCCCAGGGCCTCAGGGAGCCCCAAAGGAGGTGGAGCTCTAAGTCCCTAAATGAGCTGCCACCCTACAGATGCCCGCCACCTGGGCCTGGGGACAGGCGAGCAGGCTGCTCTCCCTGTGTACGAGCGGGAATGACGCTGTGGCCAGAGAGGATCCAGCGTTAGTTCCCCGGGGGGCCCAAGACCCCAGGACACCCCTCTGTCTGTCTCCGGGGCCCTACCCTCACTGGTTCCCGTGCCCTACAGGTTTATCCTCGACGACTCGGCTCTGTACCTGTCGGACAAGTGTGAGGTGGACACCCTGGACCTGCGGCGAGGTGGGTGGGCCTTGCTCACACCAGAGCGCCCCCACACAAGGGCTACATGCCCAGAGCCTCGCTTGCTCCCCAGGGTGTGAGGGGCCCTCTCCCGGTGGTGGGCCAGGTGCTGGGTGAGCACACGATGAAAACTTCCCTCTCGCCTGGGGCTGCAGATTATGTCTGTGTCTTGGACGTGGACCTCCTGGAACTTGTCATTAAAACCTGGAAGGGGAGCACTGAGGGCAAACTGGTGAGTGTGGCTGTCACCCAAGATCCTGGAACCAGGGCCAGTACTGGCTGAGAGTCCTGCAGGGCACTGTCGTCCCTGCTCACCCTCCCCCTGGCTGACCTACAGGGGCGTCTCTGCTCACTGGCCACCAGAGGGCAGCTGCAGGAGGGAGACGCTGTGGTGGGTCCTGTTTCCATGTCTGGGAAGTGGGCACCAGGCTCTGGGCAAAGCTGAGGGATAAAGGGTTCACCCATGGGCTCCGTTGGCGCATCTGTCCAGCCGGGTCATGGGCAGGCTGACACCCCAGGGAAGGCCTGGCCCCGGGGACCCTGCCTGGTCCTGTCTGCGCGTGACGGAGGGCCCAGGCTGACGCGCCCGGCCCACCCCCAGAGCCAGCCGCTGTTCGAGCTGCGCTGCTCCAACAACGTGGTGCATGTGCACAGCTGCGCCGACTCCTGCGCCCAGCTGCTCAACCTGCTGCAGTATGTGCTGAATGAGGGGGACCTGCACCCCCCGCCCCGACCCCCCAGCCCCACCGAGATCGCCGGCCAGAAGGTGCAGGTGAGACCTGGCTGCATGGTGACCAGCGCTCTGCTAGTCTCCGGCCCTGGCCCCCGGGGATCTGGATGGGGGGCTTGGCTGCCCTCCCTCCCGGCACTCACCCCTCCTCCCCCTCACCCCTCCTCCCCACCCGCCCAGCTCTCCGAGAGCCCAGCCTCCCTGCCCTCGTGCCCTCTGGTGGAGTCGGCCCTCATCAACCAGCGGGACCTGGCCGATGCCCTTCTGGACACGGAGCGCAGCCTGCGGGAACTGGCCCAGCCTTCAGGTGGGGTGGGGTGCTGGTGGCCAGCGGACACCATCGGCACCCACGTTGGGCACCCCCCAAACCGGCCTTTCTCCCCACAGGTGGCCCCCTCCCTCAGCCCTCGCCCGTGTCGGTCTACCTATTCCCAGGTGAACGGAGTGGGGCCCAGCCTCCCTCACCACCTGTGGGGGCCCCTGCTGGCATCTTGGGGTCCTGCTTGGAGCCCAAGGAAGATGAAAAGGAAGAGGAGGGGGAAGGAGATACGCTGGACAGTGATGAGTTCTGCATCCTGGACGCCCCTGGCCTAGGCATCCTGGTGTGTGACCTGCAGACTCGGGGGGCTCCTGCTGTGAGTGGTCGCTGTCCCTGGGGAGGGGAGGAGCAAGTGGATTTCCAGAGGACAAGAAGGCACGGAGTCCGGGCAGAGCAAGGGGGACCCTCAGAAGGAGCAGGATGCTTAGGGTGAGGGCAGGAAGAGCCGTTGGCTGCACGGGCGCTAACCTGACCCCCAAGTGACGACAGTGAGGATGTCACGTGCAAGCACAATCCCGGCTCCAGGGAGTCGGGGCTGGCAGGACACGGGGTCCTCCGACCCCTCCTGGAGCACACCAGACCCAGTGCTGAGGGACAGGACCTGTGAGGGTCCTCATCTATCGCACAGGAGGGAGATGTGGGGACCTCCGAGCCCCAGATACTCACTCGGCCTCTCCCTGCAGCCCCGGGACGGGGAGCCCGTGGTGACGCAGCTGCATCCCGGCCCCATCGTCGTGCAGGACGGGCACTTCTCAAGGCCGCTGGGCAGCACGGACCTGCTGCGGGCACCTGCCCACTTCCCCGTGCCCAGCAGTCGTGTGGTGCTGCGGGAAGTCTCCCTGGTTTGGCACCTCTATGGGGGCCGAGACTTTGGCCCCCACCCTGGCCACAGGTGAGGGAGATGGGCTGGGCCGGCCTGAGCTCTGGCCTGCAGCAGGGGTGGCCTTGAGCGGGGTCCTGGCCTCGCTGGCCTCAGTCCTTCCCCTTCCTGCCACCCCCCACCCAGGAGAGGGTCTCCTGCCCCAGGCTGGGTCCAGCTAAGCAGGGAGGAAGGATCCCACGTCAGCTTGTGCCCTGTCCCCTTCCCAGAGCAAGAGTTGGCCTCTTGGGCCCCAGGGGCTCCCCTTCCCGTCGCTCCGGGGGCAAGCGGCCACAGAACTCCTGGCGTGCCCAGGGGGGCAGTGGGAGGCAGCACCACGTCCTCATGGAGATCCAGCTGAGCAAGGTGAGCAGGCACTGCAGAGTCTGCGGGGTGGGGCAGGCCCGGCCACCCTGTCCCGACATGTGACATGGGTGGGATGACTGTCCCTTGTGTACCAGAGGCTGTTCTAGGCGCTGGAGGAGTCGCCTTGTGTGTGTAGAGGGGCCTGGGGGACAACGAATGCGTGGGGGCAGTCACAGGGGCGTGGGTGCCGGAGAGCAAAGGCCCGAGAAGCTGGCGGGGAAGGTTTTTGGGGTGAGGGTGCAACATGAAAGCCTCATGTGGGGAGCTCCCTGGCACATCCTGGGAGCAGGACTGAGTCAGGAGGCGAGCAGGCCCTCAGGGACCCTGCAGGCCCCAGGAGGGCCAGCTCTTCTTAGTGACGTGCGGTCAGCAAGAAACAGGCCCCCGGGGACACAGCCGCAGTATGGGTGCAAAGTGTCAATCCTAGAGGGATTTTCAGTGGGAAGAGCACAGGCTCGGCTGCTGGACCCAGGCACCCAGGCACGGGCCAGGCCACAGAGGAGGCACCAGCCTCTGAGGAAGAGCACAGAAGGCGATGAGCTGAGGGTGCACTTCAGAGCCACAGCCAGGCTGCTCTGAGGCCTGAGCAGTGGAGACCTAGTGTGAGGGGACAGGCAGCCAGAGGCCTGATGATGAGGGGCTTTGACAGGTTCAAGGGGAGAAGAGGCTCATGTGGCCTGCGTGTCCGGCAGCTGCAGGGGGGCCTCGGGGGGGGCGGGCGCCCTGGCAAGGTGGCCGGCTGGCGGCTGCTTTCTTAAATTCCTCGTGGGTGTGGAGAAGGGGCTGGAGAGGGCCAGCAGGGTCATAGCTGGAGAGGCGACAGCAGCTTCAAGGCCAGGTGCCGTGGAGCCAACGGAAATGCAGAGCTGAGAGCTGTTTTGAGGAAGCAAAGCAAGGACAGGACAGCCTGCTGACCGAGGCTGGAGGGCGAGCTCGGTGGCGCTCGGGGCTGGCGGGGGCGCTGAGGCAATGCCCGGGCTCTGGGAAGGGGCAGAAAGCGGAGGTTGGGCTCTGTGGCCACTGGGCTTCAGATGCCTGAGGGACGGCCACCGGAGCTGTCCAGGCGCAGCCCGCGCAGGACTGAGATGGGGCGGGCTGGGGCCTCTGTCCACCCCTCAGGTGAGCTTCCAGCATGAGGTGTACCCGTCAGAGCCAGTCCCAGACACCCGGGCCCCCGACCAGGAGCCGGAGGAGCGGCCCCTGTCCCGCCAGGTGTTCCTCGTGCAGGAGCTGGAGGTCCGGGACCGCCTGGCCTCCTCCCAGATCAACAAGTTCCTGTACCTGCACACGAGCGAGCGCATGCCGCGGCGCACCCACTCCAACATGGTACCTGCCGCCGCGGCCCATCGCTGCACGTGCGCACATGCGCGCGCGCGCGCGCCCCCTTGCCCGCGCACCGCGCCCCCACCCCCACCCCGCACCCAGGTGTCTGCGAGCCTGGGGGAGGGTGGGCGCAGCGGGCCCACTGGGTGAGTGGCGGGCAGGCCCCGAGGCCCAGCAGGTGCCCAGAGCTTGCCCTCTGTCCCCAGCTCACCATCAAAGCGCTGCACGTGGCCCCCACAACCAACCTGGGTGGGCCCGAGTGCTGCCTCCGCGTCTCGCTGATGCCCCTGCGGCTCAATGTGGACCAGGTGAGTGGGCCAGGGGCAGAGCCCGGGGAATACCCCTGTCTCAGGGCTCTGGACCCCACCTGCCCCCCACTCTTCCCACCTCCAGGACGCGCTGCTCTTCCTCAGGGACTTCTTCAGCAGCCTGGCTGCCGGAGTCCATCCCATGGGCCCAGTGGGGGCCTCCCCCGAGGGTAAGAGGCTGGCCGTGAGGGCGGGGGGCACATGTAGGGCCTCCTGCCTCCTAGCTGTCCCTCCCCCACCCTCAGCTCATCCTGAGAGCCGCGTCCAGCCCAGCAGTCCCGCAGGGCAGTCGGAGGGCACGGAGATGACTGACTCCCAGGAGAGCGCGCCCAGTGGCCACGGCCCCTCCGCAGAGCCCGTCTACTTCAGGTAGCCTGCGGGCCAGACACCCTGGGCCAGGTTGTGGGGGGCCAACTCCGTGACAGGGACCCCCTCTCCACTTCCCACCAGGGAGTTCCGCTTCACGTCCGAGGTGCCCATCTGGCTGGATTACCACGGCAAGCATGTCACCATGGACCAGGTGGTAAGTGAGGTGGCGGCGCGTGGCTGTGGGCTAGACCTTCCCGTCCTGCCCAGATGGGTGCAGCTCTGAGTGTGTGCCTGGGGCGCTCTTACACTGCGCTAACTCATGGGCAGCCCCAGAGCCGCCTCTGGGCCAGGCAGGGAGGCCCCTCTGACTGCTGGCCTATGGAGGGCAGTGGTCAGGCCTTGAATCCAGGTACCTCCAGTTGTCAAGTGGCCTCTAGTGCCTCCTGTGGGCTGGGCAGTCCCTGTGTCCCGTCATGGGACCCCAGATCCCTGCTGCCTCCCCAGGGCACCTTCGCTGGCCTCCTCATCGGCCTGGCACAGCTCAATTGCTCCGAACTGAAGCTGAAGCGGCTCTGTTGCCGGCACGGGTGAGCCCGCTGCTTGCCCCACACCGCCCAGGGGTCCCCATGCTTCCCTCTGCTGGGCTCTGGCCGTGCTGCAGGGCCTTGGCCGTGTGCTCACCCCTCTAGCACCTCAGTTTCTCCTGTAGAATGGGTACAGTGACCTCTCCACCGCCCGGCTGGGACCGTGGGGGGTGTCGGGTGCCCCGCGACCCGCAGTCAGTGGCTTTCCCCTCCGCCTGCCCCTCCCCAGGCTCCTGGGCGTGGACAAGGTGCTGGGCTATGCTCTCAACGAGTGGTTGCAGGACATCCGCAAGAACCAGCTGCCAGGGCTGCTGGGGGGCGTGGGCCCCATGCACTCGGTGGTCCAGCTCTGTGAGTGTGTGCCTGGGGGGGCTCGTGAATTGTGCTGACCCGTGGGGAGCCCGTGAACTGTCCCTGGGCTCAGCAGGGAGGCCCTGACCAGCTCGTCCCCACAGTCCAAGGTTTCCGCGACCTGCTGTGGCTGCCCATCCAGCAGTATAGAAAGGATGGGCGTCTCATGCGGGGGCTGCAGCGGGGGGCCGCGTCCTTCGGCTCATCCACGGCGTCCGCGGCCCTGGAGCTCAGCAACCGGCTGGTGCAGGCGATCCAGGTGAGGGTCATGTGGGCTGTTTGCCCAGGCCTGGGCCACAGACCTGGGTCCTTGGGCTGTATGGAGACTAAGCCATAGCCGGGGACCTAACTGCGGACCCCCGAGGGCATGCCCAGAGAATTTCTTAGCCGGGCACAAAAAGTACCCAACTGCAGGAAAGACTGATAACTGGGCATCGCTAAATTTAAGTATGGAAGGATGTCTTTAGGAGAGTAAGAGGCAAATAGGGCGGGCCACCCCCAGGCCCCACTGAGTGGGCGTCTGCATCCGTGGCCTCACGTTCTGAGAAACCGGCGACAGCAGCTTGCCTGGGCCCCGTGGATGCCCCTGGGGTCTGCTCCTGGTTGTGTCTCAAACAGGAGGGAAGGGGCGACCCTGTTTACAGACACAGAAGCCGGGGCCCAGAGCCCCGCCCGGCTCCCTCAGTCCCGGTGCTCCACCAGACGTGGCGGGTCCCACGAGCCAGGCGCCGTCCTCATGCTCTAGCCCTGGGTGCAGCCTGAGGGAGGGGCTGTTCTGGGCCAGCACCTACAGGCAGTCATAGAGGTGAAGCGGGGGTGCAGACTCATGGGGAGCGCAGTGTCCCCCCAAAGGCCCTCCAGTGGGGACACGATCTCCAGAGAGGCAGCTAGAGGGATCTTCAGGTGCTGGGGAGCCCCCGAGGGCACAGCCAGGTGTTGGGTGGGCAGGAGTGACACTGGGTGAGACACGGGAAGCAGAGAGCAGGAGCCAGCGGACAGGGGCCTTGACTCACTGATGGCCCATGAGACCGAGCCAGGGGGAGGTGGTGTGCTCTGTCTCAGCAAGCAGCCATTGTGGCACCCCACAAACAGCTGGGGTGCAGGATATGTGGTCAGCAAGAGGAGGACATTAGGACAGTCCCCTGGGCTGGGCTGGGGGCCCAATACCATTTTCAGAGGCTGACTCTGAATCTGGTATCTGGCGGTTGTCCTTACCTGTGTCCCCTTCTCTCCAGGCCACAGCCGAGACAGTGTACGACATCCTGTCCCCTGCGGCGCCCATCTCCCGCTCCCTGCAGGACAAGCGCTCTGTGCGGAGGCAGCGGAAGGGCCAGCAGCCAGCTGACCTCCGGGAGGGCGTAGCCAAGGCCTATGACACAGTTCGAGAGGTACTGAGCCGCGCCTGCCCCAGCCCACACCCGCCACAGCCCGACCCCACGCTGACCACCCCCCTCCACAGGGCATCCTGGACACAGCTCAGACCATCTGTGACGTGGCGACGCGGGGCCACGAGCAGAAGGGGCTGACAGGCGCTGTGGGGGGCGTGATCCGGCAGCTGCCCCCAACGGTGGTGAAGCCCCTCATCCTAGCCACCGAGGCCACGTCCAACTTGCTTGGGGGGATGCGCAACCAGATACTCCCTGACGCCCACAAGGACCACGCGCTCAAGTGGCGTTCGGACGAGACCCAGGACTGACCCGAGGGCACCGCCCTCCCTCCACGCCCGAGCAGCCTGTTCCTGCGGCCGCCCCAGCCAGGCAGGCCGGGCGCTCGGGAAGGCCCGGGAAGGGAAGCACCTGCCTGGCCAGCTGCTGCCAGTCCGCAGTGAGAGTGGAGCCCCGCCGGCCTCCCTGTCTGCACTTTTCCTCCGGGGAGGACACTGCCCCGCCACCTGGGCACACTGCTGCCTTGTCCCGGACAGAGGCTTCGGACCCTTGGACCCCACCCCACTCAGCCGAGTGTCTTTCTGTGTCTCGGGGGCGGTGGGGACACGTGTGGGTCCGTGTATTATTTTTAAACTCCTTGTGCGAGTGGGTCGGTGACTGCATGATGTGGAATAAACTGCCCACTGCCAGCCCTGACCTGAGTGCACGCGCCCACACCGCGCTGTCACCACCTGTGCCACGGTTGCCCCGCTGCTGCGCTGGGCTCCTCGGTCCCTCCCAGGAGCCGCCCAGGGGCCAGGTGTGAGGGAACAGCGGGGCCAGGGCAAAGGACAGGGCTGTGGGGGCCCCGTGAGGCGCAGACCCTGCGGTGCACCCCTTGTCCCTGCCCAGCAGCCAGGAGGGCCAGGCACGGCCATTCCTGGAAGGCTGGTGCTCCAGAGGCCTCCCGCAGCCTCTGGGCGCTCCTGATCAGAAACTTGCGTGGGGCCCACAGGTGCGTTACTGTCCCGGCACCCACATACATTGTTTCACGTGAACAAGAAAGGGGGGCTCCTCTGATCACCCCACCTCCCAGTAACACTGCTCTGAGGCGGGTGGGCCTGTGGGGAAACTGAGGCTCGAGTTGGGCACCGGCTTTGAGAACCTTCACCCTGCGGGGGTCTCAGGCTGTCATGGGGCCCCTGTTCCCGTCTGTGTAGGCAGTACACGCCAGGGTCCTCGCCCGCGCTCCCGGGGCAGTGGGCTGTCAGGGCGGAGCGTCTCCCTGGAGGCAAGGGACTGCGGGCGACATGGGTCTGGCGCCACCAGGAGGGGCAGGGAGGCCCCAGCTGGTGCTTCCTGGAACGCCCCGCCCACGGGCACAGTCCAGGTTTGCTGCCCTTCGAACCTCTTGCGGTCGGTATTGACAGGCGGCAGGTAATCATTAACACTGCCAGGGGCCGGGCCAACGGCTCAAAAGGCCGGGACCCAGGGCTCCCCACTTCCTCCTCGGGCGAGGACAGCCAGGTGCCCAGGTAAGTGGCTTCCCTGGGTGCCAGAACCCTGCCATACCTTGGCCCCCAGGGTCCCTGGGCCCAGCCTCCTTCGTCCAAGGGCTGCTCCCTTCCGAGGAAGAAGAGAAGGGGCCTAGGCAACCCCCTGTGTGACCTGAGCACGTCACTGCGGCCTGGGCCTCAGTTCCCACCAGCGGGATGAAAGGGGGGCTCCCCTCGGACAGCCGCATGCCACCCTTGGTCTTGCCAGCTTCTTCTGGAAAACTGCTAGACCGGGTGGGGAGGGGTTGTCGCCTGTGGCTTTCTCTGCAGGATGACTCCCAGGCAGGGCACTCTTGCCGGGACCCCCATTCCATGCCGATTGTGTCCCAGAGGATGAGGCCCCTTGAGGGAGATCCCCAGGGCAGGAGAGACCCCAAGACCCTGCTCTGTGACCTTGGGCCCCCTCGCCTCTCTGGGCTGATTTCCGCTGTATGGCCTAATCCACTTGAGAAGTTCGGTGTCCCAGCTCCGCTCTGTCCCCAGGAGCTTTGTAGTCTGCAGTGTCCCTTGGGCCTCACAGGACCGGCACAGAGGCCTCCTGGCCACAGCCTGTCTGAGAAGATGAGAACAGCTTTGCAGGAAAAAGACACTTGTGCCCCCCCCCACACACCCCAGGGCCAGCTGAGGGACCCCCACCCGCAGCCCACTCCTCTCCCTGCGGGGGCGGGGGGTAGGGTCCCACCCAAAGGTTGAAGGGAAGGTGGCTCCCCACCAGCCCAGGAGCTTGTAGGCTGGCCTCGCCAACCCTGGTCTGCCTGTGCGGAACCGGCAGTGCTTCAGAGAGGTTGAGCAGCTTTGTGCAGGTCACCCAGCTCCCAGGCTGGCCCTGGGGCCCCTGGCTGCAGGTGTTCTTGCAGATGAAGGCTGCGTGCAGTGCTGCGTCCAGCCCTGTGGGCAGGTGGGCCTAGCATCTCCAGCTCCCTGTCCCCTTTCTCCTTTTCTGTCTGTTTTCTCGATTCCTTTCCACTTTGCTGCCTATTCCTCTCGTCTTACTCTGGATAAAAGGGTTCTGCCCCCAGCTCCCTCCATCGGCCTCTCCAGAGCTTCTGGCAGCTCTGGGCCCCACAGTCTCCTCCCACCTGCACCCTCCGCCCTCCTCTCATCTCCAGCCTCTGCATGGCCACCCTCTGAGACCTAGGCCTGCAGAGGTCCCAGAGACCCTCCCTTGCTGTTCCCCAGCTCTGTATCCGCAGCAGGAAGGCCGGGCAGAGGGCTGAGGCCACAAGGCCAAATCTGAAACTGGGGCCCAGTTCTGGCTGGGAAAGAAGTGGGGAAACAAGGAACTCGGAGACAGGGCGTGGGGGTGTCAGCGGGCAAAGGCTGCCCAGGAGCTGTAAATGGGGGCCACTCCCACCTTTATGAGATCTGGGGTTGAAATTGGACTTCACCCAGAGAAGGGATGCTGGCATCAGACTCCAGGTGTGGGCCCTGGATGATAAGGGGCCTCAATAAAACGGTCACGGGCCTGGGGCCACGGGTGGAAGGGCGTGGGGCTCTCCCTGGATCTCTGGCCAAGGAAAGATGCCAGGCGGGCAGAACCAGGCCTCTGACTGGCTCCCACCCCCTGTAACAGCAACTCCATGTGGAAGTGCCCACTGTTTCCAGTGGGGCTGCTGTTATCTGGGGCGGGTGCCCGTGTCCACGAGGAGGAGTGGTGGCTGCCCAGCAGGCCAGCAGGATCTCCACGGCAATGCTCCTAGACAGCCAAGGGCAGTGGGCTGTCAGCAGGCAGCAGAGACAGAGTGCACAGGGCTCTGACCTATGAATTGACAGCCAGTGCTCTCCTCTCCCCTCTGGCTGCCAATTCCATAGGTCACAGGTATGTTCGCCTCAATGCCAGCCGCCAGGACCTGTGGGGGGTGAGGTGGGGCTGGGGTGTCCAGTGGATGGTGGGGACTTGTACCCTGGGGCAGCAGTCAAGGCCCAACTCTCCCCTGTCGCGTTCCCATCTTTCTGTGTCCCCTTCCGGGAGCCTGAGCTGTTCCCATCTGTATTCGTGCCTCATGCCTGCCTCTGTGCTTCACCCATTCTGTTCCCTTCACCCGGGACACCCTTCCCAGCTTTCTGCCAGGCTCACTCTTACTGTTTCGGCTCTACCTGAATGTTTGCTGTCTCCAGGAAGACTTCTTGAACCCTGCTTGACCCTAAGTGCCTGCCAAGCTCCACAACCCCCTGTGTTTGTCCCCCCACCCTCTGAGTTAAGCCCAAATGTGAGTCCAATACAGGTGAGAACAGATCCTGGTCTCTGGCTTGGACCCCAAAGAAGCACCGCCAACGTCCAGTGCAGCCAAGGGGGGCCAAGGGCTCTGGGCCCCAGTCTGCTGGACCCCCAGCTGTGACATAGCGAGGGGAGCGACCGGCCCTGCTCCCGCTCCCGCTCCCCACAGCAGCCTCGCCCCTGCCTGTGTCTTCTACCGTGGGGTTGTGGGGACACTGTCATTTGAACAAAAAGGTTTCTGTTGTTAAAAAATAAAAAGTGACTGGAAAAGCAAACCCAAGAATAACATCGGAACTGCTTCATTGCTTCTCGAGTCCTTTCTGTGTGCTGGGCATTTCAAACATCCAGGAATCACCTGGGGAACCTTGTGAGGCAGCGGTCCTGATCCCGTTTAGGGGATGGGGACACAGGCCGAGAGGTGAGCATCTGGCGAAGTCACAGAGTTCATTGGTGCTCCTCCCTCCAGGGACCCCACAGAATGGACAAACACGTGGGGCCCTGAGCTGGGCCCTGCGGTACTGTCACAGCTCCCTCCCGCAGGTGGCTTTGCTGTCCCGGCCTGGTCCACTCCAGATCCCTGGCCCCATCTTGCTCGGCTGAGACCAGCTCACACGCCCCTCCCCTGACTGGGGGCCTCTCCCACCCCCTTATCTCATTCCCTGCAGGGTTGAGAGCTCCCCCTGCTTATCTTATCCTTGTGCTGGTCTCAGCCTCCTAGAGGCCAAAGTCCAGAACTCACTCATCCCGGCTGCGGAGGGAGCAGGGCCGGCACACTGGCTAAGCTTGGTGCACTGAGCTAGAATCCTCCCGGGCTGTCAGAGGGCCAGTTTAAACTGCCCTGGTTTCCTCCTCGGAGACTCTCAGAGACCACGTTCCATCTCCGGAGCAAGGCAGCCCCAGCCTCCTCTGAGCCATCGGACTGGGGGCCTTTTCCCAGCAGGTCCTGGGCCTGTGCAAGTCTGGTTTCACCTGCACCCCACTCCCACTCCCCCTGTACACTTCCAGAACAGCTGCCTGCTGCCCTGAAGTGCCCTCCACAACTCACTGGCCCCTACGATGCCCTGTGTCCCCTCTTAGAACTCCCACCACACCATATGGTCAATGCCCAGATATCATCCTCCAGTCTGAGAACCCTGGGGCGCAGCGGCCACGGACTCTGTTTCCTGGAGCCCCAGAAATGGGCCCAGAGGCGCTTAATAAATGTACCCAGAAGGACACAGTAAGTGAATGAAGATGCCTGGGGCGGGGCCACCAGGGGCAGTGAGCAGTGCCAGCCGGTGGAGTCCCTCAAAAAGCCACTAGTGTTGGTGGGTCCTGGTGGAGTAGCGGTTAGGTCAATTGCCTCCAAAGGAGCACGAGGCCACATACCCCTGGGTTTGAGTCCCACGTCCAGCGGGAAACTCAGTGCGAACAACTAAATGAAAATAAAATGCTCCATCCTCCTGTCCCTCCCTGCCGCCTGTCTGCATACTCACCGTCATTTCTGCCTGCACCTTTCCCTTAAAGAAGAAAAGCCGCAGCAGCGGCTCCATCGCCACACCCCAGTGAAACAAACAAGGATGCGCAAATGAACTGTTTCAACCCGAAGAAAGGCCCATGGGGGAAGGAGTGGTCAGAGTTGGGCAGCCTTGGTAAGAGGTGAGTTGGAGTTCAGCTTTTGCTGATGTGAACCCCAGAAACAGGTTGTGAGCACCGGATGAGAGAGGAGTGACTGGAACAAAATGTGCAGAAAGGGAACCAGGGTCCGACCAGGGCGGGGGAGCCCGCTCTGCAAGCCCATTCCTGAGGCTACCACCAGGGGGCGCGCGCGACCGCAGTCTCTGCAGCTGGGCGGGGCCCAGCCTTCCCGCCACCTTCTGCCTCCTCACTGCTCACCCAGCCCTGCAGCCCCGATGCCCGCCGCCGGCGACTTGGTGTCAGCGACCGGTACCCAGAGAGGGAGCCCAAGCGCTCAGCTCAGCGTACCTCCCGCAGAAAGGGTTCCTGCCGGGACACTTAAAAGCAACAACAAACAAAGCCCACCGGGGTCTTCTGCGCCACACAGTGAAACAAGGATGCGGACCAGGCACCGAGAAAGGACGCGCAGATGAACCGTTTCGCGTGTGTGTAAAACATGAACCCACCATAACACATATTTCATACTCACAGGAGTCTGTAACTACCGCCTCAAGAGAGAAAATCTGCTCCGCAGCGCCCCCGACATGCACACACGCGCGCACACGCGCACAACGCGCACACGCACAACGCGCACACGCACAACGCGCACACGCGCGTGCACACGCGTCCTCCCAGTAAACCAGTGCCCGCCTTCAGGGTAATCACTTCCCCGTCTCTCTGTGCTTGGCCACCCATGTGCACGATATGTGTTTATTTTGCCAGGGTTTGTTGCTCATTAGGGAAATGGAACCCAGTCGTCCAGTCCTGCTGTCTCCACGTGGTGCTGGAACCGCGTCTGGTCAAGCTCATCCACAGTGTGAAGAAACAGACTACACCCGAGCCACCCACTTCACCACCAGCGGACTCGGGCCAGCTGGCTCACCCGCCAGAAACTATCACACTGCCCAGAGCGACCTGGTGCTGGAGAGCGGGTGGGGCACCTGCCGTGGCCACTTTCTTCTCTTGTTGACAATTAAGAAACTTCACTAAAGTGAGTCACCCAGAGACCCTTCACTCGAGTTCACCAGTGGGTGACATGTGGCCGGATTTGCTTCTTCCCTTTCTCACACAATTTCTTCTAAACCACTTGAGACAAGTTCCATAGGACGTGTCCCTTTACCCTCAAGTATTTCAACATGTGTCACCTCAGGAAAGTGACATGTCTTACACAACCACCACACTGTTAGCACATTCAGACATGGTGGCCGTGATACAACACGATCTAATGTGTCGCTCGTTGTCCCCTCATTGTCCCAAAAAGCTGGGACCGTGCTTCACATTTGGTTGTCCGTTTGTTTCAGCCTTCTTCAGTCTGGGTCCCACTTCAGCTTTTTTGTTTGTTTTTCAAGATCTGACTTTTTTGAAGCATATAGAGGTCAGGTGTTTTGTAGACTGCTCCTCATCCCTCCCCTTCTTACCTCCACCCCAATTTAAAGTCAAATATGTCCCTTACATACATTTTGGACAATATGGAAAAGCAAGTAAGAATTGCCCTAGCTTCTGTGACTCGAGGAGAGTCCGAAGATATTTCCTGTAACCACTCAAGAGAGCTGACTTCGCTGTTCCCTGAACATTAACCCATGTACTCCTGACGTAGATAAGTGTGTCCCTCACCCCAGTTGACAGCTGTCTCAGAGACCTTGAGTCTTGAACCTAACCGTGCCCTTGGCCTTATGCTACCTTATGCTACCCGCCTCTCAGTGGTGGCTGATGGAGTGCGTGTGTGTGTGTGTGTGTGTGTGTGTGTGTGTGTGTCCAGGTCACACTGAATTCAGAATTCAGTTTTGTTTTATTTTTTGTTTTTAAAGGAAAGATGCAGGCAGGAATGAAGGCGAGCAGAGACAGGCAGGCAGGAAGAGAGAGGAGGAAAAAGCACTCTATTTATTTCATTGCTCAGCTTGGTTGCTCCCCCCAGGGGATGAGATGGGAACCTGAGACCTTGGGATGCATGTGAACTGCACCAGCTGAAGGCAGCTGATCCAACCCCTACTCCACCTGGGCGTCTGCAGTCAGTTTTGAAATCTGTGTTCCCTGTTCCATGAGGTTCTCCACGGCCGAGGTGGTTTCCTCTGATTTCTCCTCTTCCTCTTCTACAGGTTGCCAACCAAACAAGTCACTAACGGACAGAAAAGCATCGGTTGCTGCCGTCATCTTTTCCTCACCACAAATTACCCCAAACTTGATGACTTAAAACGACAGCCGTGTATTAGCCCACAGTCCTGTGGGGCAGAGGTCTGGTCCCGGATGTTGAAACGAGCTGGTTGTCTGCGGACCTGGGAGAGGAATTGCTTCCACGCTCGTCTTGTTGGCTGACAAGGGTTGGCAGGATTCCCCCTGCAGCTGTAGACGGAGGTCCCCATTTCTGTGCTGCTCGTCGCCTGGGGGCCCACGGACCCTCCGTTCTCAAGCCGACAAGGCCCATGAACTCTGCTGGTGCTTTGAATCTCTGACTTTATTCCTCTGCCACCAGCTTGGAGAAAACTCTGGTTTGACAGAGTTCCTGTGACGGGCTCAGTTTACCCAATCGCCCCTCTACCTACAGGCAGCTGTGCCACCGTACATGGCAGATGACACTGTAACCCACCACGCTTGCAGTCCCGGCCACGACACTGCCTGTACATACTGGGTGGGTGGGTCTTGGGGACGTCTTAGAATTCTGCCAATAATTAATTACCAAAGGACATAGGGGGCTTTGGAGGGAGGGCTTATAACCAGGGGGCAGGCGGCCAGGTTAGTGGAGCAGGAGATAGATGGAAGCTAGACCCCAGCTCTGAGAAGCCCCCCAGCATCAGAGGGATGGACCAGCATGGGTCCTCTCATCTCCCGGGTCTCTGGGTCCTTTTCAGATGACCCACCCCCGTTGCCTTCATGAGGGACAGGCTGAAAACGACATGGGTCAGAGGAATGTTCCAGCTGGATCAAAAGGAAAATGAGAACCCACTGTGGGCAGACTCGGTGGCCTGGGGCCCTGCAGGGACCCCCTGTTCAGAGACACCAGCATGGAGACTAGTGGGTGAAGGAGGAACCAGGGGTTAGGACAGCGACCTTGGGTGGAGGGTGACCTCGGGTGCAATGTCCAGCCTTCACTGAGGTGGGTGTGAGGGACAGAATTTCTCTCCAGCCTGCAGCCTGTGAGGCCCATGGGGAGCTCAAGGAATCTCCAGCCATGGGGGACCAGGGGGCAGGGGCCTCGGCGGTGGAGAGGGAGCTGGAATGGAGCATGGAGGAATCTGAGGGGGGCAGCAGCCCGCCAGGAGGGGCCAGGACTGTGAGACGTGGGCACGGGTTACACCTCCCTGGGGACCCTGAAGGTTATCAGTGGAGAAGGAGGAATTCTCATGTGCAACTGAGGACCCGCTTCCCATGAAGTCCCCAGAGACGCTGTGTCCACAGCCAAGGCCCAGAGGGTACAAGATGGGGCTGGAGGCCGCAGGGACTGCGATGCATGTTTGGAAGAGGGCTGAGGTTTGTTGTTGTTTCAGAGAAACAAGGAGGAAGGGTGTTCATTCTTGGCTTTTCCACCCAGCCCAGGTCTTGAACCCAGGTCTGTGGCCCTGAGCAAGCCAGCATCTCAGCCCCCTGAGCTGCAGGGTGCATCGCCTGGCAGTTTGACCAGCTGTGCACACGGCCCTGCGGCCGGGCTCGGAGCAGCCTCGCGCAGCTGACCGCGCACAGCACCAGACCAACAGGCTGTCAGCCCCCAGGCTGCAGAGCAGAGGCCCCAGGCTTCAGGGCAGAGCCCCCAGCCTGGACCTGGACAAAGGCCTCGGGACCCCCTTCCTTTGCTTCGTTACCAGTCCAACCTGCAAAGCCGAATGGTCGCCGCGTACAAAGCGCGGCGTGGATGCCGCGGGTGCAGCTTCTCTCTCGGCCTGGATGCCTGTGTTCACTGACACCCTTGCTTCTGTGTCCTGACACCTGCGGAGGCCTCAGGAGCCCAGCAGCTGTCCCCAGAGCTCAACCCAGGCCATGTCCACCGCTGGGCCGAGGGATGTGGAGGCTGCACCTTCGGCAGGTGCTGGAGACCCCAACCTGCACGGGAGAGCGGACTGCCCGCTGCTTCACCTTGCTTTGGCAAGACGGACCGATCGGCCAAATCTAGTCCTTGGACTGCAAGAGCGGAGCCTGCGCTCGGATGCAAAGCTCCTCAGTGGAAAAAATGAACCATCCCTCATCCGGGGACAAATCTATGTGTGTTTTTGATTTTCCCAGCCTGATTCTTCTGCCATATTTGGAGAAAAATTCTCTTTTCCTTTTTTTTTTTTAAAGGTCTTTAGGGGCCTTTAGATACTTCTCTATACCAGGCCACTAGGGGACTGAGCAGCCGGCTTTGAGGGGCAGCAGGGGACACCTTTATGCTGAGAGTGTTCTCTGTGGAGACCCAGGGACACCCAAGGCTGTTTGCAGGTGTGTTTGTGTGAATTCAAAAGAGGAAAATCCCAGTGAGTCCTGGTGGCCTACAGGTTTAGTTCACTGGAGGTACAGTCCACATACTTCTCAAAGCTCCTGGTTCAGGTTCCAGGGCCTGGAAATGACCCAGATGAACAACTAACTACAATAAATGAATGCTTTTTCCGCCTCTCTTCCTGCCTGCCGGCCTCTGCTGATCTTCAGTCCTGCCTACACCTTTCCTTTGAGAGTGAGAGAGAGAGACAGAACGAACCCTGGAGTGGAGGACAGGCATCATTTTCAAGAAAACGGAAAATATTTGAACCCTTGTTCAATCTTTTCATGGAGGACCCAGGCAAAGAGAGACAGAAAGTGAAACAGAAGAAAACAGAAAGTAAAACAGTTCCTTCACATTTGATGCAACTTTCCCACCAGACAGAAATTACCCTTCTTACACAAGCAGAAGGAAAGAAAATGAGGCCCTTTTTACAATCTGGGGCATTATTAGAGAAGGAAGCTACTCAGGAGGGGTGAGTCAAGTGTGAGATTGGGGAAAGTCATTCCTGCCACTTGAGTCCCATGAAAAGAGAGACCCCAGAGGCCCTGAGAAAGCCAAGTGGCGGTAGAGAACAGGGGCTGCTTTCATTTATAAATAACCCAAGGACATTTTGTGTTTTCAGTGTGATGGGGCTGGGTTTTCCCAGCACACAGGGCTCTGGGGAGATGTGAACACCATGGCGGGTCACTGTGCCTTCGGGACTGAGCTCGCAGAAGCCTCATTCAGGCCCCTAAACAACTACCTCTTTCAGGAACCCCAGCCTCCCCTCCCCCAGGGCCCTTGCCTGAACCAGTTGAGAAATCGCATCTCCGGGGTGGACCCCTCCAAGAGCCATCCTTGGAGGAGACAAGTCCTTTGGTTTCTAAGGCTGGCCCAGGAAGTCTGGACTGGGCCCGCCGGGGGCTCCTGGTCACTAGCTGGCACGCAGCCTCTGGGGACAGCCCTGCCTAGGAGTCTCAATATCTTCTTTGGAGAATGCCAAAAAAATTGTCTCGAGGCTTCTGTAGTTTACTGTGATTGATGAAAAGAATGCAAATGAAACTGCAAATCAAAGCAGTGAGTCAGAGATCTAAGGTTGCAGGCTGGGCAGGCATTAGGCATTACTCATCTCCTCTGGATGGTCAGGAGGGAGAGGGAAGGCAGCAAGTTAACATCATCCGCCCCCTCAGGCGGGCAAGGCACTGAGGCCAAGCCTACAGGGGGTGGGTGATCAAACCTCCCATCTTGCCCTCTCTGCTCCCACTTGACTCAACTCTCCTGATACTTGTGCTGAGATGTGAGTGCTTGCTTTCCCCACTGACAGGCACCCTCCCCTCCAGGCTCCCACATCCCTCCGAAGCCAAGTTCTCAGGTGTATTTTCCATCTGTCCAGGAGCCATTCCCCCTCCCCCACATCCACCGGGCACCCCCTCCCACACTTTGGTGTCCTGAGACCGGTTACAAAACAATCACAGTCCCCAAAGCTCTGACATCACCTACTGAAGATTCTCAGCAGCCTGAACAGTCCAAGGGCCCTATGTGTGGCTGGGGATGATGGCAGGGGAACGAGCCTAATGGAACAGCCTAGAACTGGTAAGTGGGGACCTCAGAGTAAATGATGGTAACCGGTGGTGGCAGAGAAGAAAGAGGAAGTATTCTGGCTTTTTAATTTCCCCTAAGTTCCCACAAGATTTCACTGTTGCCTCACATTCCCCTCCGCCTCATACAGGGAATTTCCGATTTCACTTCCTCAAATGGCAAGGCGGGTCAAGGCCCTCAGTTGCCTCATTACCCCTACCCCTGCAGCCTCTTTAGAAGGTCACCGCTCCCCCACATAGGTCCTATGCTCCCCCTCTTTGATACCCCCAGCCTTGGTCTGGGGGCCTCTTGCTGATGGTCTGACTTCCCCATCAGTCTCCCAGTTACCACCCCGCCTTGGATGCCCAGTCCCTCAGCTTCCTCTCCACCCCTGGCTGTTTCTCCCTGTCCCCAAGCAGGCAAAGGAGGGATGACAGGGAGTGCCGGGAAAGAAGGGGTGAGGCGGCGGCGAGGAAGGGCGGTGCAGGCAGCAGGCGTGTGGCCCCTGGGTCTCCCACGCTTCCCGGGGTTCTGCACTGTGCCGGGAATCGGCCGCGGGGCAACTACGGGCGGCCGCGTAGCCAGGGAGCCGGGGCAGCTAGCTAACTGGGCATCTCGCGGGGCGGGAGGGCGCGCGGGCCCGGGCTCTCCTCGCCCGGAGCCCGGCTTCCCGTTCGCCCAGCCGCAGCACTTCCTCGAGCCACCCCCGCAGGGGCCGGGGGCAACAGGTGCGGTTGCCACGGCATCCGGGCCAGGGGCGGGGAGAAGGGCCAGCGGGGCTCGCGAGATTTTGATTCGACCAATGGGAGGCCGGGGAGGGGTGGACGTGGCGCCAGGCTCGCGGGCGGGGCCGCTCCTTCTCACTCCAGTTCTCCGTCGCCCCGAGCGGCGGCGGCCGCGGTGCTCGCTCCCGGCAGAGCGCAGCCTATAAAGGGCGCGCGGCGAGGCGCACGCTCCACTCGGCAGCGGGCGCTCCGCGAACTAGCCGCGCGCCTGCGCAGAGCAGGCCGGTCCCCGCCCCCTGCCCCGCCGCCTCTCGGCCAGCTGGCCCGGCCCCGCCTCGGCTGTGCGCCCTCGCCCGGCTCTCAGCCGCCGCTCTGCCCGCCACAGCCAGCACCGTCTCCGGCAGCATGTTCAGCTGGGTCAGCAAGGATGCCCGCCGCAAGAAGGAGCCGGAGCTCTTCCAGACGGTGGCCGAGGGACTGCGGCAGCTGTACGCGCAGAAGCTGCTGCCCCTGGAGGAGCACTATCGCTTCCACGAGTTCCACTCGCCCGCGCTGGAGGACGCCGACTTCGACAACAAGCCCATGGTGCTGCTCGTGGGCCAGTACAGCACGGGCAAGACCACCTTCATCCGGCACCTGATCGAGCAGGACTTCCCGGGAATGCGCATCGGGCCCGAGCCCACCACCGACTCCTTCATCGCGGTCATGCACGGTCCCACGGAGGGCGTGGTGCCGGGCAACGCGCTCGTCGTCGACCCGCGGCGCCCCTTCCGCAAGCTCAACGCCTTCGGCAACGCCTTCCTCAACAGGTACCCGCCGCCGGCCCCCGGGGAGCGGAGGGGCGGCCGGGCCTCGCGCCGCACTCGGGTCCCGACCCTCCCGCGGCCGCCGCCCCCGCCCCCGCCCCCGCCCCCGCCGTCCTTTGTCTCCGAGGCCTTCAGCGACCACTCCCTGGGACAGGGTTCCCTGCCGCTTCCCGCAGAAAATCCGCGCGGAGGTCGGGGAGTGGGCGTCGCAGGCTCCCGCGGCTTCTGTCGCCCCCAGAATTTTCCAGATCATCAGTTTAACTCCCACGCCCTCCTGCCGACCGCAGGGACCACTTTAGGAAAGCGAGAGGCTCCCGTCCTCCCTTTCTTGGACTTCACCACCTTCTGCCAGACTAGATGCACTTCATTCAAACCAGCCTTCTCCCTCCTCCCTTCCTTCAAGGATCTGTTTAAGTGTCATGGAAAAACACGATGAAACTTTCAGCGATTGCTTTTGCTGGTGTGCGCTGCGTCTCCCTTGGGGCGTGTGGTTTCGGGTGGGAGCAAGAGGGAGGATCTGCTGAGGCCTGCTGAGTTTGGGGTCCCGGGAGAGGCCGCAGACAGGTGGGGTGTGAATACTTGTCCCAACGGCAGTAAGCTCTGAACGGTCCCCTGTGCTTTTCCGTCTCAGGAAGCAGCCTCAGGTGGGAGTACTGGGAGCTCTGGAATGAGATTCAGACCCTCAGTGCCTCTGTAGATTCGCTAGGAAGCTCCTTAACCTGCTTGGGCCTCGGTTTCCCCGGTTAAATGGGTGAATCTTGCCTCCAGCTGAGGTAATGCAGATTTGAAATGAGGATTCAAACCCCTCAGGACCCTATGAATGAAACCAATGGCTTCCTCGCTAAGGAGTGTAGTGGCTCAGCCCACTTTTCTGCAAAGGACCTCAGAGATTCTAAGATCCCCACGCTCCTGACCCTCAAGGGGACATAGATCAAAGGACCTCACAGTTGTCCTCCCAGTCAAGGAGGGTGCATACCTTTTGAGATCTGGGTCCCAAGACAAGCCCAGAAGTAATCCCTGACTCCTGCCTTCGAGGTCTCTGCCCTGTAGGATCACATTCCTTTCCAGACGCTGTCCACAGGGTGGACCCACTTGCCCCAGATCCAAGCTGGTGGCCCGGCCTCCTGCTGCGCACAGAGCTGACCTGTAGCAGAAGGCAGGCCTCTATCATCTTTTGGCCCCTTTCAGGCATTTAAGGCCATCTTCCTGTTTCATGGCTGATGGCATGCCCGTGTGTGTCAGTCCCACCTTCAGGCTGACCCCAGTAGAGGCGTGGCCCTGGCCCACAGCCTGCCTGGAGAGTACTTATGTTCCAGAACTGTTGTGATAGGCCATTGGCGTAGACTGTTAGCTAGTGGGAGCCATATGATCTTGTGGAAAGTTTGACTGCTATGCTGGGAATTCCAAGCATTATTAGGTCCCTACGTGCACACAGAACTTTAGGAAGCCGGAAGGAGGAGAACTCTCCCGTCTTTTGCTGTCCCTAGGTTTCCTCTTCTCATTGTGAGGTCAGACCTTTTGGGGAAACATTTCCTCTCCCCTGGATTTGGAGATCTAATGTTTCAGATCTCATCTAGGCAACCCCCCGCCCCACCCTTCAGGAAACCCAGGCTCAGGGAGCCTGCCCAGCAAGTTAACGCAGCACCAAACGGCCTTGGACAGCTCTTTGCCACCTACTGCTGCTGCCCAGGAAAAAAGCATTTCAGGAGTGTCAGGTCCCAGACAGGCCCTTGCAGATGTCGGTGCCACAGGGTCTGGAGGGTGGTGTGGGTGCTCCGCCCGCTGTGTCAGCCCGTGGAGTCCACTGCCTGTCATCAGGGCACAAAGAGGACTCTTCTCTGACTGGCGCAGCCTTTTGGAGCTCTTGAGACCCATTGAGTCATGACCTTGACTTTCTGGCCTTTCCCCCTCGCTGGCTGCTCTAGGATTAAAATCATGTGGAGCAGCCCGAGCAAGGTAGGACCAAGTCAGGGTGTCCTGACAGTGTCCTGTGAGCTCTCATGTGGCTCTGCCCACTTGTTGCTGGAGATGAAATTCGTGTTGGGGTGAGGATGTGGCCCTGGATACACCAGTGCTGCCTCCTCGTGCGTCATTTTCTGCTGCCCTCCCCGGCTGTGCAGGGTAACTTGTGTCTGACGTCCTTTTTTTCTAAAGGAAAGGTGCAGGCAGGAATAAACGAGCAGAGGCAGGTAAGAAGGGAGAGGAGAAAGAAGCATTGCATTCCATTTCTATTTAGTCGTTCACACTGGTGGTTTCCCCTTGGGATGGGGAACAAACCCTTGAGATGTATGTGGTCTGTGCCAGCTGGAGGCGGAAGACCCAACCTCTGCTCCATCAGGGCACACCCACACTGCTGTTAATTTACCCACCAGCTCACTGACAAGGCAGTTCTATGTACATTACTTCTCAGAGCCAATTCTCCAAATCCTTTCCCCTGGTTTCCTCTCCCTTCCCAGCAGTTCCCTGTGGATACCAGTGAACTGAGGTCCAGGCTTATGCCCGAAGGTCAGCAGGTTCAGCTCTCTGGTACTTGCAGGTGGTGCCTCTCACCCTGGCAGCTGCCCCCAGCCTCTGGGTCACTGGCTGCAGGGGATGGGGGGGGCAAGGAGAAGCTAACCACCCCCCACCACTGCCCTTGTGTGAAAGGCTGTTTCAAGCCTGTGTCCTACAGACAATGGGTCAGTATTTTCTTTGCTCACAAAACCTTTTTCAGAGATGTTTTTAAAGGAATCCTTTCTCCGTCCAGTAAAGAGCCTCTGCCCTCTGCTGGGATGGACGCTGGCTGCCGTGGGAGCTCAGGCTACAGCTAAGCCTTTGCCGGGAGTTACCAGCCCCTCCTGGCGTCACTTTCTCAGCCAGCTTTGACTTTCAGGGAATAGTGGCTGCCGTACTCCCCTGCCCACCCCATCCCGGCTTGTGTGGTCCCCCCACCTCCCTCCCCCGCCTTCACTGCCACCCTTACAGTCCCTTCACCACAGTGGCTGACAGGGAGGGCTGGCCTCTGGTCATTAGGGTGGGACTGCCCCTCTTGGGTTTGGAAAATTTACCCAAGTGGTTAAGAACCTGAAGACAGAATTCCAAGGTCCCACCATCACCCCTCTGCTTCCCTCCTGGAACTGAATCGTGACCTAGGCTCGTGCAGTTTTCCAGAACAAGACAGCAACTTGAAAGTTGAACCCTCGAACTCTGGGGGAAAGGCTAACTCGAAGGAAGTGCTGATGCGGGGCAAAGTGAGCCTGCTGCTTAAGAAAACATGAACAGCTTGCCGGCCACTCCTGGAGCACTCCTGGAGTGGAGACAGGGAGCCTCCTCTAAGCCCCTTGTTTTTCTGCAGAGGAGCCAGAGGCGGAGACGCGGGCCCACACAGAACAGCCCTGTAGCATCAGAGTGTGGCCAGCACTAGAGCCTTTTTGTTTTTTTAAAAGAAAGTGCAGACAGGAATGAAGATGAGCAGAGGCAGGCAGACAGGAGGAAGAAGCACTTTAGTTCTATTTAGTTTTTCACACAGGTTGTTGCGCCAGGATCCAGGTGGACTTCGCTCCTCTGGAGGCAGCTGACCTAACCACTCCTCCACCAGGGCTTGCCTGGGACTTGCTTTCTGAAACCTCTCCCCGGGCTCTGTCTGTGCAGGTTCATGTGTGCCCAGCTGCCCAACCCAGTCCTGGACAGCATAAGCATCATCGACACTCCGGGGATCCTGTCTGGAGAGAAACAGCGCATCAGCAGAGGTAAAGGGTCTCAGTCGTAGCAGGCGGGCCTGCACCGCTTTCTCTCTTGGCTCCCTCGACTGTCGTTACAGGACTGCGGTTATGGGAGGCGGCCTAGTGGACCCCAGCCAGTCCTGCGTGGCCTTCCTGCTCTCCAACCCCTGGGGCGTGCTGGAAAGGAGGACAGGGCTGGGAGGCGGCTATGAGGTCACTGGCAGAGGCTCAGTCTGGTTCCAGGGGCCTCAGCCAGCCGGGCTGACTCTGAATGGGCCCCGGGCTCCCCTGGGGCTCTGGCCTTAGTTTGTGTTTGAAAGCTTTGCCTCCCAAAGCCAGCTGTGTGCATTCCTAGTAAATTCTCACAGCCGGGCTGGAGAGAACAATTTGACTGGAACACGTCTGCCTCCAAGAAGGAAAAGGCAGTGTGATCGGGGCTAGTGCGGATGTGTTGAGATGTGTTGAACTGGTCACCGCAGCCTCCAGGGCACTGTGTAATGTGCCGGCCGCCTCGGCGGCTTTGCCAGACTTAGATCTTGTTCAGGATGAGCCTGAACTGAGTTGTTTCTGCTGCCACCCTCTTTGAAGAGGGGCAGGGAGCCTTGGGCCCCAGATTCTTTCTGGGAGGAGCAGGAGGGTAGCTGAGTGATATGTGGAAGGTGGTTAGTGGAGCCCCCGCTTCATTTTGGTGCAAAATCAGAGTAAGTTCAAACTCCTTGGGGGTTGAGGACAAGTGTCCAGGTTTGTTTTATCACGAACTTGCAGACCTTCCCACACCCATTCCCTCTGGCAGCCTGGTATGGTGAGCTCTGCACAGGCCAGTCGCCTGGGGCCTGAGCTGTCTGAAGTGGTCCGCGGGGCGGGGGTCTTGCTTCTCGCTTTTTTCCAGGCTGGCGGGCCCTGCCAATGCGGAACGCTCTGTCTCGCAGTCTGGTTGAAGCTTTCAGGTTCTCCTGTTCCTGGTGATAATACTCCCAGGCATTCAGAGAGCAGATTTGGGGACCTCTTCTGAAAAGGCAAAGGCCAGTTTTTCCTTTCTTACTAAGGTTATTGTTCCAACCTGGTTTAAAGAAAATGCCTGATAAGCAAAAGCCCTGTCATTTGCCAAAGCATGACCAGAAAATCTGAATATATTACTCTTAAACAGAAAGACCCACAAAGGGGAATTCATTCTCCCTTTCCCTCTAGGGCTGTGCTGTTCTGGGGAGACTCTCTGAAGCTGTCTGGGGTTCTCTTTTCAGTGAGCCAGGGAGGAGGCTTAGGGGCCTTTTCTGATGGAGCCACACAGAGACCTAAGCCACCTGTGGGCTGCACAGTGCTCAGCCCAGCGCCCAGTGGTGTCCGCACCTTCAGATGAGGGACCACAGCTTCCCCAAAGAGCCTTGTCTTCCCAGCAGGCGATTCAGTAAGGCTTTCAGAACTGGGCATCACGGGCATTGGAGAGAAGAAATTTAAGGTCCTGGTGTGGCCTTTATTACCTGGTGAAGGGAACACAGAAATCGTTGATTTTCCCCGGGCTGTGACCGTCCCGTTGGGCTGACTCGACACTTTGCGTCCGTAGAGGTCCGCGGGCTGAGAAGTTGGAAGTGCACGCCGCGGGCAACCTGGCCTCTGCCCGCTGGGGTGGTTCCCTCTCCGCTTTCTTTCCTCTTTAGTGAAGAGGCAGTCAGTGGCATCTTCTCTGGGACAGGCACCGAGCAGGGTGATTCCACTGGTATCAGAGCAGGACATGTGTGAGGGCTGGGCCTGGCCCTCAAGTTAAAGGTGGATACTTGGGTGAGGAAGCCCAGGGGACACACCGGTTTGCCTTGTGGGGTCCACATGTGCCCCCGCAGGTGTCGAGTATGGCCGCTGGGGTCCTGTGCCCCACCATGAGCAGAAGGAGAAGGGGCGCCTGAGATGAACTCACAGCACTGGCTGGAGGAGCACCTTTCCCTGTGAGTAGCAGGAGAGCAAACTGATTTCACTAGACAGTTCCCCTCCGCGACCCTAGGGTTCTTCATTTCGAGTGCTGCGTTCAAAGTTCCTGAGTTGGGATTTGCTGTGGCAAAGGGGTCAGCATTTTACCAGCCGGGTGTGTGTGGCCGGGCTGGTGACCGCAGCGGACAGAGGCGCGGATCCCTCCTCCTTGGAGACCCCACCCGACCGTCCTGCAGAGGAAGTTGGCCAGGCAGAGCGGCCCAGCTCCCTGCTCCGTTGCAGATGTTTCCCCTCAGAAAGACGGGGCCAACTGGGCCCATGTCTCTGGGTCCGCCTGCCACTTAGTCCCTTCCCGCCCGCCTGCCTGGCCCTCCTGACCTGCTGCCCCGTGGTCCCTCGTGTGTGGGAATTTCCGTCTGGAAAGAGACGGCAGGGCCCTCGAGGACACACACGTGAGGGACTGCTGGGGTCTTGGCTGCGCTTCCCGCTGTGCTGATCCCCCCGTGACCCTCAAGATAACCTCGTCCTGTGTCAGCAGAGAAAGGGGACCTGTGGGGACAGGGTTCACCTTGAGTGCTGCCTCTGTGACTGATAAGCGCTTTCCAAAGGGCACCGGGCTGCAGTCACGGGGCTCCCAGGGCGGTCCTCGCCGGCAGCGGGGCCCAGCCCGGGAGGCAGAGGGACCGGCCACTGCTCCTCCCGTCCTCGCAGCCATGGGGCCGTGAGCTGAGCTGCAACTTCCGTGCCTCAGTTTCCCCGTGGCACTTGTGTCAGAAGGGAAAAATTTTTTAAAGGAAAGGAACAGGAAGAAATGAAGGTGAGCAGAGGCAGACAGGCACAAAGCGGAGGAAGCACCTTATTTGTTCATCTCGGTTGTTGCCACCAACCCCAGGACATGAAGCAGGACCTGGGGTGTGGACTGCGCACAGCCCCTGCTCCGCCAGGGCGCACTGGGAGATGTTTTTTATCTGTTTAGATTTTGATTGGAGTAGCTTTGATTTTACATATTAAAATAAGCTCATGTGTGTAGTTGCCCACATGTGCAGTTTCCTCATTCCTCAGGTACCTGTCAGCACGCCCTGCCCTCCACGTCACCACTGTCCAGGGGCCTCCACCCCCGCTTGTCCCCACCCCACCCCCTGTTGGTCACCTCACTTCTGCTGCAAGTGTCCAAGAGTTGGTTTTGTTTCGCCTGTTCCTTTGTTTTGTCTGTTCACACTCCACCTACGAGTGAGGTCATCTGGTGTCTTTCTTCTTTTGACTTGTTTCACCGAGCATCATCCCCTCTAGATCCCTCCATGTTGATTCACATGACAGTTTCCTCTCTGCTAAGGGCCGTGTAGTGTCCATTGTGTGTATGAACTGCATCTTCATCTGATGCTGGGCACTTCGGTAGTTTCCAGATCTTAGCTGCTGGGACTGCAGTAAACAAGCGGGTGATGAATCTGAGTGAGTTTGTGTCTTTCGAGTAGACACCCAGAAGTGGCGTGGTGGGATCATACAGGATTTCCATCTTCAACTTTTTGAGGACAGGCGATGTTTTTTGAACTTGGATTAGGAGAGGAATCTGCGCCGGCCTCCGCCTGGCCGTCGGCTAACTGCGGCTGTTAGAGACTCTACGCAGCTGTCTCTGAGGAAGTGCCTGCTTTTCAGATGAGGAAATGGAGGCTTAGGAAAATTAAGTGGTTAGCCCCAGGGACACACAGGCTCGCACTGGTCAGCTTATTCTGCAGCGAGCTGAGGGGCTTGGGCTGGGGCTGCCGAGAGCAGGGTCAGACCCCAGACGCGTGCACGCCTGCTCCCCAGGCTTCAGACAACAGGCCGCTTCTTCCTTTCCTTCTTCTCTGCCTCTGCCATGCCATCCGTGGGCCCGCAGAGGCGTCTGGACAGGGGCGCTAGCCTCCTGGGTCGCGTGTGCCTCCTGCCTGCCCGTCCCTGCTTCCCAGGCCCCCTCCCAGCCTGGGAGCCATCCTGGTCCTTAATAAGTAGGTAGGGTGCCTCTGACGCAGAGCTGTCCCTTCCTGCTGACCCTCAGGGACCTCCCCCCGAGATGCCTCGCAGAATCCCGCAGGCCGGTCTCTGACTGGTTTCCAGCAGCCCCTGGAACGCTCCACGAGGTTGGAGGCCAGGCTGCGTCCTGTGTCCCCGCTGGCTCCCGGTACCCACAACACAGACAGTGACGGCGAGCTCAGGCCCCAGGTCAGCACTGTCGGAGCCGGGGGCCCCATGCCAATAAAGCAGGGGCAGCAGCACAGCCTCCGTCCCGCGGGTGACTGCGGGACCGGGTGCGGTTCAGGGTTCAGCCAGCATCAGCTGGTTACCAGTAAAGACCAGGAATTCCCGGACTGATGAGAAAGCCCGTCTTCTGACACTCATCCAGGGGCCGGGTGTGGGAGCACCGAGTCGGCGGGGCTTCCCTTCGGCTTGTCGGACCTCTGGGTGCCTGGCCTGCGAGCTGCCCTCCCCCAGGCGTCCCCTGGCCACCGGCCCTGCGGATCCCTGCTGTGGTCCAGCTGGACAGCCGTGGGCCCGAGCCCCTGGCAGGAGCGGCGCGGGTTCTGCCGAGAGGGGGCCGGTACCAGCCCGTGCTAGCGCTTGGCACCTGTTCCAGGCTGCATGCCTGGCGGCTGGCTGGGTGAGCAGTTGGCTTGAGCGCCTGCAAGTGTTGGGTTGATATTTGGGGAACGAGCATTTTTCATGCTTCAGGAGCCATCGTGGCCTTCGCACCTGCCAGAAGCTGAGCTTCTTGAGCCAAATACAGATGTTGTGGGTGGATCACAAACATCTGTGAGGCCTTCAAAGTGCCGGGTACTCACATGAGGCTCCCGGCAGCCCTGAGAGGCGGAAACTTAACATCTTCGCGTTACAGGTAGAGAAACGGAGGCTCAGAGAGGGAACGAGGCCCGCTGGGGTCACACAGCCCGTAGCTCAGTAGAGAGGATCCGTACGGCTCCAGAGTCCGTCTGTCCCCGCGCCCTGTCCCCGGTTGCTTCGTTTGGTCAGATTTACCGGGGTGCACACATCGTCAAGCTCCGCTTCGTAGCGCGTGGCTCCACAAAGCAGGCCTGGAGTTACCACGACTTGACTGAGTCTTTCCGCCCCCAAACAGAGCTCCGTGCCCTGTGTGACCTCTCTGGTCCCTGCAGCCCACCCGTCGGATGTTTGTCCCCAAGTCCTGACTTTTCCAGATTGTTACAGAAGGGATCTCATAGCATGAAGTCTTTCTCGTTCAGGGGAACGGTGACGAGAGGAGGAAGCGGCATTTTTTTTACTTTAATTAGTTATTCTCTTGGTTGCTTCCTCAGCCCTGGGTCTTGAACCAGGGACCTTGGAATGTGCTGGACTGCGCCGCGGTGGACTAAACTGCTAGGCCACCAGGCGGTGGCGAAACTTTCTCGTCTGCTTTCACGCAGCATCTGCTGTCAAAGTTCATCGCGTGTTTACTACCAAGGTTGCTTCCTGCTTGTCACTGTCGTGCCCTCCCCAGGGAAGTGACCTAGTTTGCCATCCACTCACGTGCCGACCGCTCCGGGTTACAATCCGGACAGTTTTGAAGAGCTGCTGAGACCCTCGGCGCAGGCGGGTGTCTTGGCTCCTCCTGGGTCGCATCGAGGCCCGGAGGCCCCTTGCTCCCAACTGCCCGGGTGCCCTGCAGGAGCTTCCTGCAGGATTTTGGCTTCAGGCAGTGGGGCTCCATCCGCTCGGGGTCGCGTCTCGGCTCCTTCATCTCTGTGCCCTGGGCCCAGCGCACGCTGGGACCGTGTGTGACGGAGGGCTCGGCTGAGGAACACCAAGGTCCACAGCTTGAATGGCAGGAAACAAAAGTCGTTGGAGGCAAACCCTCTATTGTCCATGTTCTAGAGGCCGGTGGAATGTGTGAGCCGCCTTCCCCAGCTGCTGGGGCTCTGTGTTTGCAGGGTGCAGGGCGGGGCAGGGACCACCACCGCTGCCGGCTGCTGGGTGGGGGGCCTGCCTTGTCTGGTGGCTCGGGAACGGAGCCAAGAGAGAGGCAGCCCGGGCCTATGGTGCAGACCAGACCTACCCACCTGCCCTGCCGGCACGTTCACCCCACTCCCCACCCCTGACGGGGGCCACGCAACATCTCCTGCGGTTTGAAGTGTCCAGTGCAGTCAGTGTGTCACCTCCAGATGCAGCGTCTTAGGCCAGAACACTCTCCCCACGCCCGTCCCCCAGCCCTCCAGCCAGCTCTACTCTGGGTCTGTCATGTGAGTGGAGCCATGCCATCCATGTCTGTCCTCCTGTGACTGACCTGCTTCACTGTCCATTCCTTCAAGGTCCCAGCACCTTGTCCCTTGTCAGAGATGGCACTACGCCTCCTTGTTGCAGAGCCAGCCCTTCTTTTTTCTTCCCAGTTGACCCCCCTGGGACCTGTCACCTGTCCTGTGGGGTGCTGGGACCCCGCCTCCCCGCTTTTGCTGTGGCTCTGCTTTGCATGGGGCTGGCAAGCTGGTCCCTGTGCCTGTCCCTGCACCCTGTACTCGTCACCTGCAGCCTCAGGTCCAAACCTGGGTGCTGGTTGAGACACTGGCTGAGTGATGCACCCCCTGGGCAGGGAGGGCTGTGGGCTGAGGGCGCTGCAGCCGTGTGGTCTTACATCTGCGACATCAGACATCACACATGCTTAGCTTCCTGACCTTTTTCATGACCTCTGCATGCCTTTGGCCAGGCACCGTGTTTTTCTCCCCAAAAGTATGAGCACTTTCCATAATAAACAGGAAATTTCATTCACCTGCAAAAAATGGACTTAGCTCTGTTGGCGCCAACGCAAGGTGCAGCCGAGGAGCTGGTTGGGGGGGGGAACGGGAACCACCAGCAGGGGTGCTGGTGTCACCATGCAGAGGGACTCACCGTCCCCTTTCTTTCTCTCTCCCATTGTCCTCCCTGGGGCCCCCACCATCAGAAGGGTGAGTGAAGCCACACTGGGCAGAGTCTGGGGGTGACCTCAGCGCCACGCATGCTGTCCTGACTCCCGGGCCAAAGCTAACATGGGCCACAACTGGCCCATCGGCGCCCCTGCCCCTGTAACCGGCCCTGCACTGCTGCCTCCCAGCCGTGTGACCGCGGTCGTCCCACGGGGCGGTCTGAGGACAAACGTTTTGACTGGAGAGAAGCTTCTTGCTGAGAACCCACTCGGCCTGAGTCATCATTTCTCAGCGTGCCCCGCCGTCCCAGCGCCGCCATAAAAGGCGTGGCGCTGGGCCCAGCAGCCCCGCAGCCTCCCTGCCCCGCTTCCAGCTTCCAGGCTCTGGCCCGTTTCTGCTGACAGCTTCGCTCTCGGGGCACCCCCCACCCGTGGCTCTTGGCAGCTGCGCGGTGTCCAGGGCGCCTTGAACTTTGGAGCCTGATGTGAGGTGGTGGCTGGTGCTGACACTTGCCCTGTGCCCTCTGCACTTGGGTCCCAGGGCGACAGGGCCCCTGGGGGCCAGTTGCTTCCCTGCCCGGGCTCAGTGCAGACCCGAGGGCGCTTCGCTGCCCTCGGCTCCCTCTTCGGAGACTCAGGAAAGGCGGTGCGTGGCGCCCGGGCCAGGCTGCTGCTGTCTGCCCAGCATGGACTCGGGTTTCCTTGAGTTTCCATGTCTGGCTTGGAGACAAGGGCCAAGCACCTGACACTTCCTGACCCCTTGTCCCCATGCCCTCGCTGAGGCCTGTCCCCTGTGACCAACCGAGAGGAGGGGCGGCTCTTTGTGAAAGGTGAAGAAGGTGTCACTCGGAAGTTAAGAACTTAAGGTCACAGAGCCAAGATTGGAACTCAGAGTTGTCTCACTCAAAAGCCTGTGTTCTTCCTGAGCCTGAGTGTAGACCTGGAGCGCTGGGCTTCACCTCACAGGCCACTTGGAAGTCACTTCACCCTGGAAGGGGGCAGCATGCGGAGCTTGCCCTGGGCGCACCCCATACCCCACGCTGTTAACTTTACCTTAAAGCCCTCGTCGGGGTTGGGGGCTCCTGCCTGAGTTGGGGCTGCCAGCAGGAGGCTCCTGCAAGAGAGAGGGCAGAGCTGCCCTGTTGGTCACTCCTGGCCTTTTCTTGACACTTTGTCCTCTCCTTTGGTCCCCCTCCACCTGCTACTTGTGTGTTCTGCAGTTGGGAGGGTGTGCGTCTGAAGCCCACCGGCCGGGATGGCTCCACAGGCTGCAGGCAGGGAGCTCCGGCCTGTGCTGGGCAGTGTCCCAGCGCCCCTCTCAGGGTGGCTGCTCCGGCTCACTCTCAGGAGGGACTGGGTGCTGGGATGGCTCAACGGTTCTAAAGTGACTGGCCTACATTTGGGTGGTCTGTGGGTAGCAGGTGAAGAATGAGCAATCTTGAGTCCCAGGCAGGAGACTTGCTCAGAATCACCCAGAAAGGGCCTGGCAGCTCAGGGGCTGAGACCCAAGCTTTCCAAAGACTGTGAGGTCATTGTTTCCACATGGCCTGCCTGCCTCCACTTGCTATTCCTTCCAGGTAACAAACATTTTTGTTTGTTTGTTTGTTTCTGGGAAAAGTGGAAGAAATGGAAACATTTTAACGAGGCATAATTGTAAAAGAGGATGTTAGAGACCCATAAAGCCACTGGCTTGCATCAGATATCAGATAGTGTACGTGGAAAATAACAGCCTAAGGCCACCCCGATTCTGTAGCTTTTGTGTCTGAACCCAGAGTGGTCGCCCCAGCTCTGACCATCTCATCTGCATTCCACTCCTCAGGAAAGGAGAATCGGACAGAGGACTCATAGACCGTTCTTGTTCATTTCTGCTGCCAGAGGCTGGGAAACGCTGTCTTAAACGGGGGACTGTGAATCCAGATAAAACTGGACAGTTCTGGTCTTAAAGAAAGAATCCCAGTGAGCCGACTCGGCCGCAGGTGGCTCAGCCCACACAGGGCCTTCCTTGGTTGGTGGGAAAGTAGAAAGGAGGTGAGAGGTGGAGCTGGTCTGGCCCAGCACTCCATTTTGGAGAAGTCTTTAAGACGACAGAGGGGAGGGGAAGTGGTTGCGGCTCTTTGGCGGCTTGTTGTAGAGCGGAGGTCAGCAGACTCTTTCTGGAAGGATCAGAGTGTTATTAATATGTTTGGTTTGTGGGCTGATGGCGGGTGTCTCAACAAGTGAGCTGTGCTGCCGTGGACGAAGGCGGCTGTGCGCAGTGCAGTGAGTGTGGCCGAATTCCAGTCACTGCTCACAGAACGGGGCAGTTGGGCCCCCCACACCGTAGTTTGCCCTCCCCTGTGGCAGAGAATAAAGGAGAGTCCTGCCGAATGGGAGCCGGCACCTCCTGTACTGAGCAGAGAGCTGCTGCATATTGCTGCCGTCATCTGCTGCCACCAAGGTCCCGGGGCGCCCAGCCGGCAGCCCCGGCCTGCTGGCCCTGCTGGCCGCGGACCCCTGGGCCCTGTTTGTTAATCGGCCGGTGGGGCCGCGAGAGGCGGCTGGGGGAAGTGGGCGGGCCGCCCCGTCAAGCGCGCTCCCGCCCGCAGGCTACGACTTCGCGGCTGTCCTCGAGTGGTTCGCCGAGCGGGTGGACCGCATCATCCTGCTCTTCGACGCGCACAAGCTGGACATCTCGGACGAGTTCTCCGAGGTCATCAAGGCCCTGAAGAACCACGAGGACAAGATCCGCGTGGTGCTGAACAAGGCCGACCAGATCGAGACGCAGCAGCTGATGCGCGTGTACGGCGCGCTCATGTGGTCGCTGGGCAAGATCATCAACACCCCCGAGGTGGTCCGCGTCTACATCGGCTCCTTCTGGTCGCACCCGTTGCTCATCGCCGACAACCGCAAGCTCTTCGAGGCTGAGGAGCAGGACCTGTTCAAGGACATCCAGAGTCTGCCCCGGAACGCCGCCCTCAGGAAGCTCAATGACCTCATCAAGAGGGCGCGGCTGGCCAAGGTATGGGGTGCAGGGTGCTGGCCCAGGAGGGGGTGCGGGGCGGGGGCCACCAGGGGCTCTTGGCATTTGGGGCACCCCAAGACCCATTCTGGCCGACCCACCGCCGCCCTTGCATTGAGCGGTGTGAACCAGCCGCTGTGACTCCCAGGTGCAGCATCTCTTAACTGTGGCTCCTCCTCACACTGTCCACCCAGCATTGTCCCCAGCCTGGGAGGTGGGGGTGGTGGGCAGTGGGCCCCTGCCTCCTCCCAGCTTCGTGGAGCATGGGAGCACTGGGTGGGGGAGCTCACCCAGTGGGGCAGGGTGGCGGGGGTCAGACTGGGGAGGCCCCAGGAGAGCTGAGGTGTGCGCCTGGGGCCCGGACATGACGCTGGGTGAGCTCACCTTGTGCAGCAGCCCCTCCGTGGAATCTGCCCAGCCGAGGACGTCATGAGACCCAGGGGGCCTGGGGCTGGGAGGTCAGGGCCAGGGCCCCTGTGGACCCTTCAGACAGAGGACAGAAACGTGTGCCCTCAGGACACCTGCCTTTGAAGAGCACCACATTGTGAGCCCGTATATCTCCGGACTGGGCAGTGCCCTGTGCAGCTCCAGACCCTCAGGTTCAGGGCCAGGCTGCCCATCGAGGCCGGTCAGTGAGGCTGCTGGCAAGGCCTGTCCCCCGCCGTTCTCAGGCCAGAGGGCCGCAGAGAGCAGGGCTTTCCCACACCTGCCTGTGGCTGTCGGGGCTTCAGCAAGGCCACTCTGTCACCAGCAAAGCAGCCCTGACCCCCAAATCACAGGACAGAGAAATGGCCTCTCCTCTCTGGGGGCAGACCCTGTCCTTGGAGCCAGGAGGGGCCTCAAGGGCCATGCAAGGCACTGCAGAGGTTTTGAGAGTTGAACACCCATGTTTCTGGAGGCCCAGAGTCTGATGGCGTCCGAAAGAGGGCTCCTCATCCAGAGCAATGAGAACTGACCCTCCATCCTCACTGCTGTAGCCTCTGGCTTACCCGGCATGCTCCTGGGCCACAGAATGCAGACCCTCCTCTCACCCTTGAATCCTAAATCCGTGTCAAACACTGTTCCTGATGTGTATACACGGTGATGTTGCAGAAGTGGCTGGAGGTCTGGCTGCACATTTCTCCTAGAGAACCTCACTTCTGGAAGCTTCGTGGGAGACAGGCAGCTGCTTCCCAGAGAGGGGCTAGAGCAAACCCATGTGGACGTCCAGATCTGAAGTGAGGTTGGGGTTGTGAATGGAGTCGAGACCCAGGCTGGCGTGCCTCCTGTTCAGGCTCAGGGAAAGGACCCCGTCCCTGGCCCTCCTCTGAGACCACCTGTTCTCTGGCTCAGCTTCCCTCCACCTGGAACAGGGCAGACGGTGGTCCCCGCCTGCTCCTCTGCAGAGCTGGGTGTGACCGCCTGGCCAGCAGGCACCTTCCATCACTGTCACTGTGCCTGGAAGCCACATTCTCCAGCCTTGTCCCACATCGGCTGTTTTGAGACTGTTTTCTTTTCCTAGTATGAGTGGTGCTGCCTGCAGCTGACCCACTCTGGCCTGTGAGGGACCATGCTATGGTGGTGGCACTGACAGGCCTGTTCTCTCAGGCGTTCCCAGCCCCTGTGGGAAGTGGAATCATGCCACCCTCAGGTAGCGGTGTCTCAGTGAGGTCTTGAGGTCTCGAAGCACAGATCGAGCTGGAAACACTTGGGAAAAGCCTGTGTGACTTTTCTAATTCTTAGTCACCTCCGGCCCAGCTCATCACACCTGGAGGGCGGGGGTTCTGAGCGCTGTGGGCTTCCACGTACCTGCGTGTGCTGCAGGGTGGGTGCCCGGGGGAAGCAGCTGCGCTTTCCGCTGCCTTTGCCATCCGGTGGCAGTCCAGAGCCCTGACAGTGCCCCTCCTGTGGCGCAGGTCCATGCCTACATCATTAGCTCCCTCAAGAAGGAGATGCCCAATGTCTTCGGGAAAGAGAGCAAGAAGAAAGAACTGGTGAACAACCTGGGTGAGATCTATCAGAAGATCGAGCGGGAGCACCAGATCTCCCCCGGCGATTTCCCAAGCCTCCGCAAGATGCAGGTGACTGCCGGTGCCCGGGGCCCGGCTCCACGGGTGGGGCCTCCAAATGGAAACAGCTGGGCTACTCCAGTCCCCGCCCGGATGGAGGAGTGGGCCGGGCGCTGGCAGCGCAGAGGGGAATGTCGTGACTCACCCCGGGGTGGGGAGCAGGCCGGCCATGCTCATGGCATCCCAGCCCCTCCTACCCTGCCAGGAAGGCACAGTCCTCAGTGCCGGGTGACAGGAACCAGCTCTCGCTTCCTGGGAACCCTTCCTTCCTCCCGCCCCGTGGGCCCTGGGAGGGGCCCTGACCAGCCCTTTCCTCCCACGGCAGGAGCTCCTGCAGACCCAGGACTTCAGCAAGTTCCAGGCCTTGAAGCCCAAGCTGCTGGACACGGTGGACGACATGCTTGCCAACGACATCGCCCGGCTGATGGTGATGGTGCGCCAGGAGGAGTCGCTGATGCCCTCCCAGGCCGTGAAGGGCGGCGCCTTTGACGGCACCATGAACGGGCCCTTCGGGCACGGCTACGGCGAGGGCGCCGGCGAGGGCATCGACGACGTGGAGTGGGTGGTGGGCAAGGACAAGCCCACCTACGACGAGATCTTCTACACGCTGTCGCCCGTCAACGGCAAGATCACGGGCGCTAGCGCCAAGAAGGAGATGGTGAAGTCCAAGCTGCCCAACGCGGTGCTGGGCAAGATCTGGAAGCTGGCCGACGTGGACAAGGACGGGCTGCTGGACGACGACGAGTTCGCCCTGGCCAACCACCTCATTAAGGTCAAGCTGGAGGGCCACGAGCTGCCCGCCGACCTGCCCCCACACCTGATCCCACCCTCCAAGCGGAGGCACGAGTGACGGCGGCGGCCGCGCCACCAGCCTGGCAGAGATGGGCGGCAGGTGCCCGTTCTCAAGGCTCCTAGAGACGGCGTGGACGTTGCCTCGGCTCCCGCACAGGAAAACCGCCACCTTTCTTTTGAGGCTGTTCCTGGGCCCAGCGGGGGCGGCAGGGATGACACCCATATGTGAATGATGGAATTTTATGCACAAGAACTTTAGATATTTTTAATATATAACTTTAGAGGCAGTATTCTTTCTTGCCGCCGCCTCCGTCTGACAGCCCCACGCACACCGTCGGTCCTCTCGGCCACCCCATCCGTAGCCACTGTGACCTCAGCCAGCTCTGCTGCCTGGCGGCAGCGGGAGCCCCAGCCAAGTGCAGACGGGAAGGACGAGCATTTCTTTCCAAGCCGAGTTCTTCGTGGGGCCAGCGGCTCCCTCGCTCCCACCTCCTCGCTGTGCCCACGCTCACGTGGTCCTGTGCCTCCCCAGGCCTTCCCGCTCCTCTGTCCTGCAGCTTCGCCTTCCACCCCGGGCTGGGCAGTCACCAAAGTGAGGTCCAGCAACCTTTTTTGGGGGGGCCATAGGAGGGGGTGTGTGTGAGGTAACGTCTTCCAAAAAAAATGCTATAAGCTAGTGTTCTGTCAAGTGACAGAACTTTCCAGCAACCACTTGTTCAGAAGCCGTTATGACTGTGTCCTTCCCCACACCCCACTCAGCCCTGAGACATGGGGTGTGTGTAATCACTCCCCAGAGGACCGAGCTTGTCTCTGACTTCGCCCTCTCCCTCTCCTGGAACATTCTGGAGCCACCTGCCCCACCTTGAGCGGGAGGTGGGTCCTCGTGAGCCTGGCTAGCTGCGCTCTGGCCTGGGCTGTTCTCCAGCCTGTAGAGACCTGGGACAGCCCTCCCGTCCCTTCTCCATGGAAGCCCCTCCTACCTGTCACCCTTTGAGCAAAGAAGAGGGGCATGGAGCTCCGGGACCCCTTGAACCACCGCCTCTGGGCGAGCAGGGAAGAAGCTGCAGGTGGCCAGTGCCAGCCAGTCCCTGCTGACCAGTGCTTGGCCACCAGGGCTCTAGCCGGTCACTGGGCCGGGGCGCAGGCTTCCCACCAGGCACTCCACTGAGGGTCTCGGGGCCTCAGGGACGCCTCTGAACCCCCATCTGACCCACCTCCTCCCAGTCTGCTCTCCACCCCCACCGGGCCTGTCACCGGGACCTTCCCTCATGCCCCTGGCTGGCCTCAGTTCCTATACCTGGTGGTATGCGGTGAGGAGGGGGCGCACTGGGGACCCACTGTTGGGGGTGCAGTGTCATTCACACTCACCTATGGGAGGAAAAAGCAACTGAAAACAAGATTTTTTCTTGCATTAAAGAAAGTTTACTTGTGCTGAAGCTGACTGCCTGGTTGTCTCTCCTAGGCCCTGCTCCTGTGTCTGGCAGCATGGGGCCAAGATGCAGCAGGACAGACGGCAGGCCACCAGGTTGAGGCCTGCAAATGGGGCAGCAGCAGCTCCTTTCCTGAGCTCGGGGTGGGGGCGGCAAGCTGAGCAGGAGCCATTTAAGGGGAGATGGGGGAAGGAAGTCGGGGGACCTGCCGGCTGAGACTAGTCTGCTCCCGGGTTGGGGAGGACCACTGCCTGCACCGCATCTCTGTCCTGGCCTGGACAGTGGGCGCCGCCTGCTCTTGGCACTAGGAGGGGTCAGTAGATAAGAGTCCGGGCTCTGTGCTGGCCCCAGGGGGGTCTGGAGACCTCAAAGCCCATACTCTGAAGACCGACCGAGCAGATAACGCCAGTGACAACAGTGCAATTACAAGGGGGTGAGGCAGCTGATGTCACAGATATGGGGACTGTCTGCCGAGGGGAAGGTGACAAGTAGGGACCACACCACGACGCCACAGAAGGATGCAGACTCGAGATGCAATCAGGACGAGGCCCCTCCAGGCACTGGTGGCAAAGGGCGGCCGACAGACGGGCCCTGGTCCCTGCGCAGAGCTGTGTGCTCAGCCGGGCGGCAGGCAGTCATGATGGTCAGGCCCGAGGTAGCCGGGACTCACCAACTCGTGTGAGGGTCACCTGGCCCCTGTGGCCTGAGAGCTCGGGGTTTCCCCACTTCACGATGAGAAGACTCAGCCTGAAGGGCAGTGTGGTGTGACAGCTATCGCTGCCCAGCCTGCACCCGAGTGTCACCGGGCAGCGGCCCTTAGGAGAAGGGCTCCCAGCACCTATAGACTCAGGTTTGAGAAACCCCCATGACTCAGGCACCTAAGGTGCAGGCTGAGTAAAGCCCAAGGACCTGGGTTCAAGACCTCGGTGGGGAAGGGGGGTAAAATAAAATCATTCTGCATGTATTTAAAGAATAATAATAGTGATTTCACTGTAGTCCCCACGTCCTGAAGGCTTGGAGCAGCCCCTCCATGTGCAGGGGGCAGCCAAGCTCCTTCGTGCTGTCCCAGCAAGAGCACACAGAACCTGGGGTCCTCAAGGAAGGTGAGTGCAGCCTACCTGGGCTGCTCTGCCCCTCTCTGAGAGCACCCCCCAAGCATGGGGAAACCAGGGCCTGAACCCCTGATGCTGCGCCAGGAAGTGACTGCTGGCCTGGAGGTGCAGACAGAGGGCAGGCTGCCTGCTGCCAGAGGCCCACTCCCCGCCGCCCCCCCCCCCCCCGGGTTTGGGTTTTACAGGCTGGGGTCTCCCAGCTGTGATGGGGACTCAGGGAAGGCTAGGAGTTGTGACAAAGATGTTGGTCCCTCGGGGGGCCCAGACTGCACCCTCGCCGCTGCCTCGCTTCCCTGGCTGGCCAGGGTCCTGGTGAGAGGCCCTTTGCAGTCTGGCCTGGGACACAGGAGTGGTGTTCCAGCCGTGCCCCCCCAACCCCGAGCTTCAGGGCCACTTGCCCACATGGACCTCAGCGCCCAGGCCCTGGAGGCCGAGAGGCCCACCCACTTCCTGAGGGCCTCCCGCGGCTCTTTCATGTGTTGAGGTTCCACGTAAGATGGAACCAGAATAAGGATGTCTTCTGCTCATTTATTAAGAAAAAAGGCAACCATGAATTCGACCTAGTGCCCTGGGGTTTTTTGTTTTGCTTTTGTTTGTTAAGGAAAAGTGCAGGCAGGAATGAAGGCGAGCAGGCAAGCAGGCTGGAAGAAAAGCATGTATTTTTCTTATTTAGTTATTTATCTGGATTGCTCCCTGGCCCTGGGACGTGAACCCAGATCCTTGGGATGGACGTGGACAGTGTCTGTGAACTTAACTGTTAGGCCACCAGCGTGCCCGAGTGCCCTGCTTTATTTCAGAGGGGTTGGTCCTGAGACTCACAGTTAGGAAGCCCCACCACTGGGCCTCCCACTGAAATCTCCCCAGTCGCAGCGCTTCAGAAAGCATGGGGGTGGGGGGTGGGGAGCTGCTCTCTGCCTCTGGACCTGACCTTCCAGAGTCCCCCAGCCCCCAGCCTGCCTCGCAGCTCCAGCTTTCACAGCCTCCAGGTGGTGGGCCCAGTTTTTCACTAGGTTTTGATGAACTAACAGAACAGCCCGTGAGGAGGAACAACACGGCCCCTAGCATCTGTGGGGCACTGGACGGAAACCCCCTTCTTAGGCCAGGTCAGCAGGTGCCGAGCCAGCGGGGCAGAGAAGAGTCTGGGACTTCTGAAGCCCAGAGGGAGCCCTTCTCAAGAACTCGGGGACTCTCATTTCTGAAGGGAGAAGCTGATGTTGCCGGACACAGACGACACAGGCCTGCTGAGCCCCTGGGGCCGGGCGGCTTGAAGCCTGCGCCTGCCATCCCAGTGCCTCTGCACAAACCTGCCTGGCGACAAGCCCAGCCTCGTGCGGGGCCAGCACGCAGGTCCTGGACTCTTGTGGAGCGTTGGTTTTCTCCGCGCTTGTGCGCTGCGCATCTTGAGCCTGACTCGACGTCTTGGGTTTGCTTCATTAAAAGAAGACTTAAAAATAAAATGACAACAGAAAAAGGAAAAGAAAGGTCACAGAGGCTGGCCAGGCAGACAGATCAGAGATGGAATCGCGGGTCAGAGAGCCGGCGAGGGTCGCGTGGGGAGCCCGGGACCCCACCCACACCTCAGAACGAAGCCAGCCGACCCGCCCTTCCCTGCGGCGGCTCAGACTCGGCGCCCATGGGCCAGAGGGGTGGTGGCCGCGGAGGCTCGGGCCTGGCTTCCTGTGTGCCCAGGGGGATTGATAATTATAAAACCACATGGGAAATTTTTTGGAAGAATAGCCGGGATGATGAAATCACCGTGTGGCCACCCATTGGAGCTCCGGACTCTTCAAAGGCCACAGCCCTGGTGTGTGGGGGCGGCAGGACAGTGGGCCTGCCGGCCGGCCAAGGAGCAATACCCTCAACCCCACCATCTCCGTCTGCCCCCACCAAGTCACCCCAATAAACACAGTTTAATAAACCCCAGGGACCTGGTCGTCAGTGCGGCATTACAGGAGCCCCCACCCCACCCCACACTCTTCCCAGAGCGATGGTTCGGCAGCCATCGGAGGGGCCCCTGTGGGCGTCTGTCCTCACCTCTGAGCTAGAGCTCATCCACCATCCACCGGACACACACAGAACCCACAGAGCAGAAGTAACCGGCCCAGCCGTAGGCTTGGCCAACAGCAGGCAGGGCTCTGTGACCGTCCACACCTCTCATTTCCCAACCCCCTGGGACAGGAGTGGGGGCCCTGCCTGCATTTCAGGTGTGGCCAAGGGCAGGGGCAGCCTCATCCGTTTGGCCCATAAACACCAACGGAAAGGCTGGGAGGGACTCATCCTCATAGGACTGGACCCCGATCTTGAGGAGAGGGGAACCACACATGGCTTTGGGAGGCTAAGGCATGCTTGTGGGTGCGCACACCAGGAGGCTGCTGGCCTCTGGGCCCCTCCCAGACCACAGGGCTATCGGGGTCGGAAACCGGGCTCCTCCCCACTACGAGCACCCGGCTCTCACCTCCCCCGTATCTGAAACTCCTCTCTCTGCTGGACCTTTGTAGTTGAGCGGAGTTTCCCTTTTTCACCACCCAGGGCCCTTCAGAAGCCTATATCACGTTCCTCACGGGCGGCCGTCCTGTGGCCGTCCCCAATATCAGGGCAGCACACGCTGCCCAGCACTGGTCTAGCCCGGAAACTTGGGGAGAAATGAGCCTGGCACCATCCACCACCACAGCCTCCAGGTATCAATCTGAAAAGGGAGGATAATAAATCCCTTCTTCTGGAAGGATCCCTGTGAAGATAACAGATCTGAAGGCACCTTGAATGCTAAGGAGCACCTTAGGAATGCAAGGCGTTATCACTTTGACTTGCCCCCCCCCTCCCCCCAGGCTGGGAGAGCTAGAGCCAACACCTTTGTCCCAAAGGGAGAGGGCTGGGGAGAGAGCCTGGGGTAGCAGAGCCCCCCAGCACCTGGCTGGGCCTCCAGGAGTAGTGACTGGAGGAGGAGTGTGACTATGAAGGCCCAGGGGGAGGCATCGAGAGCTCAGACTCACTCATCCACTGAGCACCAGGGACTGAGGCCCAGCCTCCAGGGGCCAAGCCCCTGGCACAGAGCTGCAGAGGTCTGGACAGACTGGCTCGCAGAGCATCAGAGAAGAGATCAGCTGGGGCAAGGCATGGACGAGTGGTGAAACTGCATGGCGGAGGATGGGCAGCTGTGGACACTGGAGCAGGGGTTCAGGTACAGCTGGGTTGTAAGGGACATTCTGACCTGGGCTGCCCAGGAGTGGGCAGGAGCCCAACCCCTTTTACAGAGGAGGAAACTGAAGCCTGGAACAAGTGCTGACAAGAACTAATACTGTTAGCACCCCCTGGTGGAGTAGTGGTTTGGTCAACTGCCTCAGGCCAAAGTGCAGGCCACATACATTCCAAGGACCCAGGTTCACATCCTGGATTTAGGGAGAACAATCAAGATGTACAACTGAATAAAAGAAAGTGCTTTTTCCTCTTCCCTCTTTCTGCCTGCCTGCTCATCTTCATTCCCACCTGAAGCTTTCCTTTTAAACAAACAAAACTAATACCATCGTCTCTCTGAACCCAAGGCTTCAGGTATCCACGGGGGTTCTGGGAGTCTCTCACCCAGTGGAAAAGGGGGGACAGCTGTTCCTGTAATCAAGGAGCAGGTGGGCGGGGACAGCTCTGCCTGGTGCAGGCCCTGGCAGGATTGGTCCTGCTGTCTTGGACTCATCAGTCTGCCCTCCTCTGTGCTATGTGGGGATGGAGTCTGATGGGTCGGGATGCACTTGTCTGAGAAGTGCGCATTCACGGAGGTGGAGACTTGCCCAAGATGACACATGGAGGCACCAGCTGGGGCCTGGGCCTGGTGAGGTGGAGGCAGGGGATTCGCTGTCCAAGAGGGGCCAGCCGTCTGCCAGTTCCCACCCAGGACGCTACTCCCTAGTTCCCCAGGAGACTGGGGAGGTCCAGGCCTGAGCACCAGGTCTCTGGTCTCTGGCGCCCCACTGTGGCCGCCAAACGTAGGAACCCTCCCCGGGAGCCCCACCCCTGCTCCGTCCCCTAAAAGAGGGCCCAGAATGCCTCAGGTGAAGGTTGACCAGGCCCAGGCCAACTCCTGTCCCTTATCCTCCCAGGAAACACAGATCCTGACAGCAGGCTTTGAATCCTGATGCTCCTGGCCCCACCTAACTGACTGAAGCAGCCTGACTCTGTTTGCCCATTTCATACAAATGACTGGCCCTGTGAAGTCACAGGCAGGTCTCTGGTAGACCTGGTGAGACCCTTCCAGAAGACCCGCAGCACTTCCTGGGATGCTCAGCTTCACACATTCACAGAGCACCCCCAATCCTGTTTGGACTCAAGATTACCCGCTGAGGGGAGAGGCAAACCCCCAATGGAACACTTGAATGGAATGTTGTTTAAAACCACTGAAAGGCCCCACCCTTTGACCTCTCATCTTGGACAGACCCAGCATTCAGGGCGTTTGGTTCAGTCCAGCTGGAGACAGCTGGGCAGATATCAGAAATACCACTGAACAGTCAACCCCTCCCCTCTCTGATCCCCTCCTGCCCGCTCAGCTGCTGGGCCTGCTCCCGGCTCGGTCCCACCCCAGAGTCTAGCTGCAGGGCCCCTCCCTCTCAGCCCCTCAACCATTTCGTCCTTCCAAGCCTCAGTCTGTCCATCTGCCAAATGGGTGCAAGCATCCCTACCTCATCTGTCTCCCAGGTCGGCTGTAATGATATAAAGGATATGAGAAACCATCGAGTTTTTTGGAGGAAGGGAGCCAAGCGTGGCCAGCAACACGGAGAGTAAACGGACTACAACTCCCGTCCGGCTCCGGGGCCGCGGGCTTCCCCAGCCCCTCTCTCTGATGTACAAGCCCAGAGACGGCCGCTGCCCCTAGGAGCGAGGGAAGTTCCTGTGGCCGGCATCCCTCACCCGGGTTAGGGTCTGGAGACGGCTCCGCTAAGGTTGGGTCGGGGGCCGCGCGGGGATCTAGGCGGTGTTCCAGGACCCCCGGGACCCTTCAGCCCCACTTCTTCCCCGCCCAGCCCGGGAGTTACTTTCGGGACCCGCCTCCCCACTTCCTGGCCGAGGGTTGGCCACCCCCCCCTCCCACCTTCACCTCCAGTCCCGTCTCCCATTGGCCGACGCTCACCTGTCCGTCCGTCGGGGGCGGGGCGGAGGGCGGGGCGCGGCGCCCAGGTGAGGGCGCGCAGTGGCAGCGGAGGAAGGTGACAGCGGGGAGGGCGGGAGGGTGGGGGGTAGACGCCTGGTCTGAACCGCGGACCGACAAACGGACCGACGGGTGGGCATGTGGGAGGCCCGGCTCTAGCCCAGGCGTGGGGCTCCGGCCGCGGCCATGGAGCGGCGGCTACGTGCGCTGGAGCTGCTGGCGCAGGGCGAGGCCGGCGGCAGCCCGGGGCTCGACGGCCTTCTGGATCTGCTGCTGGGGCTGCACCACGAGCTCAACAGCGCCCCCCTGCGGCGGGAGCGCAACGTGGCGCAGTTCCTGAGCTGGGGTGAGTGACGGGGCTGACCGAGGAGGGGGCGGCTCGAGGGACCGCCACGCTGAGACCCTCTCCCTCCGCGCTCCACCCCCGCGGACCCACGCACAGGGAGCCTCACCTGACAGGCTGCCCTCGGCTCCGCAGACGCCCACACTGTCCTGACACGTGCCACCACCCCGTGGGCCCCCTCAGTCACTTGCACACAAACACACACACACACACACACACCCTTAATCAAATTCACACACTTCTTCCCACTCACAGATCCGGCACGTGCACACACCACCCACCGCCCAGGTGTAGACCCAGATCTGTGTCCGTGATACTCTACACCAGTCACTCAGAGGATTTCTCACACACGGGTCCCGTACACACGCTTTCTCAGTCTCGCACACAGCACACACACACGCTGAGACCCTCAGAGCTGCTGGAGCCACCCCGGGAGCCTGCTCTCGCCCTGCAGACACCCCAGCCACCCGGCTCAGCTGCAGGAGCACGGTCCATGGGTGATGCAGCTTGCACGCTTTCCTCCCTCCACATGACAGACAACCCACGCTGTCTCCTCACACAGACCTACTCCAGACGAGCCTGGAACCAACCTCAGCCCATTTGTGCAAGCCGAGGGCCGGGGCCAGCCTTCCTGAGGGCTGTTCCCCAGGGCTGGGGTGGGGGGCCTGGGAGAGGTGGGTCTGCACCCCTTTCTGGTTGACTCTGAGTCACTGGGAGTGGCTGGCCCGAGATGACCCTGAACCCAGTGTGGGCACTGGCACCATCCCCAAGGCTCCCTGGTCACGCCCGGCTGGGCCAGGGGGTGGGGGAGGGCACAGGGGCCTGGCCCGGCAGGCGGGTGGGACTGGCGTTCGCCCAGTGGGTGACTAGCACTCTCTACCCTCCTAGCTCTGGGCAGCACAAAGGCCAGGCTGGCACCAGTGGGGGTCCGTGTGCCATGCCAGCAAGGCGGCACCCAGGCCCAGCCCTTTCCTCCCCAGCGCGGGCAGCCAGAGGACCTGTCTCAGCTGCCTGCCCATCTGCATGAGACTCTGCACCTATGGGTGTGTGCCTGACCCTGTTGTCATCACCCCCTGTGACGCCCCCGCACGTGTGTGTGTTTGCACACACATGTGCTCCTCCCTGCCTGCCTCCGGCACCTCTGCCTGGGACCCCAGCGTAGGGGGCCTGTCTGTTGACATCTCCCCAGGTTACTCGCAGGGCAATGACTCATTCCTCTCCTGCCCCAACTTGTCCCTGCTCCTGTCCAGAGCCCCTGTCCCCGGAGGCAAGGTGAGGGACCGGGCAGTGGGGACCTAGATCCTCCTGGCTGGAGGCCCCAGGCTTTGGCCTCCAGGGCTGCCAGGGAGCCATGCCGGCCCCCAGTTCCTGTGGAGGCCTGTGACACCCCTCCCTAGCTATGCACACAGACCTGGAAAGAAACAATTAATTTCAGTAATGAGGTTTCCACACCGCCCCTGCTGTCAGGGTTCTGCCTGAGAAACCTGTGGAACAGCTCTCGTCCCACCCACAGGCCCGCCCAGCTGGCAGGTTTGCCTCCTAGCAGAGGGAAACTGAGGCAAGGAGCAGCTTCCCCTCCTCCTACCGGTCAGTCTTGCAGCTCCCTAAGTTTCCAAGCCCCGGTGCTTTACCCCAGCCTGGGAAGGCCTAGGGGGCCAGAGATGCCCCTCATGGGAGCATCCAACTGCGGAAGGAGGAGGCTCTTGGTCAGAGAGGGAGGCCCAGCTTGGAGTGGCGGAGCTGGTCCGGCCTGGAGGTTCTGCGTGCTCACAGCCACGGGTGCCAGCCACCACGGGTGCCAGCCGCATCGGGCGCCGGGGACAGGGTTTTCTGGCCCTGTTTTTGAGTCTTGTGAGAACCTGGGCAGACCTGTCTGTGCCTCCAGACTCCAGAGCCCCACCCGGGCTGCACAGAGCCTGCCTTCCCACAGCTTCGGTCCTTCCTGTCCTCTGGGGCTGCCCCAGGCCTCCTCCAGCCAATGCCTTTATGCCCAGTCCCAGGCCCCAGCCCAGCCCGAAGCTCCTCATGGCAGAGAAGCCTCTCTGAGGACAAGGAATGCTGCCCATCCAGTTTCCCAAGACAGGTCCTGGCCTGGTCCTGCTGGGGGCCCAGAACTGGAAGCTGGGGGTGGGAATGGCATCCCCACTGTCCCCAGGGTGACCTGGCTGGCCAGGGTCAGGCCACAGGCTGGGGAGAACTACAAGTTCCATCAGCCCCCGAGGCGGCGGCCATCTGGAGTTGGGGCCAGGGAGTAGGGAGTCATTATTCAGGGAGCTCTGGGGCAGGCGATCAGCAGGGCAGGACCCCAGTCCTCACTTTCTGCTCATGGCTGAAGGCACACCTGGGCAGGTGGCCCTCCCTGCCCCGGCCTCATGGAGTTCCAGTTCCGAGCTGTCCAGGTGAGCTGGGGCTGAACCAACCCTGCCGGTTCCCTGAGCGCCTTCTGTCCCCTCAGCCAGCCCCTTCGTGGCGAAGGTCAAAGAGCTGCGGTTGCAGAGAGACGACTTTGAGATCCTAAAGGTGATCGGCCGAGGGGCCTTCGGAGAGGTAAGCAGACGCCTGGGCTCGGTGGGAGGAGGGGTTCACACCCGGGCTGGGCTGACCACTGTGCACTCTGTGGCCTCAGGTCGCCGTGGTGAGGCAGAGGGACAGTGGGCAGATTTTTGCCATGAAAATGCTACATAAATGGGAGATACTGAAGAGGGCCGAGGTCAGTCTGGGTCTGGTGGGAATTTGGCCCCTGCCAGTGGGCGGTGGGTGGGGTGGATGTGCTGTGGCGAGGTCTGCAGGGCGTGTGTAGGGCTGTACATGGCTGCTGAGCCAGCCTCCCTTAGAACACGCAGAGTCGTTCCCATCTTCCTTATGACAACACTGAGGCCCAGGGCCATGAAGCTTGGGCTCAGCTCATACCGGCCACCTGCTCCGAGTTCCTGGTTCCTGTATCTCTGAACTGGCAGGGCAGGGGGTGGGGGTACTGAACTGGGATCCCACCCCATGCTCCTCAAATCTGCTGCAGACGGCCTGTTTCCGGGAGGAGCGGGATGTTTTGGTGAAGGGGGACAGCCGCTGGGTGACCGCACTGCATTACGCCTTCCAAGATGAGGAGTATCTGGTGAGGTTCTGGCAAGGTTGGAGGGTGGCCTGCCTGGGGCCCTGACATGCTGGACCCCAGGAGAGAGGAGCCCGTCGTCCTGGACCAGATCTTTCGCTGCCTAGCAGCGCGTGGGCCTGGAGCTGCTGGAGACACAGCCCTATCCTCCGGGAGCCCCAGCGGGACCCCTGAGATGGGCAGGAGGCAGGGTTCTGGGGCAGGTGCCCCCATCTGACCCTTACCCCCACCCACGGCCGTCCAGTACCTGGTGATGGACTACTATGCTGGTGGGGACCTCCTCACCCTGCTGAGCCGCTTCGAGGACCGCCTTCCACCCGAGCTGGCCCAGTTCTACCTGGCCGAGATGGTGCTGGCCATCCACTCGCTGCATCAGCTAGGTTACGTCCACAGGTAGGAACACGAGTGAGTGTGCACGCTGGTGCGTATTCCCATGCGTGTGGCTGAACGCCATGCATGCACACACGCAGACACACAACAGACACGCACACGCACACACACGCACCGACACACACAGACATGCACACAGACGCGCGCACACAGACGTGCGCACACAGACAGGCACACACAGACATGTACACACAGAGACACACACGCACAGACACGCACACACAGACATGTACACACACGCACAGACACACAGACACAGACATGTACACACAGACACACACAGACACACACACGCACACACACGCACACACACGCACAGTTCAGCCCCTCACCCCCGCTGTCCCCAGGGATGTCAAGCCCGACAACATCTTGCTCGACATGAATGGCCATATCCGCTTGGCCGACTTTGGCTCCTGTCTGCGTCTCAACAAGAGCGGCAAGGTAAGGACCCCACCCAGAGACCTCCCGGGAGGAGCGGACCCTGTGCAGGGGGCGCACCCCAGCCCAGAGGGGGAACACTGGGCCAGGTGGACCCTCAGGTGCTCCCCTCCCTGGGGAGGAGCCCACAGGCCCAGCCTGGTCCAGAGCGGTGCTCACGGTGTCACCAACACCGCCCGCAGGTGGACTCCTCAGTGGCCGTAGGAACGCCGGACTACATCTCCCCTGAGATCCTGCAGGCCATGGAGGAGGGCAAGGGCCAGTACGGGCCACAGTGCGACTGGTGGTCCCTGGGGGTCTGTGCCTACGAGCTTCTCTTCGGGGAGACGCCCTTCTACGCGGAATCCCTGGTGGAGACCTACGGCAAGATCATGAACCATGAGGTGTGGCCACGGGCTCTGGGCTTCTGGGGGGCAGTGTTCTCCCGAGCTGGGTGCGGGAGTGGGGTCCCGACACGCACCACGCGCCCCCCCACCCCGGCCTGCAGGACCACCTGCAGTTCCCCGCCGACGTGCCCGGCGTGCCGGCCAGCGCCCGAGACTTGATCCGCCAGCTGCTGTGCGGCCAGGAGGAGCGTCTGGGCCGGGGAGGGCTGGACGACTTCCGCGGTCACCCCTTCTTCGAGGGTGTGGACTGGGAGCGGCTGGCCAGCAGCACCGCCCCCTACATCCCAGAGCTTCGTGGGCCCATGGACACCTCCAACTTCGACGTGGACGATGACACTCTCAACCACCCTGTGAGTGGCGGCCCCCAAAGCCATTGTCAGGCTGGGGAGGCCTCCGGACCCCGGAGGCTCCCGGGAGTTAGGGCCCGTCCACCTGCGCCGGGGTCATCTGGGCCCAGGGTCAGTCCTCTGACCTCGTGTCGTGCAGCCAGAGGTTACGTAAGGAAGGAAGCGCCCAGCAGCAACTGGGAGACCACAACCTCAAGGACCCATGAGAGTGGGCGGTTGAGGTGGGGGCCGTTCGGTTCTCATGTGCCCACCTGAGCCGGCTGAGGTCGCATCCAGCCCCTGGGTCTCCTGAGCCTCAGGCTGGAGCTGTGCCTGTTGACTCTGTCTGTCCTTCCCCTGCCGCAGGGGACTCTGCCGCCACCTTCCCATGGGACCTTCTCAGGCCACCACCTGCCATTCGTAGGCTTCACCTACACCTCAGGCCGGTGAGTGTAGGCTGCACCACCTGCTGGGGACAGGGCTGCTCAGCTTTTGGGCCCCTAGTTGTGCTGCCATTCACGGCCCGGGAAGGGACTGAAGGGTCCTCCTGATGCCTCACGTGACCAGAAGTGTGCTCGAGCCCTTGGGAGGACAACCCTCCATGTCCTCAGGGTCCTAGTAAAGCTGCAACTGTGACCCTGGGGGCGTCTCCCGGGACTGGGCCCCCGCAGTACCCTCAGTGGTTGGCTGAGCAAGTACTGGACTCGGAGTCTGAGGCTGGAGTGGACAAGCCCTTGTTTTCTCCTCTGAAATGGGTGGATGACCTCTCCACTTGTGGGGCTGGCCTGAGGCTGCAGTGCAGTGAGGCCCTGGGCGAAGCGCTGCTCTGAGGTATAAACACATGTCTGCATGTCCGCCGCGTGTGGGGCGCAGGGCTGGCAGGGCCCCTGCACGAAGTCCTCTTGGAGAAAACCCTGTTGTCACCTCCATTTTCCTGTGAGAGGAACACATATGTCAGCTGACGGCCAAAGAGCATGGAGGAGGCAGGACTGGGCCAGAACCTGGACCTGCGACCCTGGAGCCACAGCCCGAGCCACCCTCTGGGGTGGGTCCAGCCAGCAGGGCCCGGGCTGATCTGCTGCTTTCCCAGCGCGGATCCCAGGCCTGGGTGCAGAGCTGGTGCCCTGTGGGTGTTCCAAGCATGAATGACAGATAGGATGGCTTTGGGGGTGGCGTTTCTGCCCATTTGTGTTGCCCTGCTCTCCCCAGTCCAGTCCCCGAGAGCAGCTCCGAGCAGATGGCCGCCCTGGAGTGGAAGCTGCGTGGTCTGGAGCAGGACAAGGTGGAGTTGAGCCGGCGGCTCCAAGGTACGGGGGCCACATGGCAGGACTGCCCAGGGCGGCTGCAGGACTCACTCCTCATTGGCGGATGCCCCTCCCTCAGGGGCCCTGCCGACCCCCTCAGAGCACCAAGAGCTGGAGCAGCTACGGAAGGAAGTGCAGGCTCTACGGAACAGGCTGTCAGGTACCCCCCACCCCATCCCTGCGTCCCCTGTCCTCATCCTGGAGGCTGCCTGCTTTGCCAGCACACCTGAGTTCAACCTGGGTTCCAGTCCTGCCCCTTCTCTGTACATGCTGTGTGATCTTAGAGCAGCACCCTAACCTCTCTGAACCTGTATGCTGAAAATGAGCCGAGGAGACTCACCTCCCAGGCTGTGCTGAGGGCCCCTCGAGATTCTCATGTGGAGAGCCTGGCCGAGGCTGAGTAGTCAGGACATGCAACGATTCCTGACAGAGACGCTGAGGGACAGCAGGCCACCTTTGTCCCAGCCAGATGGGCCCCCGGCTGGTCACCTAGGCCGGGAGAGTGACTTACAGCAAGAGAGAGACCGGCTCTGCCAGGTGAGGGCCTGGTGGGGTGGGCAAGTGTTTCAGGGCTCCTTACTAACGGGGCGGCGCCCTGACTTCTGCCTTGTTCGCCCCATTCCTGCCCTGGGCCCACAGGAACTGGCTGAGGCTGAGGCGAGGATACAGTCACAGGCACAGGAGCTCTGCATGGCCCAGGAGCGGCAGGAGGATCTGCTCCAGAGGCTGCAGGAGGCCCAGGAGAGAGAAGCAGCCACAGCCAGCCAGACCCAGGCCCTGAGCTCCCAGCTGGAGGAAGCCCAGGATGCCCGGAGGGAGGTGAGTGATGGTGGGGGATCAGCAGTGCCCAGCCCCATGATGCCCAGTGTGACTGGAGGAACCGGGGGAGTCTGAGGACTGGAACGCTCCCTGCCTTAGCAGCCACACTCTGACTGCCAGAGGCCTAAGCAAGGGGCAGAGAGGTGGGGTGGCTTGGGGACTCACTACCTCCTCTCCTGCGTGACTGGCAGAGCCCGAGAGCCTGGCCAGGTGGGGCAGAGGGTTGGGGTGGGCAGGACCAGAGCGGCTGCCTCTGCACCCCATCCCAGCTGCAAGCCCAGGTGGCCACCCTGAGCCGGGAGGTGACACGGTTCCACAGGCAACAGGAGCGAAGCCTTGAGAAGATGTCTTCCTCTGTCAAGGTAATGGGGCCTCACCTTGCCCAGTGGCACTTCCATCGGCCTGACCCCACGCACGGCCTTTAGAGCCAGGCCTGTGTCCCAGGGCTAGGGTGGGCCATGGCTGCTCAGCTCTGTCCTGACCCTTCTCCTTGTCCTCAAGACCGTCCGCAGGGCTGCCGAGACTAACGGCACGGGCCCGCCTGAGGGCGGGGTGCAGGAAGCCCAGCTGAGGAAGGAGGTGGCCGCCCTGCGCGTGCAGCTGGAGCAGGCCCGCGGCCACGGGTGAGCTGGGCATTGAGGTGGGGGCAGGGCACGGACCCAGGTGATGGCCACCGATCACCCCCTCCTGCTCCCCAGGTCGAGCGGGAAGGAGGAGGCTCTGTGCCAGCTACAGGAGGAGAACCGGCGGCTGAGTCAGGAGCAGGAGCGGGTGAGCAGGACAGAGGGCAGGTGGGCAGACAGTGGTTGGGGGTAGCGCACTGGCAGGGTGGACAGTCAGAGTTGCCAGGGTTCCAGGAGCCAGCTGTCCCCACCACCCCCCCAAGCCTTGTGGCACATACATCTGGTGGTTAAGCAAAGGTGAACACAGTCCCTGGGGACTGCCCCACCTCCCCACCTGGTCCTCAGCTGGCGGAAGAGCTGGAGAGGGAGCAGCAGAGCAAACAGCAGCTGGAAGGAGAGCAGCGGGAGACAGAGAGCAACTGGGAGGCCCAGATCGCCGATATCCTCAGCTGGTGGGCGCCCAGGGGCTCAAATCTGGGGGCCAAGGTTGTGGGGGAGGCGGGTGGGGGGGCCCAGACAAGGCTGAGGTCCCAGCCCATGACCCTGTGCCGCTTCCCAATCAGGGTGAATGATGAGAAGGTCTCAAGAGGATACCTGCAGGCACTGGCCACCAAGATGGCTGAGGAGCTTGAGTCCTTACGGAACGTGGGCACTCAGACGCTCCCTGCCCGCCCGCTGGTGAGCCGGGGACATGGGGGCGGGCTGCAGTGGCCTTGCTCCGCTGCTGGGGATGCTGAGCTCCCAGACTGGTGACTTGCCTAAGCTTGCAGTCGGTTGGTGGCAGAGCTGGGGCTTTGGGCCTGGCTGGGGCCTGGACAATGCGTACTGTGGTGGGCAGGGGCCTCTGAGGCAGCGGGGCCCAGGGGTCGGCTCATGTGGGTGCCCCTGGCCACCAGGCCCACCAGTGGAAGGCACGGCGGCTGCAGAAGATGGAGGCCTCGGCCAGGCTAGAACTGCAGTCGGCCCTGGAGGCTGAGATCCGCGCCAAGCAGGGCCTTCAGGAGAGGCTGACGCTGGCGCAGGAGGCCCAGCTGCAGGCTGAGAGGTGAGGCCCTTGAGCCCTGCGGAATGGGCCCTGCTCCACGCACAGGCCTGTGTTAAATCTCACCGGTTGTCTGCAGCCGCCTGCAGGAGGCCGAGAAGACAAACCAGGGTCTGCTGCAGGAGCTGGCCACTCTGCAGGAGGGGCTGCGGGCCCGGGGGCCCGGGGGTAAGTGGCCATCTGCATGCCTGTCCCTGAGCATGTCCCCACTGAGCCGTGGTTACCAGAGAGGCCCCACAACAGCCTTGCTGGGCTATGAAGACAAGTTTGCTCCAGACTGTGCTGTTTCCCCGCATTTGTTACCCAGTACTGGGAAGGTACCTGCTGTATGCCAGGTGCAGCCCCCTCCAGCCGGTGGTAGAAACTGAGGCCCTGGCTGGTCCCTAGTTCCTTAGGAGCAAGTGTTAGGGTTGGTGGAGCCCCATCCTGTGACCCGTGCCTTCTGTTTGCAGACACCAAGCTCTCCAACTCCCTGATTCCCTTCCTGTCCTTCTGGAGCACAGAGGTGAGGGCGGGAGCATGGCCTGCCTGGGGAGGTGTCCTGGGGAGATGTGCACTCTTGACTTTGCCCCATCCCAATCCCCAGAAGGATTCTACCAAAGACACTGGCCCCTCTGGAGAGGCCCCAAGGCCCGGGGTGGAGCCAGAGCTGAAGCCAGAGGGCCGCCGCAGCCTACGCCTGGGGGTGAGGACAGTCCCGAGGCGCATAGTAGGGGCTGGGACTACCCTCTGTCCCTGCCTGTCTCACCTACCACCTGGCCCTCCCTGCAGGCTGTGTTCCCCAGAACACCTGCCGCCACCACTGCCCCTGCAGAAGGTCCTCCTGCCAAGGTCAGCACCTTGAGGGGCACAATGGGTTGGCGGCACGGGCATCACGGTGGGCAGACAATGGCCATGGACTCAGTGCAGATTCACACGACCACCCAGCTCAGCCCCTGGTCCTGCCGGCCACCTCAGGAGGCCCTTTGGGGTGGGATACAGCCCCTGGAGGCCATGGTCAGCCTTAGGTAATGACCGTGTCCCCTGCCCTAGCCCGGTTCTCACACGCTGCGCCCACGGAGCTTCCCATCCCCAACCAAGTGTCTCCGCTGCACCTCGCTGATGCTGGGCCTGGGCCGCCAGGGCCTGGGCTGCGACGGTGAGACCCCTGCCCCACCGGCATGTCTTCCCCACACACGCTGCCACAGCCCCTGGCTGAAGGGGACAAGGGGCCCCTGACCCTACCTCCCCAGGCTGTCGCTGAGACAGCCCATGGGCACATCCCAGCCAGCATTTCCCACCTCTGTTTTCTGGTCTTTTCTCACTTCGTGGGAAGGTAGTGTTAGTCCAGGCATCTGCCGTGGCCTCAGCCTCAGGAAGCTGGGGCCGGCTGTTCCGAGTCCTGATGCCCAGCTGCCCCCACCCCTACCAGCCGCCTTCTGCTTTCCCTACAGCCTGCGGCTACTTCTGCCACTGGACTTGTGCCCCACAGGCCCCGCCCTGCCCTGTGCCCCCTGACCTGCTCCGCACGGCCCTGGGGGTGCACCCCGAAACGGGCACAGGCACTGCCTACGAGGGCTTCCTGTCGGTGAGCTAGGGCAGGCCGGGGCGGGTGGCTTGGTGCAGGGGCCAAGGCTGGGCAGCACTCCCATGCCTGCTTCCCCAGGTGCCAAGGCCTACGGGTGTCCGGCGTGGCTGGCAGCGGGTGTTTGCTGCTCTTAGCGACTCACGCCTGCTGCTCTTTGATGCCCCTGACCCTCGGCTCAGCCCGGCCAGCGGAGCCCTCCTGCAGGCGCTGGACCTGAGGCGAGTGCTGGCCAGTGGCAGGGGGCAAGGGACCAATGGGTTGTGGGGGCAGCCAGGGGCAGTGCGACCTCTTACCTATCAATGGACCTTCCAGGGACCCCCAGTTCTTGGCGTCCCCTGTCTTGGCCTCTGATGTTATCCATGCCCAATCCAGGGACCTGCCACGCATCTTTAGAGTGAGTGGGGGCTGAGGGTGTCTCCAGGGTGGCCCCTTCCTCCTGACGGGTGTGAGCAGTAGCCCCCATCCTGTTTCTGCATCTGTGCTCTGCCCTGCAGCCCATGGGAGCTTTCCGTGTGGGAAGTTGGCTGGGTCCTGCTTGTGGAGGACCTTTCTGTGGCTCCCATCCCCTCAGTGCTCCTGACCTTGGCCTTGAGGCCTCCCAGCCTCTCCCCAGGAGCCTTTCTCTGTGTTGGCCACACATTGCTTTCTCCAGTTCGAAAGTGCCCTGTCCCCACGTACACCTGCACCTCGTATCCCCTCTGCTGGGAATTGTCAGCCCCCGGCCAGGCCCAGCTCCTCCCTTTCCTCCATTACTCTGGTTACTCCACTCTGAGGCTCTAGCAGAAATGCCTCTTTTCCTGGGAGCTGCTTCTCCTGGCCCCAGGGCCCCGGAGCCATCTGTGTGCCTGTGTGACCACCCTGTCTGGCTTATTTGTCACCTGCTATATGATGGAGCGAGGGGGAAAGGAGGAAGAACGGGTGGCTCTCGGCCTGCAGCCCTACAGCCCAGGTCCCTGCCCACAGGTGACAGCCTCCCAGCTGACGGTGCCGCCTGCCATGTGCACTGTGCTGCTGCTGGCGGAGAGCGAGGGGGAGCGGGAGCGCTGGCTGCAGGTGCTGGGTGAGCTGCAGCGGCTGCTGCTGGACGCACGGCCAAGGCCACGGCCTGTGTATGTGCTCAAGGAGGCCTATGACAATGGACTGCCGCTGCTGCCCCACACGCTCTGTGCTGCCATCCTCGGTGAGCCCCATGCTGAGGGGCGCCGCCCTGGGCAGGCCTGGAAGGACAGGACTGGCCCTGGCCCAGGCATAGGGGCGGCTGCCAGCACCCAGTCCCTGCAGCCATGAGCTATGGATACTGCCTCAGCCCAAGCATGGCTGCACAGGCAGGCGCTAGGGGCCTGGCTTCTGCCACTCTGCTTCCTTATGCCTCCATTTCAGCTTTTTCTAAAAGAATTTCAAGTGAGTGTAAAGAGCAAAGGGTTTAGTAGCGAACCTGGAGCAGCCAGATGACTGAGGGGTGCCTCCCACGTATGCCCCTGGGCTCTGGGTTCAGCCTGGAACCTGGGCCCAGCTGGGCCTCTATTCCAGGCTGGAGGGAGGAGGCATGGCAGGGGTGCTACTTGGCTTCCCCCAGTGGGGTGGCCAGGGCTGAACCTGCCCCGGCCTGCCCCAGTGAACTGATGTCTCCCCATGTCATGCAGGTGGGGGCTGCAGTCCCCCAGGTGGCCTGTCTGGGAAGTCGGGATGAGGGCGTTCACTGAGGAGGGCTGCTGTGAGCAGGAGCCTCCCGAGCACAGGCCTACATTGTTTTATCTCTTCACAGGCTCACAGCAGCTCTGTGAGAAAGGTGCCATTTGTGGCCCCACTTTACAGAAGGGAATACCGTGGCTCTGAGCAGTGACGTGACTCACCTCAAATCCCACAGCTCAGGGCAGTGGCCTCATCACGGCCTTCCATGTTAGAGCCAGTTCAGACTCTGGGCGAGAAGGGTCCGGTGAGACAGGGGTGGCCGAATACCATCTCTTCGTCCTCAGAGGAACTGCCGTTCCACAAGGCTAGGCAGACTGCCCAGTTTCCTGCCACCGACGGCCCCTGACCACTGACCCTTCTCCTCCCTCTCCCAGACCAGGAGCGGCTTGCTCTGGGCACCGAGGAGGGGCTGTTTGTGATCCACCTGCACAGCAATGGTACGTGCCCACCTGGGTCAGGACGATGTGGTGGGGGCCAGACTGGGGTCAGAGGAGGATGGGCATCAGTGACACTCGCCCACCCCGCAGACATCTTCCAGGTGGGGGAGTGCCGGCGGGTGCAGCGGCTGGCCGTGAGCGCCACTGCAGGCCTTCTGGCTGTGCTCTGCGGCCGCGGGCCCAGCGTGCGCCTCTTCCCCCTGGCCGAGCTGGAGAGCGTGGAGGCAGCAGGAACCAAGATCCCTGAGTCTCGCGGCTGCCAGGCGCTGGCAGCCGGGCGCATCCTGCAGGCCCGCACCCCCGTGCTCTGCGTGGCAGTCAAGCGCCAGGTGCTGTGCTACCAGCTGGGCCCGGGCCCAGGGCCCTGGCAGCGCCGCATCCGCGAGCTGCAGGCCCCTGCGCCTGTGCAGAGCCTGGGGCTGCTGGGCGACCGGCTGTGTGTGGGCGCAGCTGGGGCCTTCGCTCTATACCCACTGCTCAACGAGGCGGCTCCCATCGCCCTGGGGGCTGGGCTGGTGCCCGAAGAGTTGCCACCCTCCCGAGGGGGTCTGGGGGAGGCGCTGGGCGCCGTGGAGCTCAGCCTCAGTGAGTTCCTGCTGCTCTTCACTGCTGCCGGCGTCTACGTGGACAGTGCGGGCCGCAAGTCTCGCATCCACGAGCTGCTGTGGCCGGCCGTGCCCACGGGCTGGGGTGAGTCCTGTGGAAGTCGGGCCGGGCGGGGCCGGGCACCTGCGGGGGATCCCACAGCTCAGGAAGACAGGGCCCTGCCCAGCTCCTCCAGGCCAGTGTGTCCCCTCCCAACCAAGCACACCTGCTCTGCCCCTGGGGCTTGCTCACCATTTCCTCTCCCGCCTCGCCCGCCCGCATGTTCCTCTGCCTGGAGTGCCCTCCTTTTGCAATTCCTCCCCCTCCCCAGGGCAGCCCTGTCAGCTCAGGACCTGGCACTGGTAGGCCCATAAATGACCTCTGTAATTGCTGCCATTGTCATCACCACCATGTGTCACTTAATGATGTTTCAGTCAACAATGGACGGTGGTCCCAACAGCGACACCATCTTGCCTTGGTGTGTAATAGGCAAAACCATCTGGGTTTGGATGACAGGCGACATTTGCACAAAATCATCTGACAACGCCTTTCTCCAAACTCTCCGTCTTTAAGCGACACGTGACTGTGCTGCTCTCGTGCCCTTTGCTCTGACCTCACCTGTCACTGGTGCATTTACCCTTTTGTCTGGACCTCTGCCCTGCCTCTGAGCACCTTCTTTACTGACCGGTTTGGAGGTCAGGGCCTGCAGAAGGGACTGGGCTGGTTTCTTCATCACATTCAGCAGCCGCTGGACAAGCCCCAGGAGCTATGAATTGTGGAGGGAGGGAGGGAAGGAGTGTGGAACGTTCCCAGCTAACTGGTGTGATGGAGTAAGAGCGAGAAGAGGGGAGAGCACACCTCTTGGGGTGGGGTCTTGGGTGGGCGCAGCACAGGTGGGCTTGGACCCAGGCTTCAGAAGGGCCTGTGGTGGGGAGTGGAAATGACGGTGGCGGCGGGGCACGGGGTGTCCGGGGCTCAGAGAGGAAACAAGCTCAGAGACGCCCTGACTTGCCCAGATGCACAGCACAGCTTCCCTCCCTGCAGGCTACACAGCCCCCTACCTGACAGTGTTCAGCGAGAACGCCATCGACGTGTTCGACGTGAGGCGGGCGGAATGGGTCCAGACGCTGCCCCTCAAGAAGGTGCCGCCTGCCGGACCCAAGGGTGCGCTGAAGCTGGGGTGGGGGTGGGGGAGCAGGCTGTGACCTGTGTCTGCCGCTGCAGGTGCGACCCCTGAACCCAGAGGGCTCCCTGTTCCTCTACGGCACCGAGAAGGTCCGCCTGACCTACCTCAGGAACCGGCTGGCAGGTGAGGCAGTGCGCGTGTCCCTGAGCGCCAGCTGGCCGGGGTCCTGGGGACTCGAGAGCGCAGCCCAGCTCTCTGCTTCCCGTACAGAGAAGGACGAGTTCGACATCCCCGACCTCACCGACAACAGCCGGCGCCAGCTGTTTCGCACCAAGAGCAAGCGCCGCCTGTCGTTCCGCGTGTCGGAGGAGCAGCGGCAGCAGCAGCGCAGGTGCGCGTGTGCGCTGTGCGGGCCGCCGGGCGGGTTGGCACCTCCTGGGGGCGTGGCGTCCTACTCGGGGCGGGGCTAAGGGCAGTGGCGTGGGCGGAGGAGGTTGCCCCACCTTCACTGCGGCATCACCGCACCCGTCCGCCCACAGGGAGATGTTGAAGGACCCTTTTGTGCGCTCCAAGCTCATCTCACCACCCACCAACTTCAACCACCTGGTGCACGTGGGTCCCACTGAAGGGAGGCCCGGCGCCAGAGACCTGTCCCGGGTGAGTCCTCTGGAGCCAATCACAAGCCTCCCTGGCCAGGCTGAGCCAATCAGCTTCCTCCCTGGTGCGCTCCTGCCAATCTCAGGCCTCTGCTTACCTGCGACCTGGGACCCCAGCAGGTCCAGCTGCGGCTGCTTACTGTTTGGGTTCCTTTGGCCTGATTAGTTCTGCCGCTTGTCCCAGCCCCTCCACACTGTCCCCCAACAGGCTCCTGAAGAGAAAGGCCGAGGGAACCGCAGCTCTGGCCCGCAGCGGCCCCACAGCTTCTCTGAGGCCTTGCGGCGCCCAGCTTCTGTGGGTAGTGACGGACTCACTGCAGATGCGGACCCCAGTAAGGAGAGCCCCACAGCTCCCCTACCCCCCAAGTTTCGCCCCTCGGGAATCTGACCTTGGATATTTGTCTCCTCGTCCTGCACCTGGAGCAGTGAAGAGGAAGCCTTGGACTTCTCTGTCCAGCGAATCCGTGTCCTGCTCCCAGGGATCTCTGAGCCCCATGGCCTCCCTGCTGCAGGTGAGCCAGTGGGGCCTTCCCGTCCCCCATTCAAAGGACAGGCAGTTGGGTTTTGTGCTAGGTCCTGTGCTGAGACAGGGAAGAAGCTGTGCCGTCCTGCCCGACCCTTTCCTTAGATTGACTGGGGACTCACCTGTCTCACCAGGAGTGGCCCTGCTGGAGGCAATTTGCCTAGCTGGGACACTTGGCTGTGACTGTCCCGGCAGTGTGCCAACAGAGGTCTAGCCTCTCTTAGCTTGTCTCCCCGGTGAAATGAAGTTGTTATTTGACAGCTGTGTGAAGGACAGTATGGCACCTGGCAGAAGGGGGGCTCCTGGGCGTAACGGATGCCCCGCCCTGGGCAGGGCACCAGAGGAGGGAGCACTCTCCTGACTGGGGCCTGGGGAGGACCTTAGAGCTGCTGGAAGGATCCTACTCACCCTCCACCCTCATCTCCAAGTGCCCTCGCCACCACAGCCGCACCGGGCCACTGAGAGCCCAGGGTGGCGTAGTCCTTCATTCTCTCAGGCCCTTGTCTCTGCTGTTCCTCCTGCTCTGGATGCCCTTTCCTGTCCTCAACCTAATTAACACCCGGCTGTGGATTTTGTCTGGGCACCGTCCTTCCTCAGCTCTGGGCCTCTGGTTGGTGGGGATCAAGTTTGCCTTCTGCCCAGAGTAAAGCCTGCTTGTTGATCAACTGAAGAGCATAGTGAGTGCACAAGGGACATTTGTGGGGACTCCCAGGTTGAACTCGGAGTCCCAGGTTCTTCTCATGTACCCTCCACCCCCACCTCACCTCTGGCCTTCTCCATGGGACCTGCTGCAGCCAAGGACGGGGCCTGGGAGTCCCGATGTCTCTCTCTTTCCCCAACAGGTCTCAGAACGGCCCCGGAGCCTTCCCGCAGCCACTGAATCAGAGAGCTCCCCTTGACACCCTCTGGCAGGGCCCACCCCATCCCAGGACAGAGACGTGAAGGAGGAATGCCATACTCCGGCTGGTTCCGGACATGTGGAAATTTGAACTCAGGGAGGGCCTGTGCTGGCAGCGACTGGGAGGTGTGCCTGAGTTCCCAGGACTCAGGGGGTCCTGAGTCCCAGCCTCATCCTCCACTCCCAACCTGTGAGCACCACTGGGAATAGAATGGCCCCCTTCTGCCCTGGGGGCCTGTCTGCCCTGGTGTCCAGAGGTGATTGTGCCAAAGCTCTCATTCCCAGTGCCAAGCCCCAGGAGGCTTGTGAGTGGGTGGAGATGAGGAACAGAGAAGGGCCAGGTCCCTGAGGGCAGCCTAGGGTTTTGGCGGCACTGTCTTTCCCTCTGGTGAGGTCAAGTCGGGGCCTAGCCCCCAACTCTGCTGGGGTGCAGACTGATCAGGAGAGGAGGGTAGAGAAGTAGGGAAGGATGTAGGTGAAGGAGATGCAAGAGGTCGGGGGAGGAAAGGAAGTGGAGGAGGAGGTGAGAGTGATGCGAAGGTTGTGAGAGCCAGCTGGAGGAGGAAAGGGATGGAGAAGTAACCAAGAGGAAGAGGTGAGAGATAAGAAAGAGGAGAGGGGTGAGGAGGAGAGGGCGCAGGGAGGAGACCACACCCACAGGTCCTTTCTCTGGGGAGGAGATAGGTGGGTCTGGGAAGTGAGGGAGACTTGAGCCAACCGATCTGCATCTAATCTGCCTAGAGGGAGGCTGACTTCTGGACAGGGAGGGTATGGGAGGGTATTTATAAGGGCTACTTGCTGGGAGTTGGGTGCTGATGGGGGCCGCTGGAGGGTCTCTAGGCACACTCTGGCCCTCCCCAGAAAAGAGGGGGGGTCCTTTCTCTCAAAGCTTCAACCAACCGTGTATTAGGGGATCCTAGGGGACATTTATTATTGATCACAGTCATTATTATTGTTATTATATTACTATTTTTATTAAACCTCCCCCTACTGGTGAGTGGGGGGCAAAAGAAGTATTTATCTCCTCTGACCACTTTCCCTAATTCTCTGGGGGGCGGTAAGAAACCAATAAAGACACCTTTGTAAGCTGCCGGCCCCTCTGCCTGGATCTGTCCTCCTGCGGTTCAGAAAATTGGGGGATGGGGACAGCTGAGACAATTCGGTTTAAGCCACTCGCTTTATGATACAATTGTGTCAAAAATGTTCTTCGTAGCATTTTTTAAATATTGAGTATCTAATGTTGGGGATTGCATTTGATTGTGTCTCTTTAGTCTGCTTTAATCTGGGACAAATCTCTCCACCCCATCCTCCCACCCCTGCCCCCTCCTGTTTGTTGTCTTCCATGTTATTAACTTTTTTAAAAAGGAAAGATGCAGCAGAAGTGAAGGCGAGAAGAGGCAGGCAGGCAGAGAGAGGAGGAAGAAGCACTTTACTTATTTTTATTTGGTTCATCTTGGTTTTCAAGACCCGGCCACGGGTCTTGAACTCTGGTCCTTGGGATGTATGTGGCCTGTGCTCTCAGCCAAAGGCAGCTGACCAAACCCTGGTGCGCCCATATTAACAGGTTTGAAGGCTCCAAACCAGTTCTTTTGTAGAGTGACCTGCAATATGCACACATCTGTTTCCTCATTAAGTTCAGATTTAGCATTTTTGTCAAGAATATTACTTAATCGATGCTCTTTGAAATTAATTTTAGTTAAAATAATACACAGTTGATTTTTGTAAATTAGAAGCTGAATTCCCCTCCGGCTACCTCCCTCTGCTGCTGACATAGGTTAGTTTCTGTATGCCTGTATGTTTACTGGTGGACCACCCTCCCTGCTGCCTCCTTGCCTCCATCAGGAGGAATCAAGTTGGAGCCTCAGAAGCCTTTTTTTCCTTGGTGGGAAGCCCTGTCCTCCCAGCCCTCACACTCCCAAGGGATCCCTAGCCCTCCCTTGTCCTGAGACCATCAAAACTGCTGGTTTCACCACAGGGGACTCAGGCCTCTCCTTGGTTCCCGTTTTCTGACATGTCCTCCCCACCCCCACCCCTGCTCCTAGTAGCTGTCCCCTCTGCCTTCCAAGGTTGATGGGGCACCTTCAGCAAAATCCCGATATCTTCACCCCTACAGACCTGAGCCCTCCCTGAGGTGACCACCATCCCGCTCCTGCCCCACAGACTTTCCACTCCCACTGGGCCTGGAGGCCGGGAAGGCATGTTTTTAATCCCCATCCCCACTTAGAACCATCCTTCCCTCCTCCTTTCAAACACTCAGCTTTCAACTCAGTTATCAGCATACACACTCACTTTGTTTCTAACGTCTTCCAATCCATGGATGGCTCATTTCTTGGAAATTTTAGCTCCTGGCTTGCTGTTACTCTCCAGCCTACTCCTGCCTTAATGCCGGAGACTTCGGGGTGTGTAAGGAGGGTCCAGCTGTTGGGCCTCTCCCAGGATCTTGCCCCTCTCACCCCCAACCATACTGGAGCTGGGCCTTGCTGGCTGGAGTCATCTTCACCTGAGCACTGGGAGTGACATGTCTGAACCCAGAGGTGCTATGTCAAATACATGCAGGCTCCAGAGACGTGGTGTGTGTGTCAGTACATTTCCATGAAACATTTATATTAATTACAAGCAAAATAATATGAATGTATTCAGGAAACAAGAATATTTTACAATTTTAAAGGAAAGTTGCAGGCAGGAATAAAGGCGAGCAGAGGCAAGCAGGCAGGGGGACGAAGAAGAAGAAACATTTTTATTTATTTTTATTTAGTGGTTCATATTGGTTGTTAGCCCCCACCACCCTCCACCCCGTCCCCGGATGTGAACCCCAGTCCTGGGGATGTGTTTGGCCAGAGGCGGCACATCCAATTGCTACTCCATCCCAGCAAGTCTAAACAAAATACTTTATTAAAATTGATCTCACTTTTATCTGTATTTTATTTATTTTTAAAGAAAGGTGCAGGCAGGAATGAGATGAGCAGGCAGGCAGGGAGAGGAGGAAGCGGCACTTTGTGTTTATTTTTTTGTTCACATTGGTTGGTTCCCCCCTCCCCACCCCCTGCCCTCGAACTCAGCTCGGAACCTTGGGAGGTGTGGACTGCACCACAGGTACTAAACCACTAGGTCACCAGGGTATGCCTCAACAGGAAGCAATTTTGCTCCCAGGGGGTATCTGGCAATGCCTACAGACAGACACTCATTTCTAGTTATCAGAACTGGGAAGGGGTGCTATTAGCGGTTATGGGGAGAGGCCAGGCATCCTGCTACACGTCCTACAGTGCCCAGGGAAGCTCCCAATGACAAAAAAATTATCCAGCTTAGGGTGGAGCTGCGGTTGGGTCACTTGCCTCCAAAGGAGCACAAGCCATCTACCTCTGGGTTCAAGTCCCAGGTCCTGGGAGAAACAGCCAATGTGAACAACTATATAAAAACTAAATAAAGATGCTTCCTCCTCTCCCTGCCTGCCTGCCTGCACCTTTCCTGTAAAAAAAAAAAAAAATCATCCCCAATAGTCAATCATATCCAGGTTCAGAAACTATGCTAGAAAGGTGTTCATGCTTTAGGAAAAAAAAAAAAAAAAAGGAGAAAAAACAAAAAAAAAAGCAAAAGAAGGTAGAAGAATGTGGGTTGGGGAATGTGATGGGTCAGGTCTGGGTCAGCCCCAGTGAGAGATGACATTTCAGCAAAGGTATGAAGGAGAAAGGGAGAAGCCACGGACATCTGGAGACCAGCTGGGCTTCCGGTTTTACGCCACGCGTGCCCAGGCACACAGCCCTCCTGCCAATGACTGTGAGTACACTGCCCAAACTCCTAGCAAAGGCCAAACCTGCACGCAGGCGCGCCTGTCCCCTGGCACCTGCACCAGGTCACAGCCCTGCCTTTCTCGCCTATTAAATGACGCAACCTTCTCTGACCTTCCTCCAGCTGCTGTCTTACTGCTGCAGAGCTCCAGGGAGGAATTGTGTGTCACCATTGTCTCCCATTTCCTTCCTGCCATTTTTCTTGAGCCCAAGTCCCAAATAGTTCCTAATAATGGTCACCAGGGAGCCTCCAAGAGCTAAATCCAGCCCATCCTTGTTCAGCTGGGTGGTGGGGAGCACCCATCTGACACAGTGGGTGTAGCCGCTGCCCTGGCGTGTGGTCTTCTCTTTGGGACACCAGAGGCTCATCTGGTTCCTCTCCCATCTTTGCCTGCTTTACTGGCTCCTCCTGGTTTCCCAATCTCTACTCAACAGGAGGGTATGGGTTTTGCTGGAAGCATGAAGGCCAAGTACAAGAGCCCCTTGGAGTCAGCCTTACCTTCTCTCTTTCACCTCCAGCATCAAATCTGTCAGCAAATCCCATCAGCTCTACCATCAAAATATGTTTAGCATCTGGTCATTTCTCATTCTCTCCAGTTCTAACACCCGAGACTGTAAAGCAATAATCTCCCTCTTTTTTTTTTTTTTTTTTTTTTTTTTTTTTTTTTTTTTTTTTTTTTTTTTTTAAAGATAGGAAGAAAGGAAGGAGGGTATTTTGTATTTGTTTCATTCTGGTTTTTCCCCTGGCACTCGGTCGAGAACCTGTGTCCCTGGCCTTGATGTGGTCCATACCTCAGCGGTCTCAGCCGCCTGAACCAAAAGCATGTCTCTGAGAAGTAATAACCTCCTACCGAGAATATTGAAGTAACCTTTACAAGGTTCTCTAGTGACCCCTTGACCTCCACTTTATTCTCCCCAGGGCAGTCAACACAGTTCTTCTAAGGTATAATTTGGATTATGTCATTCTCTGAAACTTTCGGGGTCCGCACCCACCCAAACCATTTGACCCAAAAGAAAATCTGTGGTTCTTACTCCAACTGGCCCTCTCGTTCTCCAAGTCACCTTCCTGGTGCTCTGCTTTTCCTCCTCTGCCCCAGCCCAGGCCCCCATCCTTGAACTTAACAGACTCATTCCTGTTTGACGCTATGGCATCTGCTCTTTTATCTGTCTGGAATCTTCTTCCTCCAGACATCCACAATGTTTATTCTGCCTTCTTCCTCAGGTCTCAAATTCCCCCTTCTCAATGTAGCCTTTCCCAGGCATCCTACCCAACACTGCTGATCCCTTTGCTTTATTTGCTTTTTCTTTACAATGATCATTTTCTAACTTATGACACATTATACTTATTTATCATAGATGTTGTCTGCCTCTCACACTGGAATATGAACTCTGTGAGTGCAGGGGCATTTAAAATTTAGAAAAAAAGTTATAGATCTATCTAAGCGTTGTAAAGATAGTAGAGATTCCCCCAAAGGTAACATCTTACACAATCTTGCTGTAGTACATTTATCAACACTAATGGATAAAAATGATGACCGAAATTACACCTTTATTTGAACTTCACCAGTAGGGCACCAGGAGCTCAAGATGTGACAGATTTTGAAACTGAAAATCCCTTGGTGTGCCCTTGTGGCTCAGTGGTTGAGTCCACGCCTGGGTGGCATGGTCCCAGGGACCCAGGTTCACAGTCAGGTACCAAGGGGGGACAACCAGCCTGAACAACTAAGTTGATGGACAAGCGATTCTTCCTCCTCTTTCTGCCTGCCTGCCTTCATTCCTGCCTGCTTCTTTCCGAAAAATAAAATTATTATTTAAAAAAAAAATGAAAGTCCCATACCTTTAAAGTGCCCTCAGTTTTGGACAAACTGGGACAGTTGGTCATTTTATACACCAGTTTCCCCATGAATGTCCTTTTCTCTTGCAAGATTTAATCCAGAATATCACATTGCATTTAGCTGTATGTCTCCTCAGTCTCTTCTAATCTGCAACAGTTTATTACTCGTTCCTTGCCTTTCATGACCTTGACATTTTGAAGAAGCAGTGGTCAGTATTTTGTAGCTTGGATGTCCCTGACATTTTCTCATGATTAGGCTTATGGATTTTGGGGGGGACCCAGGCGGGTGGCGCAGGGCCGGAATTTGACCTGTTTCATTCGCTGCTATCTACCCGGTGCCTAGAACTGAGTGACCATGGCAGATACACTCTGTGCTTTGAATAAGGGAATGAATGACTCCAGGAAATTGTTTGAAAGGTTTAAAATGTCAATAAAAGTACTATCCAATTGTACATACTGTTCCGCAGCTTTCCCCCCTCGACAATCTACGCAGAAGACCCATTTTAGAATGCACACAGCTAGTTCACGCCTCTTTTACCCTCCGACCGATAACGACAATGGTCCTTTCTACGGTCCTCGCGCGTTAGACGTTCTCAAGGACAGAACTGGAGAACTGCTGCTAGACAGAGTAGGCACAGCTGCACGTTAACGGCAGTGGCACATCTCCGACTGAAGCAGGGGAGCACAAACTCCACCCTTTTTCCTCGCCTCCTGTGGACGCGTCGCGGCGCAGACAGCGCAGCCCGCAGCGCGCGCCCGGTCACTGCCCGGACTACATTTCCCAAAAGGCACCGGGGCTCCGCCTACCTGGTTGCGTGAAGGGAATGACCAATCTTGGAGGAGCTCAGGGATGGGGCGCTGCCGCCACGCCTCACCTCTGGGGCGCCCGCAGCCGCGGGACTCTCACTCCCACAAGCCACCGCGGACTGGCCCGGCTGGCCACCATTTCAGGTGCCGGCGGAGGCAGGCGACGGCCCCGGACTCCACGTCCCGGCAGGCCGCGCGGCCGAGGGGCGGGACTCCATTTCCCAGCAGGCTCCGGGCGGCGGGCGCCGCGGTGCCTTGTGTGGGATGTAAGCGCGGAGGTGGGCGCGGGGGGCCGAGGCCAGGGCTCTCCTGGGGATTTGGGGGCTTGGCCTCGGGGCGCCTTCCGGACGAGCTCTAGCGGGCCGGCGCGGGGTCGGTCGCAGTGAGGGGCGGGGCGGCCATTGAAACTCTTCCGCAGGGTCCTCGGGGCGCACCCCCAGCGGCACCGGGCTCCCGGGGTGTGGGCGACGAGGAGGCCCTGCAGCCTTGGCCGAGGGGTCTCAGCGAATGAAGAGGGGCGGCAGATGAGCGGAGCGTGAAGGGGCGGGGAAGCGAGGGATTGTGGGGGGCGTGGGGTGGAACTTTAGGCGAGTCTGGGAAGGGGCTCCCTGGCCGGTCCCGCCCGACCCTTCCTGCCCCGGCTCGCCCGCAGGCCGAAGCCCGCCGCCATGGGGCTGAAGGCCGCCCAGAAGACGCTCTTCCCGTTGCGCTCCATCGACGACGTGGTGCGCCTCTTCGCTGCCGAGCTGGGCCGAGAGGAGCCGGACCTGGTGCTCCTGTCCTTGGTCCTGGGATTCGTGGAGCACTTCCTAGCTGTCAACCGCGTCATCCCCACCAACGTGCCGGAGCTCACCTTCCAGCCCAGCCCCGCGCCCGACCCTCCCGGCGGCCTCACCTACTTCCCCGTGGCTGATCTCTCCATCATCGCGGCGCTCTATGCCCGTTTCACTGCCCAGATCCGCGGCGCGGTGGACCTGTCTCTCTACCCGCGAGAGGGGGGCGTCTCCAGCCGCGAGCTGGTGAAGAAGGTCTCCGATGTCATCTGGAACAGTCTCAGTCGCTCCTACTTCAAGGATCGGGCCCACATCCAATCCCTCTTCAGCTTCATCACAGGTTGGAGCCTTCCAGATCGCAAGGGGGGAGAATCCTGGCCTGCCTGAGAACGTTGGCCCACCGCTTCACAATACTGTGTGGTTTACAGAGCCCCTTTGAGACCTGTAAGCCTTGTGAGATGGGGCAGCTGTTATTCCCTACTTTGCAGTTAGAGAAGCTGAGCCCGGAGGGGAAGTGATGTGTCAGTGCTACAGAATGGCAGGGCTGTGACGGGACCCCCCCATCATGTGGCTCCAAACCCATTCGTCCACCTTCTGCCTCCTTGAACCCCCTTCCTGGCTCTTGAGTCCTGCAGCCCAGCATGAGGCACAGAGGATGGGCTGCAGTAGATTTGTAGAGTGGGGAGCCCAAATTAGACCACATGAGACAATCACGTAAAAGAATATCTGTGAAAACGAACAGAATAGAGGTTTGACCTCAAGAAGCTTAAGCTCAGGGCTTGCAAGGTGCTTTCTTTGCACCAGGCCCTGCTGAGTGACAATCCTATCCCCGCGTGCCATATTGAGAAGGAATCTGAGGCTACTTCTGAACTTAGCAGGAAAAGTGTGCAAAGATAAATCCGAAGTATCTGCCAGTGGGTGCGTGGGGAAGAGTGCTGGCCAGAATGTTCTGTTTTTGCCATCCCAGTTATAGTCTACTAGGGGTAAAATGAAGAAAGCCTTAAATCAACCAAAATATATAATATGGTAACAGGAAAAAGAGGGACAGGGGTGAAGACTGGGTGGAGCTATGGGAGATCCCAGAAAGTCTCTTGTTGAGGTGGGATGGGAGGGGGGAGGGAGAAGCTTTGAATGCCAAAGAGGAAAGGACTGGAGGGATGGTGGGCAGTAGCTGCTGAGATTTGGGTGCAAGCTTCAGGGGAAGAGTGGGGCAGGCCCTGGCCAGTCATTGCTTGGCTTTGAGCCAGGCCAGAGCCCAGAGGGAGCCTCTTTTGTGATATCCCTTTCCACAGGCACTAAACTGGACAGCTCTGGTGTGGCCTTTGCTGTGGTGGGAGCCTGCCAGGCTCTGGGTCTCCGGGATGTCCACTTGGCCTTGTCTGAGGACCACGCCTGGGTCGCGTTCGGACCCAGTGGAGAGCAGACAGCTGAGGTCACCTGGCACGGCAAGGGGAATGAGGACCGCAGGGGCCAGACAGTCCACGCTGGTGTGGCCGAGCGGGTACTGCCCCCCACCCCCGCTCCGCTTCACTCGTTCCCAGCCCTCACCACCCCAAGGGACTCTGCTTTCTTGGGCCACACTCCCCCCTCCCCATCGCCACCCACAAATGTCAGGAAGGGAGGGTAGAAGGGGTCATTTCCTGAGACTTTGTTGTCCTGTCCTCTCCCAAGAGCTGGCTGTACCTGAAAGGGTCCTACATGCGCTGCGACCGCAAGATGGAGGTGGCGTTTATGGTGTGTGCCATCAACCCTTCCATTGATCTGCACACTGACTCCCTAGAGCTGCTGCAGCTGCAGCAGGTGAGGAGTGTCCACGAGGCCCTGGCAGTGACCCTGGCTCTCCCTGAGCCTCAGTGTCCCCTCTGTAGCCTGGGGTAGTGACTCCTGGCCTGGCCTTCCCCAGGGCTCTTGGCAGAGTGGAACTGAGATGTGAAAGGGCTTTGACACCGAAGAACTGGTTCCTTCCCACCAGGTGGGGGTGGGTGCTGGGCCCCTCCTGTGGACTGAGGTCCCCATTCCCCCCCGGCTCATACTTCTCTTTTTTGGCCTCTAGAAGCTGCTCTGGCTGCTATATGACCTGGGACATTTGGAAAGGTCAGTAGGAGAGGAAGAGGCCAGGCTGGGCTTCAGGGGACTGGGGGGAACTGGGTGACAGCCTGGACTCATGACCCTTTCACAGGTACCCCATGGCACTAGGGAACCTGGCAGATCTGGAGGAACTGGAGCCCACCCCTGGCCGGCCAGACCCACTCACGCTCTACCACAAGGTGGGGCGTCTCTAGAGGGTAGTGAAGGGGGGCCCCAACAATGGCTGAGAGGGAGCAGGAGAGAACTTGGTGTGCAGTAGGGGTGTTACCATTTTATGTTTACTGTGTAGGGTCATCTGTGTAGTCAGAGCTGTCGGGGGTATTCTTGGTTCTCCAGCCTGGGAGCGGGGGCCTCGACTCGTCTCCCAGCCCTGCGCCTTCTGCTGCCTCTCCCTGTCCTTTGGAGAGTGCAGCAGAGGTCAACGTAGTGGGAACGCTGGGGAAGGGGTGTTCAGTTGGTGGGGGCACTGGACACTGGATGGGGCTTGAAAGCCTTCTGTGTGCGCGTGGCAGTGTGTGGAAAAGCGTGGGAGAAGGGATGTGCCCGAGCTTAGAGGAGGGGCCCCTTCCCCGGGCCGGCTCTGGAGACTGTCTCCGCGCCCTGCAGTCCTGAAGGCAGGGAGGACCCCTCTGGAGAGGCAGCAGGAAGTGGAGGTGGGGACGGAGATGGATCTCTCTGGGACCTTCCAAGGGCCCCTTCCTGGTGTGAGTGGGCAGCTGGTCTCCGCTCTGTCCCCAGGGCATCGCCTCGGCCAAGACCTACTACCGGGATGAGCACATCTACCCCTACATGTACCTGGCTGGCTATCACTGTCGCAACCGCAATGTGCGCGAAGCCCTGCAGGCCTGGGCGGACACGGCCACCGTCATCCAGGAGTGAGGCTCCCCCACCCTCCCCGGCTCAGCCCAGCCTGTCCTCTCTCTAGTGCCTAGACGGCCAAGGCCACTATCTCCCAGGTGGGGTGACCTGATAGGGCCTCGGGCCATCCCCTCCTCTCCCAGTTTTTCAACTACCACGATCCAGCAGTGGAGCCTGCACCCCAGCCCCAGGTCCCCCTACTCACTCTTGCTCTGGGTGACACAGACAGCAGCATTTAGGAATGAGGATCCCAGCCACTCACGCGGCCTCTGGGATGACCCAGGAAAAGAAACCTGGGCCCCAGCCCCACCGGTCCCTGGGGGTAGCCACCAGGGCGAGACCCTGCAGCGCCCAACTGCTCTCGCAGCTACAACTACTGCCGTGAAGATGAGGAGATCTACAAGGAGTTCTTTGAAGTGGCCAACGACGTCATCCCCAACCTACTGAAGGAGGCAGCCAGTCTGCTGGAGGCCGGCGAGGAGCGGCCCGGAGAGCAGACCCAGGTGAGGGGTCACAGGGCTGCTGCTTGAGGAAGGAGGCCCAGCACGGGGCTGTGCTCTCTCTTGCGGACCCAAGGGCAGGCCTGGGCTTGCGGGAGTGGAGGGCACCTTCGGGGCTTCTACCCCGTGCCTTTAGGTGAACAGGTGTGCGCTCATCTTTGGGGGCTGGAACCGGGACCGAGAAAGGGATGCCCCCACCCCGACCCCCAGTCCTGGCTGAGGACTGCTTTTATACAAGGAAGGAAGTCGCCGTTCACTCCGTCTGTACTCGTATCTTCAGAGCCAGGCTCTTTGCCTACTTTGGGCCTGGCTGGTGCCCCCTTGATAAGGAATGAGAAGCAGGTCTGACCTGTGCCCCCCCCCACCCCCTTGCTCAGGGCACCCAGAGCCAGGGTTCTGCCCTCCAGGACCCAGAGTGCTTCGCCCACCTGCTGCGCTTCTATGATGGCATCTGCAAATGGGAGGAGGGCAGCCCCACGCCTGTGCTGCATGTGGGCTGGGCCACCTTCCTCGTGCAGTCCTTGGGCCGATTCGAAGGACAGGTGAGGGGCAGCTGCTCAGGGAAGCGGGGGACAGGTGGGGACAACAGCCACAGGAGAGCCAGACCTGGGTGGCCCTGAGGGGGATCTTCCCGGCCCCTGTGGGTGCAGTGCTCTTGAGGCCTCAACACAGGATGATGGGGCAGAATCCCCAAGTGCCAGCCCGTGGCATACCACCTTGCCTTCCCTCTGGCCCAGGTGCGCCAGAAAGTGCGCATAGTGAGCCGAGAAGCGGAAGCCACAGAGGCTGAGGAGCCGTGGGGTGAGGAAGCCCGGGAAGGCCGGCGGCGAGGCCCACGGCGGGAGTCCAAGCCTGAGGAGCCTCCACCACCCAAGAAGCCAGCGCTGGACAAGGGCCCAGGAGCGGGCCAGGGTGTGGTGCCAGGACTCCCCCGAAAGCCCCCCGGGACAGTCCTGGGCCCTGTCCGGGGCCCTGAAGGCAGCAGCACGACTCCAGTGCCAGCGCCTGCTGTGTCACCGCCACCAGAGGGTCCCGTGCTCACTTTCCAGAGTGAGAAGATGAAGGGCATGAAGGAGTTGCTGGTGGCCACCAAGATCAACTCAAGCGCCATCAAGCTGCAGCTCACGGCACAATCGCAGGTGCAGATGAAGAAGCAAAAGGCATCCACGCCCAGTGACTACACGCTTTCCTTCCTCAAGCGGCAGCGCAAGGGCCTCTGAGCAGCTTGGGAGCCTGCCCACCCGCCATCCAGATCCGGACTCCGCCCCAGGAGCCCAGGCTTTGTGACCCAGGGGACCTGGGCCCACCCTCCGGGGCCGACCTCACTCAATCCAGGCTCAGTCCCTGCAATACACTATTCCAGCCTCCCAAACACTGGACTTTGGTCCCTAGAATCCAAGCTGGCAGATGGAAACCTCACCCTACCACCTCTTTAAAGGTCCACCCACCTCAGTACCTGGACCTAATATCAGCCCTGACCACTTTTGCTCAGGTTTCGGGGGAGCGGGCACGGAGGGCAAGGTTTCATCCTTTACCCTAGAAGCACAGGTCCTGCCTCCAGCCTGGGAACCAAGATCCCTACTCGGCCCCTAGGGGTACATTGTCACACTTCAGAATTCCATCCCCTGGGTCGAAGCCCCCCGTACCCCAAAGAACTTAACACTTCCAAACGTGGACACCCTGCCTTCCGCGCTCCCTCCCTCGAGTCTGGGGCAGTAGGCTCCGCCCCCAGCCTGTGTGAACCCTGAGCTCCGCCCCCTTCTGACCAAACTGGCCCCAGATCAGAGCAGACCTCCCTTCCGACCCTCTGGGAACCTCCCGAGGTCCAGCCAGTCTCGGGGGACCCCGGAGGAAATCTGCAGGGGTTTATGATGGGGTGAGGGGAGCCTGGTCTCTTCCTGTTTTGTACATAGATTTATTTTTCAGTTCCAAGGAAGATAAATACATTTCGTAAAAAAACAAAACACAAAAAAGTACATGTCCTTGTTTCATCTGGGAAACCGGTGGGTGGAGAGGTCGGGGGCGGAGCACCCCTTTTTCCTCTGCCTTCTGGCCCTCTGGGTATCAGACTCCCCACCTGTAGAGCGCGCAGAACCGGGGGGTCGCTGAAGGGCCTCAGCGCGGGCGGCTCCGCCTGGCCTCGGGGCTTCCCCCGCCCCGGTCGAGGGCTGGTCCCACGGGCGCCTCCTCCCGGTCGGGCGGCGGGGCATCCCCGGCCTGGCTCCGCCCCGGGACCCGGCCCCGCCCCCGCGGCCTCGGAGCCACCGGCGGTCCCGCCCCGCTCCGCCCGCGCCGCCCCGCGCCGCCCCGCGCCGGCTCCGCAGCTCGCGCCCGCCGGGCGCCGGGCCATGGCGCTGCTGCGGGACGTGTCGCTGCAGGATCCGCGGGACCGCTTCGAGCTGCTGCAGCGCGTGGGGGCCGGGACCTATGGCGACGTGTACAAGGTGCGCCGGGCGGCTGGGCGGGAGAGCGGCGAGGAGGATGCCCACTGCGCGCCCGGCTGCGGGATCCAGCCCCCAGCCCCGCCCCCTCCTCATCCCGCTCTCCTCTGCCCCTGCAGGCCCGCGACACCGTCACGTCGGAATTGGCCGCAGTGAAGATCGTCAAACTAGACCCAGGTGAGGGCCCGGGACGGGCCTCTGCGTTGGAGGGAGGGCAGAGCGCCTGACGGGCGGGCGCGGTGTGAGCCTCGGAGAGTTGACGTTTCCCAGACCCCTGAGAGGCAGGCCCCAGGAGGTACCATCATCTGGCACCTGCCTGGCCTGGAGGAAGGAGGCACGCTGTGCCCATTTTGCAGATGTGGGTAGTGAGTTAGGGCGACCCCATGAGGCTGGCCCACAATGCCCTGTGCTTCCCAGGAGACGACATCAGCTCCCTCCAGCAGGAAATCACCATTCTGCGTGAGTGCCACCACCCCAATGTGGTGGCCTACATTGGCAGCTACCTCAGGTGAGGCTGCTTTATCCTCCTGTCCACCCCCAGGCAGCCCCTCTGTGATCCTGCCCTGTGCCCACCCCAGCTCTGTGTCCCCCCAGGAATGACCGGTTATGGATCTGCATGGAGTTCTGTGGAGGGGGGTCTCTGCAGGAGATTTACCACGGTGAGGGCCAGGACTCCAGGCCCCAGAGAGCCACGGCCTACTTCCACCCCCGCACCCAACATGGGGCAGGAGGGGAGAGCTGGGGCCCTGGATTTGGACCCCTCTGCTCCTGAGTGGCTGTGCGACCTTGAGAGAAATGCTGTCCTCTTCTGGGCTCTGTATTCCAGACTGTACTGGGAGGGGAGGTAGACAACACCCCCTTCATCTGGCAGTGCCTGCTGCTTTCACCACGTAGGGTGCCCTGGGAGGGTCAGCATGTCCCCCAGGCCGCATGCCAGCCCTCACCCCTTCCTTTTCAGCCACCGGGCCCCTGGAGGAACGGCAGATTGCCTACGTCTGCCGAGAGGCGCTGAAGGTACCTGTGCCCACAAGGCTGCTCACACCCCCAACCTCTGGAGCCGTGGGGCAGGGAGGCCAGCTGACGTGGGGGGCGGGGGGGGCTGTAGTACCTCAAGCAGGACAGGCCTGGGGGCTGTGGGGCCTGTGGGGAAGGGCCCCCAGCCCTGTTACCGGAAGCAACCCATTTCCCTCTTGGCTCAGTCACTTCCTGTTTGGGGAGAGGGGAGGAGGAAGCGGCTTGGGTGGGGGGCCCTAGTCCTGGGAGGGGTTTCAGGAGAGGTGGAATGGTGCTGGGGAGTCGGCCTCAGGGGTGCCTCCTCTTTGTCCCCAGGGGCTGCACCACCTGCATTCTCAGGGGAAGATCCACAGAGACATCAAGGTAAGGGTTGGCCAAGGGCATCATGGGAAGGAGGCGGCTCTCGGGGCACCAGATGGGATTCTCTCTCCTCCATTCCCACAGGGAGCCAACCTTCTCCTCACCCTCCAGGGAGATGTCAAGCTGGGTCAGTACCCCCGGGACACAACCAGAGGGTTTTGTGGGCACTCCCCAGGCCTTAGAGTCTGCGTTCAAGTGGTGGGGCCATCACCTCACTGCGAGAGCCTTAGTTTTCCCACGTGGAAAGTGGAGCAGTGCTCCCGCCCTGTAGAAGCTGGCTGTGTTTGGGTCTGTATGGGGTCAACAAGGGCCAAGTTCCAGGTCAGGATAGAGGTGCTTGGACCCTCCCAGGAGGGGCACCTGGCCTCACTGCAGGCTCTGCTGTCTGGGCCCTACCAGGTACAGCCAGAGCCCGAGCCCGAGCCCTGAGGTGGGCGGGGCAGGGCGGGGCAGCCCGAGGGTGGGTGAGAGTAGCTTTCTCTCCCCACAGCTGACTTTGGGGTGTCGGGTGAGCTGACGGCATCTGTGGCGAAGAGGAGGTCTTTCATCGGAACTCCATACTGGTGAGGCTGTGCCTGGGACTGAGGGGTGGGGCCACCGGTGGGGTACTAGGGTCATTTCTTTTGTAACCCTCCCTCTAGGATGGCCCCGGAGGTGGCCGCTGTGGAGCGCAAAGGTGGCTACAATGAGCTGTGTGACGTCTGGGCCTTGGGCATCACGGCCATTGAGCTGGGCGAGCTGCAGCCCCCTCTGTTCCACTTACACCCCATGAGGTCAGCTTAACACTTGCCCCTTGCCTGACCCCGAGGGCCCGGCCATCCCTTGACCCTGACCTTGGCCCCACAGGGCCTTGATGCTCATGTCGAAGAGCAGCTTCCAGCCGCCCAAGCTGAGAGACAAGACGCGCTGGTGAGGACCCATCTCCCCATGCAGGGCGCCCTTTGCCTCCAGGCCCCAGGAGGCAGAGGAGCCCTCAGCTGACATCTAGGTGCAGCCTCGAGAGCCTTTGCTCCCTGGGCATTCACTGATCACCTGCGGGAGGGGCCTGGGCCCAGCTTCTGGCCCGAGAACACGGTGTAGACTGGGAAGCAGACCTAGGAGTGGTGATGAAGCGGCTGCCGTGGGCGACGGCTGATTGCTCAGGCCAGCTCCCTGCTGAGTGGTGCCAGGGGCACCGGCAGGGTGTCCTGTATAAGGGCTGACTTGGGTCTCGGGGCGGGGGTTCTTGTGCCCACTAGGACCCAGAATTTCCACCACTTCCTCAAGTTGGCCTTGACCAAGAACCCCAAGAAGAGGCCAACAGCAGAGAAACTCCTGCAGGTGCGAAGTGGGGGTGGGGGTGTGACTCCATGCTTGAAAGCAGAGGCCTAGAGGCTGGGGACCAACCTGCCCCCCCAACTCCCCAGCACCCGTTCACAGCCCAGCAGCTCCCGCGGGCTCTCCTCACACAGCTTTTGGATAAGGCCAATGACCCGCACCTGGGAACGCCCTCCCCGGACGACTGTGACCTGGAGGTAAGCAAGCGGAGCTGGGAAATGGCCTGGCCAGATGGTGCTGCTGCAGAGGTGACAGAGGTCCAGTCCCTTTTATGGGACCTGTCCACACAGGGCGCTTCCCTCCCGTTGACCCACCGTTAGGACTCTTCCCTGAACAGGGTCTTGCCACGCTGTACCCCTGGCCATGTCCCTGCCCTGAGCCCAGCTGACCACACCCCTGGCCAAGCCACCTTCAGTTCTGTGTGACTTTCGGCAAGTGACCACCTCTGAGTTGCTTCAGTGGGAAATGAGGGTGACCCCAGGGCTTGTCCTGGAAACAAGCTCGTGTGCTCCTCAGACACCATGCAGGGCGAGTGCCAGGTGTGTCCTGTTTTTGCTCTTTGTTAGACTTATGACATGTTTCCAGACACCATTCACTCCCGGGGGCAGCATGGCCCGGCCGAGAGGACCCCCTCAGAGATCCAGTGTGAGTGGGCTTGGGAGACTGCCTGGATTTGGGGAAGGCTGCGTGTGGTCTTGAGGTTGGGGGGCGTGTGTGGTGACTCGGCGGGGAGTGGACTTGGTGGGGGGCCTATGAATGGGGGGCTGTGTGTGAACCGGGGGGCCGTGTGTGAGCCAGGGGGTCTGTGTGGACTTGGTGTGAGTTCAGGGGTCAGCCCTGAGACTATATCCCCTTAACCTTATACGCTGGCCCTGCAGTTCACCAGGTGAAATTTGGTGCCCCGCGCAGGAAAGAAACGGATCCACTAAATGAGCCGGTGAGGGGAGGCTGGGCCCGGGTGGGCTGGGCCCCGGGGGGTCGGCCTGTCTGTGCCAGCCAGGGACACAGAGAGCTGGGGTCTCCTTCCTGGGCCAAGTTCCTGTGGACAGTCGTCCAGAAGGGGAAGGTGGCAGGGTGACATGCCTTTCTAAACGGTGGGCCCGTTACACACCATGCTCCCCCTGCACCTGCTCAGCTCGTTCATCTGCCGCCGCCTCTGACTCACCGCTCCCTTCCTCCTCTCTGCCGTTTTTTCTGTCCCTCTTTCATAACCTCTGCCTCATTGTCTCTTTCACCATTTCCTGCTGTTACCCTCTCACTTTCCATCTGTCTGTCTACCTGTCTTTCCCACAACGTCTTCCTCGCCCTCTCACGTTGCCTCGGCCTCTCCCGTCTCCCTGACTCGGTTTCCCTGCAGTGGGAGGAGGAGTGGACGGTGCTGGGAAAAGAGGAACTGAGTGGGTGAGTAGGGAGAGGGAAGCTGCGGGGGGGGACTTGGGCAGCAGAGAAGGCTGACCTCTGACCTCCGACCTCTTCCCTGCCTGCCCAGGAGCCTACTACAGTCTGTGCAGGAGGCCCTGGAGGAAAGGTGAGGGCCCAGGCTGGAGGGGCGGGCGCCTGGGGCCCAGTCACATCTCACCCCTCGTTTCCCTCCATTGTGCCCCCAGGAGCCTGACCATCCGGCCCGCCTTGGCGCTCCAGGTAGGAGGGACGGGGAGCCGTGGCGGCGTTTGGTGGGTGCCGGAGGGGTGCAGCTGTGGAGGGGGACAAGGGCCACCTCCTCACAGCCATCTGGGCCCCGACACTCCTGCCAGGAGCGGGCCTCCCCAGACGATGCCATAGGAACCATCAAACGGGCCCCGATGCTGGGAGCGTCTCCTACCAAGCCGCCCGCTGAGGACCCGCTCCCCAGCTTTGCAGGTGAGACCAGGCCTGGGTAGCCAGAGGTCGCCCTGGGTGGGACTGGGGCTGGGATCCAGCTGGTCAGTCTGTGCCTGCAGGAACGCCGGCCCCGCCTTGCCCAGGCCCAGATAGCCCCCCACCTCTCCCCACTGCCTGGGCCACCATGAAGCACCAGGAAGATCCCGAGGTGAGGGGCGCTACAGAGGGGCGGGGGCAACGGGAGGCTGGGTGTCGCCTAGGCCCTGACTCCTCCCCTCCCTCCCTCCCTCCCTTCCTCCCAGAGATCTTCCTGCCATGGGCTCCCCCCAACCCCAAAAGTGCACGTAAGTGTTTGCGCTGTAGCCCCAGGGCCCACAGCCCTGCTGCCCCGCAGCCCTGCTGCAGCCTGTGCCCCGCACACCCCCGCGTTTCCCCCTCAGCCTCTTGCCTCCTCCCCAGATGGGCGCCTGCTTCTCCAAGGTCTTCAACGGCTGCCCCCTGCGCATCCATGCTGCTGTCACGTGGATTCACCCTGTTACCCGGGGTAGGCCAGGGGCTGGGAGGAAGCAGGACTGGGGACCTCCAGTGTGAACTGGGGACGTGACCGACCTGTGACCCGTCCCCACACCTGCAGACCAGTTCCTGGTGGTGGGGGCCGAGGAAGGCATCTACACCCTCAACCTGCACGAACTTCACGAGGACACTCTGGAGAAGGTGAGCGTGGGCGGGGCGTGGGGGCTCGGGGCCTGGTGCTGACCCCGTCTGTCTGTCTGTCATCTGGCCTGCAGCTGATCTCACAACGCTGCACCTGGCTCTACTGTGTGAATAACGTGCTGCTGTCACTCTCAGGTACAACGGGGGCTGCAGGGAGGGGCTGGCATCCCAGTCCCACACACTCTTGAGACTCACCTCCCTTCCTGGCAGGGAAATCCACGCACATCTGGGCCCATGACCTCCCAGGCCTGTTTGAGCAGCGGCGACTACAGCAGCAGGTCCCCCTGTCCATCCCCACCAACCGCCTCACCCAGCGCATCATCCCCAGGTCAGGAGCGTGGGGAGCCTGGGGCGCCGGGGCAGGAGGGGACAGAGCCAGGGCTGCACCGCGGGGCTGTCATGATCCCAGATACTCAGCTTTGCTTCTCTGAGTCGTCTTCTCACGGTCCGTCTCCTCCCCCCGGGCCTGCTGGGAAACGAGGAGATAGTGAATGTGTTAACAAACTGGGGAGCTGTCATTGTTGGGGTGATCGGATGCGAGGTCCTAACGGCCCCTCGTCCTGAGATGAAATGATGGGTGGGGAGGGGATGGCCAGGCGCACTCATGGAGGGGACGGAGCTGTGGCATCGGGCCAGCCTTCCCGGCTGAGGGCAGAGCCAGTGCGAATGTCAGCGGGGCATTGGGAGCTGCCAGGCGTTGGGTCTGGGATGGAGAGCAGAGCAGCCCGAGAGGAACTGTGCAGGTGGCCAGGCCCTTCCTTTGATGCCAAGCCTGTATTTGGGCTCTGTCCGACTTACAGCAGCCCCTGGGGACAAAGGGTTCCTCGTGTGTCAGGATCCTCCTAGTGCAGGTGATTGGACTTACTGGCTTAGACACATGGAGAATTCAGTGGCTCATATAACAAAGCCCGGGGCCAGGGTGAGCTTCAGGCGCAGCTGGACCCAGGCTTAAGTGGCACCGTGAGACTCAGTCTTTCTTGGCTGTTTTCCTCTTGCCTTCATTTCCACATTGACTTTGCTGTCGGGTGATGATTTTCCATCCTTCTCAGCCAGCATTCCAGTAGCTAGCCCCATCATGCAACTAGAGCCTCTGCTTCCAAGTAGGGAAACGAAGGCCCTGGACTCACCCTTACTGGTCCAGCATAGGTCAGTTCGGTTTTAAGCAGTGTGGTCAGGAAGAACCTGGCTGCAAAGCTGCCCTTTGAGCAAAGATTTAGAGGAAATGATGGAGTGAGCCCTGCGGATATCTCAGGGCAGGACCTTCCAAGGGGAAGGTTCAGCCAGTGCAAAGGCCCTGGGGCCAGAGCAAGCCTGGTCTATTTGAGGAGCAGAGAGGAGGCTGGCATGGCCAGATGGTTGGGGGAGAGAAGGAAGTGAGCAGGGGCCCTGGTAGCCGCAGTGGGGCCTTTGGCTTTGACTCAGCCTGAGGGCCACTGCAGAGGAATGTGACCGAGGTTCACACAAGATCACGCTCACTGCCATGTTGAGAGTCAGCTGAAGGGGATGAGGCTGGCAACCCGAGGCAGTTCGGGGATGGGGATGGGGCGGGGCCCAGAGAGCAGTGAGGGCAGTAAAAAGTAGCAGGATTCTGGTTTTGTTTTGAATGTTGAACCAACAGGATTTCCCGACAATTGAAGGGTGGGAGAGAGGAGTCAAGGATGACCCCCAGGTTTGGGGACGAGGCAGCTGGAAGGATGGTCTGTCACCAGCTGTGGGTGGAGCAGAGCTCAGTGCTGTCGCTCAGAGATGCTGGAGGAGACTGAGCTCCTGGGAGGGGCCAGCTGTGACCAAGTGGGCGGGGGAGGCCGGTCAGTGGCTCCCCCTGCTAGGGACATGGGGCCCAGGCCCTTCCCAGACGTGCCCACCGGAGGGTCCCATCTGGAGCTCCATGGCCCCCGGCTTCCTGAACTTGTTCGCCACACCAGCCTCTGCTTTGGCCCAGGACCTGCAGGAAACAGGTCCGTGAGAGCCCAGCGAGCCTCAGGCAACTTTGGTCTTGTGTTTGGGAAATCACAGAGTCATAGTGCCACTTTGAATGTAGAGGAGAACTGGATTTGTTGAGAGAAGAACAAATACATGAGTGTCTGCCTGACTGCTTGGGGAGGGCATGGAAGAAACGAGAGGAAAGCAGGAGAGCATGTGAGAAAGAAAGAGGCAGACTGACAAGCAGGCAGACAGGCTTCCTCTGCAGAGCCCACGTCCTGGCACAGGGAGCAGACAGAAGCCTGAGTCACTGGGAGGCAGGGGCAGGGCTGCTGACTGATAGCCCTGTTTCCCAAAAGAAGGCTTGGAAGGTTCCTGGGGCCTCGGGGGACAGACAGTAACCAAGCCAGGACCCTACTTCACCCCAGGCATCAAGAGAGCCATCTACTGGCCCCGAGTGGTGGAGCAGCAGAGGGCCGGGCTTAACCATGTCCCTGCAAGCCTTGCTCTCAGGTCTGTCGCCCAACTGTGAGACAGACAAGCCACGTGGGTGCGACGGGCTTGAGTGATTTGGCCACCTGCGGGAGCAGGAGCCTGCGTCCTTTCCGGTCTCGTTGTGCATTTCTTCACTTATGTGCCGCCTCCACCTCCAGAGGGTTTTGTGACTGGCGATGGGGGGTCAGGTGATGTGTGCCAGCAGGTGCGGTGGTGCGGGCCCGTGCGAACTCTGCTGCCAATTCCATCCTCACCGCTGACATGGCATGAACGCACATGCACACCTGTTTCCTCACTTGTTCTGGGCATTTGTGTCTCCAGATAGATTTTTTCCAGAGCACAGACCAGCCGGCGCAAGAAAGATGGAGAGTTAAAGCACAGGGGTGAAGCAAAGAGGTTTCATTTAGAAAGAAGGACAGAGCCATTCCCCAAAAGATAGTGGGTCATCCGGAAGGGAAGTGACCCTGTGCCGGGCTCGAATCCTGTGGTCAGGGCTGAAAGAAGGGGGCCGCGAAAGATTGAGAAAGACAAGAAACTAAGACAGAATGAAAGAGGGGTCAGGGTGAAGCCTCTGAGGCCTGTCTCCCAGAGTATCTGATGCCTTGTTTATTTGTCATTGCACAAAAAAGGGTGTTTGCAATCATTGTTTACACAGCAGAGATCACACCCGAAAGGTCTTAAGCTGTTTGACTTTTAACTTCGTCTTAGATCTCCACAGGTTAGCAGAAACCTCTCCAACCAAGGTTTTCCTTGCTGGACGGGTACCTAGCATTCCTGGTGCCAAGGTTTCTGTTTTACTACCAAGGGCATTGATTATCTGAAATCTAAACTAAGCTTTTTCCTGATTGTTCCCCACAACCCTGGTGGGGTGGGACCTGATTTTAAGGGATCCAACCCCAGCTCGTCGTCAAGCATTCAGAGGTGGGACAGTTCTCACCAGCCCGTTGCTGGTCTTTTCTTGAATTGGGAGGGCTTCGTTTTGGCTCGGAGTTGGCGATTTACCTGTATTTTAAGCTTAATTGTACTAGCTTCCCGGCTTTTAGTGTGTTAACTGGGCTGACACCAGTAAGGCTCTGTGCTGATGGCTGGGTTCAGTCAGTTACACTGATCCATTGTTTTCTAACTCTGGATCTCTTTTTTCCCCCGCACTCTGCTCCCATCTGGCTTTTTACCTATCACGGCCACTCTACGAGGTTGGCGCCACTGTCCGCCCATTCTACAGATGAGGAAATTGAGTCCCTGAGGTTAATTTGTCTGAGGTGGCCCAGTGAGCCAAATCTGGGCCCTACGGAGCCGCCCCAGGCTGGCGAGGCAGGTGCTGAAGCTTGGGCTCTGCCTGGCCGTGCTACCCTGGCAAGTTGCCTTGCTTCTCTGAGTCTCTGTCTCAGCTGCACGGCAGAGATGATAGCACCCGCCTCTTGGGGCTCTGTGCCTTCAGATGGCACTTGGTTGTCACCCCTACAGACGCTTTGCCCTGTCCACCAAGATTCCTGACACCAAAGGCTGCCTGCAATGTCGTGTAGGTAAGAGTGGGCCGGGCAGGGCCGGGAGGGTTAGGGTGCAGGCCCACTTGGGCCCACTGCTGCCTCTCTTGCAGTGCGGAACCCCTACACGGGCAGCACCTTCCTGCTGGCCGCCCTGCCTACCAGCCTGCTCCTGCTGCAGTGGTACGAGCCGCTGCAGAAGTTCCTACTGCTGAAGGTGTGGGGCAGCAGAGGCCTGGGGACTCCCGGGCGGGAGGCAGGGGCTCCAGGAACCAAAGTGACCTGAGCATTCCCGCTGCCCCCAGAACTTCTCCAGCCCCATGCCCAGCCCGGCAGGGCTCCTGGAGCCCCTGGTGCTGGATGGGAAGGAGCTGCCGCAGGTGTGCGTGGGGGCTGAGAGTCCCGAGGCGCCCGGTTGTCGCGTCCTCTTCCACATCCTGCCCCTGGAGGCCGGCCTCACGCCCGACATTCTCATACCACCTGGTGAGCTGCATGCGTGGCCCTGCGTGTGTGTGTAGGAGAAACGGGCTCCCCACAGCTAATGGCGCCATGGAGACCTCAGGAGCCTGGAGCTTCCACCCTCCTGCCTGGACTTTCAGAAAGGGTTTCATTAGGGCCAGAGGGCATCGCAGCTACACAGCCTGACCTGCACCGCAGGGGCTGCAGGGACAGGACAAGACAGGCACTAGGGGCCTCCGTTCTAGGCAAGGAAGCTGGACATGGGGTGTTGGGACAGCTCAGGGGAAGCAGAGTGGCAGTGGGCACAAAAGGGATGGCACCTGCCCCGTGCCAGACCCAAGGCAGGGGTCACATGGAATGATTTACTATCGATGAGCACAGGGGCCTGCCAGCCAGGCATCACCTTTGTTACCAGTGTGACAGGCCCGGAGGTTCAAGGCCACAGCTCCCTGGGACCCTCTCCTGCTCCCCAGATCCTGGGGACTCATTTGGCCTCACAGAGCCTCAGTTCCCCAGCTGTGCAGTGAGATGACCCTGCCAGGCTGCGCAGTGCACTGTGGACAAGGGCTTGCTGCAACCAGAGCAGAGCTGGTGGCTCAGCCAGGCAGTGTCCCCCTTCTCTGCCCACAGATGGGCTCCCGGGGTCAGCCCAGCAGGTGGTCCAGGTGGACAGGGACACAGTGCTGGTCTGTTTCAACCGTGAGTGTCTCTGGGTCAGGGCTGGGAGGGTGGGGTTAGGGAAGCCTTGTGGGACTGACCACCCTCCACCCCGAGAAGGGAGCCCCGGCCCCCGCCCACCTGTGCACCCCGTGTGCAGGCTGCGTGAGGATCGTCAACCTGCTGGGAGAGCCCACAGCCACCCTGGCACCGGAGCTGACCTTTGACTTCCCCATCGAGACCGTGGGTGAGCGAGCGGTGCTGGACCCGGAGCAGCTCGGGTGGGAGCACGTGATCAGCCCCAGGACTGCGGGCTGGCGGCGGGACCTGAGGCGGGTCCCCGGCCCCCTCTTGAGAGCCACTGTGTGCACCCGAGGTCTATGAGGATCTCTGGGGCCTGGGCCATAACTGGGGAGCCAGCGTCCTCAGGGCAGGCGCAGGGCTGATGGCCTTCCTACCCTCTAGTGTGTCTACAGGACAGCGTGCTGGCCTTCTGGCGTCACGGGATGCAAGGTCGCAGCCTGGACACTAACGAGGTGAGTGGGCCTCAGGGACCTGGCTGCATTACTGACCCTCCATCACAATGTAGAAGCGGCCTCCGACATGACTGGCCCACCCTGGTGGCTTGGCAGACAAGTTTGCTGGGCGCAGTCTGCATGCATCCCCGGTCCCAGGTTCGAGACCCAGGGCAGGAGCACAACCAAGATGAGCAACTAAAACTAAATGCTGCTGCTTCCTCTCTCTTCCTGCCTGCCTCTGCTCACCTTCATTCCTGCCCACCACTTTCCTTAAATAAATAAGAAAATAAATAGAAGTAGCAGTCTTTGCAGAGGTGGCCTTACGATGCCCCTTTTCTTCCCAGGTGACCCAAGAGATCACAGATGAGACAAGGATCTTCCGTGTACTCGGGGCCCACAGGTAGGACGTGGTGCACGGCCCCGCCTAGGCTGGGCGGCCCCACCCGTGTCTACCTGACCTGGCTCAGAGCTGCTTGTCTCTCCCCTCCAGAGACATCATCCTTGAGAGCATCCCCACCGACAACCCGGGGGCTCATAGCAACCTCTACATCCTCACAGGCCACCAGAGCAGTTACTGAGCCCCCGGCCCCGGCCTGGGCCTGTGCTGCGGTCCCTTTTAGGACAAGGGGTCCCTCCCAGGTCAGAAGAGCCCAGGACATCTGCTCTGCTGGGGCTGAAGGGCAGGGAATGTCCTGAGAAGAGTTGGGGGGCTGGGGGGAGCCACCCCATGCCTCTGCAATAACTGGACCAGAGAAGCTACTGTCCCCCTCCCCTCAGGCAGCCCAGTCTCAGTGCCCTGGGCAGGGGGCGGCCCGGCCGTCCATTCCATTTGATTCTACATTTCCTTTCCACTCTTTCTGCCGCTCCTGCCCATACCGTCCTGGGAATGTGGTATTTAAAAGAGAACTATATTGGTATTAAAACTGATTTGATTTTACTCCACTGGTCCCTCTGGTCGGGGGCACGGAGCCCACCGCTCCTCTCTTGCCCTCCTCTCTCCCTCTAGCACTTTCTGGGGCACCAGGTACTGTGGACACACCATGGAAGGGTCCACCAGTGTCCTGGAGGCTTCATCGTGGGCACTGGGCAGAGGTGATGGCGAGGCCTCGGGTCCCCAGCAGGCATCTCAGAGGTGCTGTGTCTTCCCAGGATGCCCTCCTCAGGACGAGCCCTCAGCTTTGTAGTTTAAAGTCTCTTCTGTGCATGGTACCCCAAGGAATCATGGGAAGGGCCTTCATCCCGGGCATTCACAGCCCATATGGGATCTCACCAGGCAGCTGGAAGAGGAGCCTGGGAGGGCCCAGTCACTGCTGCTCCACCAGTCTAGTCCTAGGGACGCTGCTGGCCCAGGAGACAGTCCACCACAATCTGTGCCCCTGCCCAGCCCTGGGCAACCTCCCTGCCTCCCACCTAAGGCCTCAGCGTCAGACCAGGAACTGAATGTGGGCTCCATCAGCAGGCTAACCTCTGGGAAAATTAGCCTGTGTCCACTCAACAAGTATTCCCAGATGCTCCCTCAGCCCCCAGCCCTGGGCTCACAGAGTCGCTACCAGCCCTGAGCGAGGGGGCCTGTCCTCATTGGAGCCTGCATCCTGAGGGCACATCTACCCTTCATGACTGACCTTTGTGCTTTGCATTTTCATCCTCATGTGCCCCTCCCAGTGGGCTCTGTTCTCCCAGGCCAGCGAGTGCCCTGCGGCCCCGGTTTCTGACCAGAGCCTCTGAGCAGGGGAGCAGTGCTGAGGAGGCAGGATGGTAGCTGGCCTTGAAGGAGAGGGGTGGGTCAGGTCGGGCGTGGAGTGGAACCGAACCACCGTCCTGGCAGCGGAGGCAAGTGCTGCGTGAGAACCCTCCTGGGCCGCTGGTAAACCACTGACAGGCGAGTGACCGGACAGATGAATGGATGGTGGTAGATGGCAGCTTGTGTGAAGAGCCCGCAGGGACCCAGGCAGGGTCGGGGCAGCCCTTGGGCTGTCCTGCTGTCCCCTGGTCCACCTTCCAGCAGAGTCCTGACTGCTGTGACTTCTAGCGACCAAGAGGTTGGCTCCTGACACGGCCCGGGGAGTGTGAGGGGCACCTTCCAAATTTTGAAGGTTTGTGCCCCTCTGAAGGGCATTGGACGTGCCAAACGCTGGGGTAACTGACATAAGAGTCTGAACGTCACGTTTTCCAGATTCCTTGGAGGAGGTGCAGGGTGAAGTTGAGGTGTGTCAGGGTGGGGAGGTGAGTTCCTGCTCAGCAAAGGCCCCTTATGCCTGGTCCCAGATGCCCCAAAGGAAGCCCTTCTGTCCCCCAGGGGCAGGTGTTAGAAGTGCCACCTTGTGGCCACCCCAGCCCTTGGCTGCCATGGGATCTGAACGGGGGTATTAGAGATATTAGAGTGTAATGTGCCAAAGTGGGGGGCCTTTGCAAAGCAAGGGCCTCCCATCAAATATTTGCTGCCAGCAAAGTCTGGCCACAAGCCAAAGAAAGGCCAAGAAACCTGGGAATATGCACTGAAAGCCTAGATTTGTTATTTATGCATTTTTTTAATTGGTAGCCCTTGCCCATAGTACACAATGGTTAAAAAAAAAAAAAAAAAAAAACCTGGAAAATGGACACAATGGAAAGTCTCCTGCCTACGTCCCGTTACTTATGGGCAGTTCTACCTAAGTATTTATGTGCAGTGTCCAGTCTTTGCACTGCTCCCCTTTTTGTACACATGGTGACGTTCCACACGTCTGTTCTGATCGTTCCCGGGAGACCTTTCATTAGCAGCACCCACCTTTCTCCTGTCTCAGCTAGTGGGGTTCCAGGTGTACGTGTCCCATCACCAGTGTTACTTCACTATACTCCCCTTCCTCACTGATGGACACACACCTTACTTCCTCTGACACTATGAATGACATGTAATAAAGATTTCTATGCTGATGCCACTCTATATGCAGGTGTCCCCCGGGATAAACTCCTGGAAGTAACATTGCTGGCCCAGAGGCGACTGTATTTGTCCTTGTTTGATTTTTTTTAGCTTTATTTTTTAAGGAAAGATGCAGGTAGAAATGAAGGTGTGGAGGCAGGCAAACAGGAAGAGAGAGGGAGGAAGATGGAACATTTTATTTAGTTCACAGTGGTTGTCTCCCCTGGACCCGGGACTCGAACCCAGGGGTACGTGGCCTGCACTCCTTTAGAGGCGACTGACCTAACCATGACTCCACCAGGGCACGCCTATGTGTGTCCTTGTGATGCTCCCCTGGGAGGGAGCTTGGGATGGGTCAGATCAGCCTCCCCACACCATTCTGGGGGTGAGGGACAGGCATGGGCCCCGCAGTGTTCAGGTGGCTGGCCTGTGTAGTCTAGTGATGGTCAAAGGGAGGTGACCAGGACAGCGAGGGTGGCCATGCTCACTGCAGCATGTCCAGCACCTGCTGGCTGCCTGGCGCCCCGCAGGCCCTCGATGATGCTTTCCGAGTGAAGAAAATAGGTGTACATGGTCAGGCGCTGAGCGAGCGGGGCTGTGGGGGGCGCTGGACATACCGAGACAGGACCCTGAATCAAAACATTGCCTGACACCGCGCAGTGTGCGAGCAGAATCCAGCAGAACGAAACCACCTATTTGGCGAAAGAGGCACGTGTGATAAAACACTGCTAGGAGATTGGGATCAGAAAAAGCACAAAATTCGAGTTAACGGCTCCTGCGAGGGGAGCGGAGGGTGGGACAGGGAGGCCTCCGGGGAATGTGAAAGGGTTTGGGAAGATCCAGGTCGTCGCGTGTAGGGTCCCGGGTGTTGAATGTGTGACTCGGTTCCAAGTCACCGGTGGGGCTACTCATCCTCGTGCATGTTTCTAATGCTGTGATCACACGCAAGTTTGAATGTTTTCAGGTAGTCACGCAAAACATAAAATCCTACAATGCTCAGAAATCAAAAAGCTAAGGCAATCCTTTTGGAGATGACGTCCCTTTTCAGGCCGCTTCATCGAGTGCAGCCGGCCTCCTACTGCAGACGTTACAAAGGCACCGCCTGATGACTTTGGCACTTTGATGCCCGTGAAGCTGTCGCCACAATCAGAACAGCCTCTGCATCACCCCTGAACTTCCCCTGCCCGCTGGTAACCACGGCCCCTGCTCGTGCTCACGGTCACTACTGGCCCGCTGTTACTGTAAGAGAATTTGCACTTTTCAGAATTTATATCCACGGACTCGCAGTGTCTACCACACTTCTTTGTGGCTTCTTGCACTCAGCATCGTCACTTCGGGCTCATCCATGTTGCACATGTGAAGGGCGCCCCGTTGTTCTGAGCAGGGCTCCGCGGTGCGGGTGCCCCACAGCTTGCGTGGCTGCTCACTTGGTGACGACTTGTGGGCCGTCCCCAGCTTTGGACCATTACAAATAAAGCTGCCGTGAACATTCGTGTTGCTACGGGTGTTTGCGTGGGTACCTGCTTTCATTTCTCGGGTCAGGTCTTTGGCAAGGAAAGCACCGGGTTGTATGGTTAAGTGGTGCTTAACTTGGTGAGAAGCTGCCAAACTGCTTTCCAAAGTGGTTGTACCATCTGACACATCCCTGCCAGCAGCGGAGGGGCATTTCCCTTCCTCCACATCCTCGCTAACACGTCAGAGTCGGCTTTTTAATTGTAGCCCTTCGAATGGGTGTGTGTGGAGTGTATCTTCTGGTGGTTTTAATTTGCATTTCCTTCCCCTGCCTGATGATTTTGAACCGCCTTTCCTGTGCTTATTTACCACCTATACATCGTCTTTGGTACTCACATTTCTTCCTCCTTTCAAAAAAAAAAAAAAAAAAAAAAGGGTTATTTTGTCTTAAAGGAAAGGTGGTGCAGCAGGAATGAAGCTGTGCAGACACAGGCAGGAAGAGGAAGAGGGAGTGCTTTGTGTTTTCAGTTGTACACCTTGGTTGTCCCCCACTACCCCCGGCCCCGGCCCTGGGACCTGAATCAGGGATGTATGTGGACTGTGCTGGCTGAAGGCAGCAGACCCAACCACTACTCCACCAGAAGGCACCGAGTTTTGTTTCATTTTTTTTAAAGGAAAGGTGCAGACAAGAATGAAAGCGAGCTGAGGCAGGCGAGCAGGGAGAGGAAGCAGCAGCACTTTATTTGGTTGTTCCTGCCGGTCCCTGGACAGAAACACGGAACGGCAGGCTGTGCCTCCTTCCTCGCTCAGAAAAACAAAGTGCCAGGGGTTAGTAGGAAGGAGCTGGAAATAAAGAGAAAGCCGGGCAGGGAGGGAGGGAGAGAGAGGAGGAAAAAGCATTTTTTACTTATTCATTTTGTTTGCTCCCTGGACCTGGGTCATGAACTGGGTCCCTCAGCTTTCTTTACATGGTCAATGGCCTGGCCACCGACTTTGGGCCAGAGCCACATTCTTTTAAAATTGAGGTAACGCTGGCACGTCCTGGTGGAGCAGCACTTAGGTCACTCACCTCCAAAGGACGCAGGTCACATACCCCTGGGCTCGAGTCCTGGGTCTGGGGGAAAATGAGCGTGAACACCTAAATAAAAAATGAAAGATGCTTCCTCCTCCTCTCTCTCCCTGCCTGCCTGCTCGCCTTCATTCCTGCTACACCTTTACTTTAAAAAAAAAAAAAAAAATGAGGTAGCTTTGATTTACCCTTTATGTCCCAGCACCAGTTCTCTGACATCAACTGGGTCCACTTCACTTCTGATACCAGCCTCCTGAGTTGATGAAGACCCCACCGTTTTAACTACTCTCACCTCCGTCCAGCCTGGCTGCACACCGTGGGGTTTACAGCCATCTCCCTGTCGGTTCAGTAATTCCCACAACGGTGCAATGCTAGATAAGAGCGAGGAAAGCTTATCAGGACTGTGGTTTTATTGAGGATATAAATGAATAGCTCAATGAAGAGACAGACACAGGGGTGGCAAGGACGGGAAGGAAGGAGCTTCTGTCCTCTGGAGCAAGGACGCACCACCTCCTGTCTCATCAATACGCTCGTCAACCCGGACGCTCCCTGCACGTCTGTTCAGTTCTCATTGAGGTTTTTACATAGGCGCTGCCGCCTGAATCACAGGCTGTGTGATGGAAAAGAATCTCCAGCCTCACTCCCCTCCCCAGAGGCAGAGGGTGAGGGTGAATGTCGGTTGGTCTTCTAGTGACCAGATAAGGTCCTAAAGCTGTCTCAGGGTCCCGTCCTGGCACTGAGCCACCGCTGGCTGAAACTCAGGTTGGTCCAAAGCAGGGTTATTATGAACAGTAAGACACTCGGGTCACGCAGGAAACCCCAAGGGTTTTAGCGGCTCTGTGCCAAGACTTGGGGCCAAAGACCAGACACAGACGCACCCCCCTGCGCCACGTGTAAAATCAGGCAGCGTGCCTGACAGCTGGTGCAGGTTAACCCCCGCGCCTGGAAACGCTGTTTTCTGTGCATAATGCCCCCCCACCCCCACCCCATGCGTAAGGCACAACCACGTTTTTTGCTCAAACTTTCAGGAAAATGTATCTTTCGTTTGCATTTTTTAATTCAAATTTTTGTTTATATTTAAGTACTTTTTTTTTAAAAGGAAAGGTGCAGGCAGGCAGGAAAGCAAGCAGGCAGCGAGAAGAGGAAGCAGCACTTTATTTTTCACGTACTTGTTCACACTGGCTGTTCCCCCAGGGCCTGGGACTCAAACCCAGGGGTCTGTGGCTTGCGTCCTTCAGAGACGATTAACCCAACCACTGCTCCACCAGGGAGCGCTGGGTACTCATTTTTTGTAATAGAAGGAAATTTTTGCATTTATTTTTAGCATATTATGGTACAAGATATTTTATGTAATAAATAATTACAAAATACAAGAAAAGACAAAAGGATCAAGAAGCTTTTCTTCCTGTTGCCTCCACAACCTGACGACACTCTGTGGAAGGAGGCTCAGAGCGTCTCTTGACAACTCCATGGCCATGCTTTTTTTTTTTTAAGGAAAGGAATGGGCAGGAAGGAAGGTGTGCAGGCTGGCAGGTAGAGAAAGGAAGAAGCAGAATTTTATTTTGTTTTCACTTGAGCTGTTGACACTGGTTGCTTCCCGCAGACCCAGGACTTGAACCAGGGATCTGTGGCCTTGGGCTCTTGCAGGGCGACGGGCCCAACCTCTACGCCACCATGGCGTGCCTGTCACCAGGCTCTTTACCAAACTTGGTAACTGTTACCTTAACGCTTGCGGTGTCTGTATTTTTGTAAAAATACCAGATTGCTAGCTCCCACCTAACATATATGAAGAGAAATGTCACGCTGTTTCTGTCTTAGCAAGTCAGTCACTTTGGACAACACATCGCTTTGTTCCATTTAATTGAATCCCTGGCCGAAACTGCTTCCATTGCAAGTTCGTCTAAGTTCAACAGAACCGATGATTGTATTCCAAAGTATTATTTTGCATATGGATATAGTTTTTTATTTCTAGAGTTACACTTTTAACTCATAAGCATAAATGAAAGAATTTAAAACATTTATAGAGATACAGAATTAGTAGTACCCGTGTACAATGCACAACCATATTTTTCCCTCCAAATTTGGGCACGAAAGTGTACATTGGCAAAAGATGGGTACCCCATTTAAGCCAACTGTGCCCCGCGATCACATGGAGTCAGCACAATACCTACAGGGTAGCAGCAATGTCATGTTCCACAAAGAAGCTGAGGCCTGGAGAGGTTCAATGACTTCTCCAACTGCCGGCCAGCGGATGGTAGCCTGGGCCTGTAGGACTTCACGATGCCTCAAATCTGGGAGGAGTTTGCTCAGTCCAGTTTGTCCTTATCCAGGACAGTGGCATGGTCTGCATTCTTTTCTGTCCAAACAGGGGTCTTGGACCAACAGACTATATAGGCTGACTGTGTGACCTTAGGTGGCTACTTACCCTGTGCCTTGGTTTTCTCATCATTAGAGATAATTCTCCTCTCTGCAGGTTGCTGAAGGGCAAAATGAGCTATTACTCATAAAAGGACACAGAACAGAGCCCAGAGTAGTAACTTGGACACTCCTAGCTACTTTCACCCTTGGATCACTTAGAAAAATTGATCTTGACTATGAAGGAAATTGCTTTAAATATTTTGCCAGTGTACACTTTCTTGCCCAAATTCGGAGGGAAAAATATGGATGTGCATTGCACATGGGTAGTACTAATTCCGTATCTCTAGAAATGTTTTTAATTCTTTTATTTATGCTTTTGAGTTAAAAGTGTAACTCGAGAAATTAATGTGTTTTAGGTCATATTCTGTACATTCTCACAAAAATAGAAGTAATCAAGAGACAACCAAAATATTTTGAATTGGTTATTAAAAAGTACTGGATAAAAGGAAATTAAACTGAAATGACTACAAATGGTGAGACCCCGTGAGACACCCCGTGAGACACTCATAGCTGCAATCTTGATCATTAGTGCCAGCATCAGAACATTTTTATTTGTACATACACGTCTTTCTCCTTTGCTAGACTATGGTTTTCTGGAAGGCACAGTCTGGCTTTCATTTACTGTGATACGCACTAAGCTGCTTTGCACTCAGTAGCTGCTAAACAATGAATGACTCTTTTCTCCTCTCCTACATAACACTTAAGAATTATTGAATAAATTTCCCCTTCATCTTCAAAGATGATTTAAACACTATTTTTCCTTTCTTGCTACAGTATCTTCATTTTTACTACATAAATACTTGTTCAGGGTAAAAAAATTAATATATAGATACATGAGGAAAAATTACCAGAAAGCCCACCACCTATGGAGACTGCCTTGTAAATGTATTTCTTATTGATACAGCTGTAAGTTATAAAATGAGGCCATCAGACAATTAAAAAAATATGAAGGATATTTTTTAAATGTGTTGGGTGAGTAAAATGTATGGGGCTGTACTCTGGTGGCCCAGTGGATAAGGCCACCAGCCGTGGTCCACATACATCCCAAAGGACTGGGGTTTGAGACTGGGGGAGGGGAGGAGTGTGTGTGCGGGGACAACCAAGATGAACAACGAAAATACATGTTTCTTCCTCCTCTCTCCCTGCCTGCCTACTCACCTTCATTCCTGCCTGCAGCTTTCTTTTAAAAAAAAAAATGTACTGGATAACTTTCAGATACCTGTTTCCCTCTCCTGTGTCTTCAAAGAGTAGTGCTGTGTCCTTCCATTGCTTCCTCAATATGCACATGATCATCTGTAGACAGGTGCACGTATGAGGGCTTGTTTCCTGCACAAGAACAAGATCATGTAACACCTATTTCTCTGATTTTTTTCACAATTCATGACAATACCACACGGAAGTCCCACTGTGTCAGTTGACAGGGATGAACTTGTTTTGTTCTTTGTTTAAAGGAAAGGTGCTGGCAAGAATGAAGGTTGAGTAGTCAAGCAGGAAGAGTGGAGGAAGCAGCATTCATTTTTATTTAGATGTTCACCCCAGCCCTGGAACCCGCACCAGGTCCTTAGGATGTATGTGGACTGCACTCCTTCAGAGGTGGCTGACCTAACCACTACCCCAGCAGGGCGCACCTGTCTTTTATCATAGTTTTAATTTCTTTGGTAATCAAGTATATCTTTTCTTTCTGATGTTTCCTCTCTTCATAGTCTCTACTTCTAGATTACTCTGATATATCTCCTAAATTGTTCTGTTTAGATTTCGACTCTAGTATCCATGAACTAAATCTGTCCCTTACCGAATTCTACCTGATTTGGGGGGATCTATTTCTGCACTCTATTCTGTTCCACTCATCTGTCTTCCCTGTTGCATCTTGTGTCTTTCATGCTGTACCATCTCCTCAACCTCGTTTACAAGTTTCCCCGCTACTTTCATGTTTAATTTACATGACTTATTCTCATGAAATAGCCTACATACAAATTTTAGAGCTCATAGTTCGCTGTTCTCTTCTTCCTAAAAGTATATATTCTTTTACTGGCTCAGTCGCTTTCTCTCTTTCAAGAGGACCATTATTTATCTTATTTTTCAAAGGAAAGGTGCAGGAAGGAAGGAAGGTACGCAGGTAGGTAGGAAGAGAGGCGGAAGAAACACTTTATTCAGTTGTTCATATTAGCTGTTCCCGCCCACCCTGGTCTTGAACCTGGGACCTAGGGATATATGTGGAACTGTTCCCAGGGTGTACTAAACCGCTAGGCCACCAGGACAAGTCCGACTCTATTTTTATAGTTTTTTTCTTCCTCCCTCCTTTTTCTTTTTTTTTTTTTAAACCCTCCAAGACAGGAAGTCCCTTTCCACCTGCAGCGTCAACGGCTCCGGCACACCGTCCCGCGACGGCTCCTTCCCTGCCCCCTAGACTCTGGGTTACCATGGGAACCGAGGATTGACGTCACTGAAGGCTTCAGCGCCTGACCCGGGCCGACAGTACAAGGCGGATTTGCTCAATCTACGCATGCGCGCCCATGCTCCACCCTTTCCCCGCCCTAATCTCGTTCCGTCTGAGCTTTCCGCCGCGACCTCTTGCATAGTTCCAGCGAAGCTGCTCCCCGAGGGCGAGAAGAAAAAAAAAAAAAAAAAGTCGAACAAGTGGCAGCCAATCACACGACTCTACGACGCAACTAAATTGACTGACGCAATCAACTTCAGCCAATGAGAGAGCTCCTGGGCACTCGCGTCACAGTTTGCCCCACCTTGTCCCTCCCTCTCTGGACGCCGAGCTCAATCCGCGCAGTAACAAATGAAGTGCGTGCTGCGACACCTCCCAGCTCTCCAGGCTCCGCCGCCATTTCCTCGCCAGGCCTAACGGTCCGGCCAATCCCAGCGCGTCTCCAGAAGGGCCCGCGCTCCGCCAATCGGAAACCGCCGATCCCGGCCCCCTCGCCTCGCCTCGGCCCAATCCAGGCCCCGGCCCCGGCGCCCCCAGCCCGCCCCTGCTGCGCCCTCTCTCCTCCCTCTTTGTGCGTCTCGCGCCGCCGCCGCCGCCCGCCGCGTGAAAGGACGGGCTCCGCGGCAGCGCAGTCGGGTCCCCTCCCCCCGGAAGATTCGCGAAGGAGCCGCCGCCGCGGAAAAGGAGCCGCCGGTGCCGGTCCCCGGGGGCGCCATGGCGACCGGAGCGAACGCCACGCCGCTGGGTAAGCTGGGCCCCCCCGGCCTCCCCCCTCTTCCCGGGCCCAAAGGCGGCTTCGAGTCGGGACCACCGCCTGCGCCCGGGCCGCCGCCCCCGTCCGTGGGCTCGGTGGGGGCCCTGACCGCGGCCTTCCCATTCGCGGCGCTGCCTCCGCCGCCGCCCCCGCCGCCGCCGCCTCCGCCTCCCCAGCAGCCGCCGCCGCCGCCGCCGCCCTCCCCGGGCTCCTCGTACCCGCCGCCACAGCCGCCCCCTCCGCCGCCGCTCTACCAGCGCGTGTCGCCGCCGCAGCCGCCGCCGCCACCCCAGCCGCCGCGTCAGGACCAGCAGCCAGGCCCGGCCGGCGGCGGAGGAGGTGAGTCGGGCCGAGAGAGCGCGAGAAGCGTCGCGCGGACGGGCCCGGCCGGCTGAGGGGCGCGCGGCGACGGCGACGGCGGCTGCACGCGGCAGGGGCGCGCGCGCGCGCGCGCAGGCCCAGGCGGAGGCGCCACGGGGCGCGCGGCCCGGTTCACGGGCCTCGAGTGCGCACGCGCGCCGGAGAGGGGGCAGGGCGGGAGGAGGTTTGCTCTGCGCAGACGCAGTAGGGCGGCCCACTTTTGAGGCCCGACTTCATTCTGAGGGGCCCCTGGTGCTGGTGACGGGTGTAGCCGATGTCAAGTGGGTGCACTAAGTGCTGGTTGCCCATGTCAGGAGGGCGTGAAAAACCCACCAGATGACATGGAGCCCTCCCCGGTTTTGGAGTCTAGAAGGGAGAAAGATGAGCTCCGTGTAGCTCGTATATTTACTGTAAGGCAGGGTTTTCACTACATAGAATCAAAGAGGTTAGAAATCTTTGTGGCCTGGTTGAGTCCCATCTTGATTTTTTTTTTTTTTCCTTCGCGTGACAGTTTTGGTTTTTTTCCTAGTTTTCCTTTATTTAGAGAGAAAGCTGGCCTGCCTCCCCTTTGTTTTATGGAAGGACTCCCTCTGGGACTGTGCCTCCTGAGAAGTAGAATGATTTTCGTGTGTCAGTGTGTGGAGAATTTCCTGTGTATTGGAAAAGGAAATTTTGGCCACCACTGTATAGCTTGTTTGTTTGGTTGAACTTTTGTTGTGTTAAGAGTAGACTTGTAACTGGGCAGCAAAATTGAATGCTGTTCTTGGCTAAAGAAAAGGTGATCTCATTGAAGGGCTTTTTCACTTAGTTAACTTGTAGCCATAGGTTTACTTGTCTGCTGGCCCATTTAGAAAGGTGGAGTTGGTTAAGAGCCTGCATTCTACCAGTATTGCTTTACATACTTGATCTATGGTTACTCAGTCTAGTCTTGTCTTCCCTGAAGTTGTTAAGGCATCATGTGCACTGTATAATCCATGTTTTCTGGATGTTTTATCTTGCTGTCTAACTTTATACTTTAATTTGTTGCCTTGTTTACATACTTTACAGAGCTTTTCTGATCAAAATGAATAATGTGAAATGTTCATTTTTCCTGACCCAAGTCCAGACACCCCTATAGTAGTCATGTTTTCTCCTCTGGCTTCTGAGGTTTGTCTTCCGTTCTATATCATTTAAATTTTAGACCAAGTTCTCAGTTTCTCAGCTGGCTGAGGTGTGTAATAGAAGTGTCCTGCACTGCCTGTTGCGAGTTTCTGTTTGTTTGTATTTGCATCTGATGCACATTATCCGTTTCTAGACTTCCCGAGTAAGAAGAGGAAGAGGAGTCGCTGGAACCAAGATACAATGGAACAGAAGACAGTGATTCCAGGAATGCCTACAGTTATCCCCCCTGGGCTCACTCGGGAGCAAGAAAGAGCTTATATAGGTAAATACACGTTCTGCATTCAAAATGCTTTTTTTGGATTAAGTTGATTCTGGGCAATGTTTCAACCTGTTGAAACTTGGAGGTTTTAAAGTTTTATTTTCTGAGATGGGGTCTGGTCAGGTGTACTTTCACAACTTTGACATAATCCATCCGTTTTTTTGCTCACTGAGTAGTGCATTTGCAACTCCTCGTTGGTCTGTTTGTAGCAGCAGTGTTCTCCATGAGTGCCAGGAAGGTAGAGGGGCCCACTTGGGAGTGAGAGTAATACCTAGTCCAGCAGTCGTCTCCCCCCAGATGCTGTTTATTGCCAGTGGATGCGGTGAGTGCCTGGGTCTTCTGGTCATGGCCTCAGTGGAGAATACTGCAGGTGTCGTAAACCAAGTACCTGGTCACAGCATGGCCGTTCACCATAATTTTCTATTTTTCCTTTCCCTGAAAACAGTCTTACTTTTTATAGGTACTTTCTGAAAGGAAAAACAATTTAATCAGAAAGTGGTTCTGAAAGTGTCTATAGTTATCCCTTTTGACTACTTTGTTGGATTTAACTTTCCCTTAAGCATCTTTTCTTGTTTGGTCTTTGGAGAGCTGTCTTAAGATGAAGGCTCTTGCATTTGCCTAGTAAAGAGTGCTGCTGAGACAGGAATACTGCTTGGATATGGAATTAAGTGGTAGTAAAAAGGTCTTAATTCTCGGGAAATTTAAAGAATTTAAGAATGATCGTCCACAAATTCAAGGGTGTTTAATGCAAATTATTGATGTACCTATGCAACTGCCTAAAAAAAACTTCAGTGGATAAGCATCCTATACTAACCAAATAAGTATCCCCTTGGGAGTAAATGAGGGCAGAAGCCTCCTGTCTCTGAGACTGTGGCCTTCTCAAATGAAAATCTTTAAGGCTAGATACTGCATTGATTTTGTTTTTAGATTGCTGAGAATTTTGAGGTGTTGGAATTACCCATCTCCTTCACAATACTGATATTTCTCTCCCCTTTGTCCCTGTCTATTTCCCACCCTAAATATTAGACCAGTTTGGGTTTTTACAGCGTTGTGAAAATGTCCCTAGTGGAATGATTTTCCAAGAACTCAAATAATGGGAGAAGCAAGCTCATGTTTTCACTTACAGTTTTCTTCCCATGGAGAGAGCGCACTGCACCCTAAGGGCTAGTTATTGCTGTAATTAATGTAGACACACAACCAAGGCTGTGTAGAGCTTCTCTCTAAGAAAGGGCAGGTGTTTAAGTGCCAGGTATTTTTTCAGATCAGACCCCCACCCCCACAGTCCAGTTAAGTGGGCTGTCCGCTCTGTGACACTAACTGACCTTACATTGTTGAGCTTAGTGCTTGACTGCCGAGTCAGGGCTTTTCTGCCGTGAAGAGGCCTAAGGAGTCATATCTTACTCATCTTTCACGGTACATGCTGCCTTATACAGAATGCCCCTGATATCTCTTCTCTTGCTGTAAATGTGAGTTTTCATGTCATAGGGGTTTCAATGGGTGTGTGGTGTGGCCCTGTGTGTGTGGGGAGGTCTTTAAAATTACTTGGGTTAAACATGTATTCATTCTGTATTGGAGCCAACTCAGCTTTAATCCAGCTCAGTAAGACTTGTCCTTATCAGAAATGCCTACACAAAATTCTGATGATAAAAAGGTAAGAGCAGGTGGTGGTTCAGGAGACTGAAGAAGCGAGCTGGCTCTGCAGCCCCCACGGTCTGAGCAGTCAGCGGGTGGCATCTTCCTGGAATCAGTGAACCTTCGGGAAACCCTCTTTCATGCACAGCCTCATTTGTCAAGGTCTGAGGGCCACACACATTCTCCTTGACCCGCACTGTCTATCCTCTACACCCCAGCTTCTCACTCCCCACAGAAGGAGCAAGTATAAAAACAGACGTTTTTCTTGCATCCTGTGTTACTGGTTTATTATGGTATTTGAATTTGCATCTAAAATTTGAATCAAAAGGTATTGGGAGAGCCTTACTGATGTGGGTTTGGTCATCTAGAAAAGAGTACACACTTCCATGAGGTGTTGAAATGGTTGTTAAATGTTTTGTTTAAAGAATGTAAGTCTGGTATCAATGAAAAATAAGATCTTTGCTCAACTGGTAATTTTCCTCATTCCATGTTTTATTGGATTTTATCTCGGGCTATGCTTAATATTTAATGAAGAAAAATTAATTCAAGAGTCTTGCCCTCAAGAAATTGGTGGGAATGAGTTTGGTGATAAACATACCTGTTTTGGTTCTGGGTGCCAATTGTATAGCAAGCCTTGCTGGGAAGGAGAGGGACAAGAAAGAACTCATAATTGCTTTGATGTTAGCCTTAGCGAACAGACTTTACTGCTAACCCCTCTTCCAACAAACCGTTTGCTTCCTTAAGTGATAACCATTGTGAAGTGTAATATGCTTAGAGTTGTAAATGGACTCCTGCCGGTAGGTGGCGGGGGTTTTGCTTCAATGTGTTCACTGATCAGTCGTCCTTTTCAAAGTCTCCGAGTTCTTCATGCTTGTTGTTGAGATTTGAGATGTTTTTTGGTAACATTGTCTTTTTTCCATCCTTTTTTTTTCTTTCCTAACCTGGTTTCTTCCAGTGCAACTGCAGATAGAAGACCTGACTCGTAAACTGCGCACAGGAGACCTGGGCATCCCCCCTAACCCTGAGGACAGGTTGGGAAACAGTTTTAACCAGCTGACAGTAACGCTTTTTATCTTTTTCTCAATATGTTTTACTGGTGGCAACATGTGTTCAATAAAATCCTAGTAACTTTCGACTGGTACTATGACCATGCTGGGTCTAGGGCTTAAGTAGCTATACCTGTGGTCAGTCATCAGCTAGAAAATTGGATTGAATTTAATTAATAGCAGAATAAAAAGTTACAGGAAAATGGACAACTGGTTTCCAATTGGTAAGCATGTAAATTTTAACCTGATTTACCCACCCATAGGGACAGTGAGGTGGCCCGTTAACCAGCCTTTTCAGTATCTGCTTTGGCTGAAAGCCCAGGGGTTAGTCTTTCTCACAGGTACACGGTACAGGGATTAAGGATGTTTTTGAGCATCGTTGTATTTGAGCAGGCCAGAAACTTAGCTCTGGTCAGCTCCCTGCTGCAGTTTCCTGCTCATGGTTATGAGATGGTTTTAAAATAGATGAGATTTCTAACCAACTTCCTTCACTGCCAGTTAAGTTTCAGCCTTGGCCATTGCCTGGGGGTGCTTGGGAGGGACCAGCGTATTCCTAATTTGGGGAAGGCTAGCAGCCATCCCTAAATCCCCGCCCCCCCCCCCCCCCTTTTTTTTTTTTTTTTTTTTTTAAAGGAGCATGGTCCTCAAACAGCTGTGGTCATGTCATTGGCGTTTACAATTTTAACTTCTGAAAAGTAAAAACGTACCAGAGAAATGAACTTTTTTAACAGGAATTTTGTTGGCTGATTTTTCAACAACTAAAACCTAGTCCTTTTAATAGAAAGGAGGAGGTACTCCTCTCTGACATTTCTTAGTGCATGGAGCATGGTTGAAAACACTTTGGTTTAAAGAGAAGTGTTTTTGGCTTTTTACCCATCTAATAACTTGTTAAATCAGGAAGATGACGTAATGGTTTTAGAAGCCATTCACTTAAACATCTTTCTTTTGCTGTTTGTCAGAAAATAAAATAGTGGTTATTTCTCTATTGAGTTTTAATTTTACTTAATTATTTTTTCATCTGTAGATTTTAATTGGAGGATTATGTTGTGTTTGATGGGATTTTTGTTTTTGTTTTTTGGGTTTTTTTTTGTTGTTGTTGTTGTTGTTTGTTTGTTTTTAAGGATTTGCACTGTTGGTTATGGACCACAACTGTTGAGTGCCTTTTTGGCCTTTTTTTTCCTTTAATATTACTATGTCTACAGGTTACCAGGCAATTCCTCAAAAGGTTGAATTTTTAACAAGCCTTTGCTTCCTGGAGAACTGGGACTAGAATTGATTTGATCTCTACAATGCCTATTCAAAGTGAAGAAGTTGGACCAGTCTAACTTTAGAATGTTAGCTTTTGCCTTTCACATCCACAATTTGGAAAGAGGGTAAAACTGTTTTGAGGCCTCTAGCCAACCAATTTGTGCTGGTAACATTGGTTCCGGTGATCAGCCAGACACGCTCAACGCTAGAGAGCGCTGGGGCAGGAATTAGACATGCCAGCCCAGCATGTTAGAGATGAACCAGAGCAGTTCTTCTCCCTTGTATTCAGTTTGAAAGAGGCCCTAATGCCTGACTGGTTTTCCTTTTGAGCCCAGGTTGGAGGGAAATGCATGAGTTTCTTACCTAAATAAGATTATTTCTTAAGGTGTATTCTCAATATTAAGCCACTTTATGCCATTTTGATGCTGCTTAAGTTGCACAGTTTAAAATGTTTTAAAATCTCTTTGTAGATTTAAATGTTTAAGTTAATAGTCTAATGAGCTGGGATATGTTTGCTTTTGTTCACTGCTGGATTGTATTAACAGTTTATACAAATGCTAGAAACGGAGGTGTTACTTAGCCGTCATTAGCCATGAGCAAACAAACCTGACCTTTTATTCCATCGTGTGTGTAGCGTGGTGTGACATGTTCCCTTTAGGCTGAAGACAGTGGGAGCAGCCGAGTTCAGTCCTTGCTGTCCTACTAGACGAGGCTCTCAACTAAGCCAAGGGTGTAGGAGTCTTGACTATTTTCAGGATGTTTTTTTTAATAACCTGATCCACACGGTCTCTTCCCTTCTTGCAGCTGCTACTAAATTTTCATTCAGAATATCAAGCTATGGTCCTTTTTGTAATCTTAATTCAGAGTTCTAGGAGTGTAACTTCTCTTTTTTTATTACCGCAAAATCCAGCTGTGGTAGACTGACCATTTTATCATTACTATTTTTTACTTGTAGCATCAGCATTTTATTCCTTTAAAAAGAGAGAGAGAAAATGTGCTCTCTGGACTTGTAAACTCTGGTGGAGAATAGAGGTTTCCCCCTTGCTGTTTGCAGGTCCAGACCCTAGACAAGTACTTGACCAATTCTGCATTTGCAGCCTCTCACTTGTAGAAGCTGCTTTAGCACCTTTAACATGTTTCTCTACCCAGACTCCCTGACTTCTAACAGCCAGAAAACAGGTTGGCTCCTGGGCCTTGGACACAGCCAGCCAGGCCATTGAAGGAAGAGCAGACGAAGCCTTGAACCGCCTCTCTCCATTGTGGGGCCTGAGTAGCTGCAGTAACCTTGAGCCCCAGTCGCAGTGGGCTCCAGGGCCGAGCGTAGCCTGCGCTAGGGGTGCAGACTTCCTGATAGGGCCCGAGCTCTGCAAGAGCGAACGCTTTCCCTAAACTCGGGGTGTCCATGGTTCACGAAGTTGTAATACTGCACAGTTTTTCAAAATGAAAGAAGACTCCAGAGGATAACGGTCCTTGCCATTTGCAGTCCAAAGATTTTCCCCCAGAAGGGCAGACTTTTTTTTTTCCTCTCATCACTTAGAAGCCAAAACCATTTTTTTTCCTTTCTCACATACACCGCAGTCCCCCTAATGCTCAGCCAGCTTCCATCGCCCCATTCCACACGATCTCAAATAGCACACGTTACGGTCGGTTCCTCCGAAGAGTTGTTAGGGTCTGAGAGGCAGAGGGGCTGGGGAAGACTTGTTGTAGCCCGTGTGGGAGTGAGGACGGTGACGGCAACGCAGTGACAGCGATCTGTTTCCCACAGGTCCCCTTCCCCTGAGCCCATCTACAATAGCGAGGGGAAGCGGCTCAACACCCGCGAGTTCCGCACCCGCAAGAAGCTCGAGGAGGAGCGGCACAACCTCATCACCGAGATGGTTGCACTCAACCCCGATTTCAAGCCGCCTGCAGATTACAAGTGAGCAGGGGGGCCAGGTTGCCCGGGACAGGGACCCGGGTGGGGTCATGTGTGACCTGGGGCTCACTGTCCTTACCCAGAAAGCCTAGACTGTGTGGCACCCAGAGTTAGTTCTCGCTCCCGAACTTACATGCGGGTCGTTTCTCCCGCAGACCTCCAGCTACACGAGTGAGCGACAAAGTAATGATTCCACAAGATGAGTATCCAGAAATCAACTTCGTGGGGCTGCTCATTGGGCCCAGGTGAGCAAGCTGTCCTATGGGGCGTCGAATTCTCGTGCACCTGCGAGCCGTGTGTGTCTGGTGTGTCTTTACCTTAAGTTCCACTGTTTGGTAGGAAGTTCATGTTGGCGATTTTCTGTGAGAAAATCTCCTTAACGTAGCCCATTGGGCTGCAAAGAAGTTAAAGTCTTCTTTGAGGACGCACTGTCAGAGGGAAAATTCAGTTCTCTGTACTCAGTGGCTTCCTGCCAGGCCTGCTCTCTTCAGCCCGCCCTTGGTCCCCTCTGGCCCGTGCCCTTGCCTGTCAGATCTAATGGTTCGGTCCTGCTGCCTCTCACAGAGGGAACACCTTGAAGAACATAGAGAAGGAGTGCAATGCCAAGATTATGATCCGGGGCAAAGGCTCTGTAAAAGAAGGGAAAGTCGGACGCAAGGATGGCCAGATGTTGCCTGGGGAAGATGAGCCGCTCCATGCCCTGGTTACCGCCAATACCATGGAGAACGTGAAGAAAGCGGTAGAACAGGTAAGGGAGCCAGAAAGGAAGCCTTGGCCACACTTCTAGGTGAGACCTCAGCTCTTACTAATTATGCCGGTGCTTCTCCACTAGATAAGAAACATCCTGAAGCAGGGCATTGAGACCCCTGAGGACCAGAATGATTTACGCAAGATGCAGCTTCGGGAGCTGGCTCGCTTAAATGGGACCCTTCGGGAAGATGACAACAGGTATGCAGTCATTTAGAGGGAGGAACCTGGGCAGGGGGAGGTCTATCTAGCTCCGGAGCTCAACTGTTGATTTCTCATAGGATCTTAAGACCCTGGCAGAGCTCAGAGACCCGCAGCATCACCAACACCACTGTGTGCACCAAGTGTGGGGGTGCCGGCCACATTGCATCCGACTGCAAGTTCCAAAGGTGAGGGGCTCGTGGAATGCAGGACTGCCCTTGCAGCCCGTTGCTTGGTTGGTACTAACGTATAGACCCCCAAAGAAGCTTCCCTCCTGTGAACTGGGCCCGTCACAGTGAGCTTCGGAGCCCAGGGTGGTCAGAAACAGCTCGCCCGATTGTTTATCTTGAGTCCAGGACAACTGGAAACTTCTGTTTACCTGTGAATGTTTTCACTGCGGCTCACTTATGCATAGTATACATACTATCATTAATTACAATATGCAATTTGGCATATAATATGATACGATATACAATTACAATTTATTGTAACAGTGTATTAGACAGCGTGTGATACTTACCTAGAATATTTTCATGTTAACTGTATAATCAATAAGAAGATTCATTTTAAAGGGCCGACCAATCTGGGTTTTCGCCCCTTGGTGTCATCACCTGGCGTTTTTCTCCTTCGGGCGGCATGTCTGTCTGAAAGACTGGGAAGGACGTTCTGGCAGTTAGTGGCTCCGTTCTTGGGTGGCTCTCCCCGCTCGGAGCTGGGGCTTGCACACTGGTGAAGCTTAGTGTTTGGGAGCTTCCCTGGCGGTGGTGGCCGATGGGTCTGGGGCAGCTCCTCTGGCTCCGCCCCCACGGGTCTCTGCTGTGGCAGAGATGGATGTGGTCGTCCCCGGTGCGGGCCGGCGTGCCCTGAAGACCAGCTGAGATTGGAGGAGGGAGGAGGAGGACGGGTGGTTTCATTTCTGGAAACATTGTCCGTTCCTCTGGGGAAAACTTTGCTTCGTCATGAGATTTGCCCCTTCCTCTGTGTTTTCAGGCCTGGGGACCCCCAGTCTGCTCAGGACAAAGCACGGATGGACAAAGAGTATTTGTCTCTCATGGCTGAGCTGGGTGAGGCGCCCGTGCCGGCATCTGTGGGCTCCTCCTCTGGGCCTGCCAGCGCGCCCCTGGCCAGCGCGCCCCGGCCTGCCGCTCCTGCCAGCAACCCTCCTCCGCCGGTGAGAGTCGGGCTGGTTCTTGTGGTCCGGCCCATTCGCTTTCTGAGATGGGGCTGTGGCCGGGGCTTCGGGGACAGATTGGTAGACACGGCTGGCAACATTGTTCTTCCGGGATGTCAGGATGTTTGGGGGCCTCTGGAAAGGTCCTGTCCTTGTGTCCTGGTCCTGCAGCATAGCCGGGAGAAGAATGTTGCCACCGGGGGGGAGCAGGCAGGAGCATTGGCGGGAAGTGCTCTCATGTAGTCTCTCATGTCCACCACCCAGAGCCGCCCACCCTGGATGAACTCCGGTCCTTCAGAGAGTCGGCCCTACCATGCCATGCACGGAGGTGGCCCCGGTGGGCCCGGAGGTGGCCCCCACAGCTTCCCGCACCCATTACCCAGCCTGACAGGTGGGCACGGTGGACATCCCATGCAGCACAACCCCAATGGACCCCCACCCCCTTGGATGCAGCCACCGCCACCACCGATGAACCAGGGCCCCCACCCACCTGGGCACCATGGCCCTCCTCCAATGGGTAAGTAAGTGTCAGACCAGAAACCCCGGGGCTTCGGGGTAAGCAAGGGTCCCATCAGGTCTCTGCAGATGAGAAGCCACTTCCACAGGGGCCTGGCTAGTGCACTAGGATTTTCTGCTCTGTCCAGGACGAGCAAGATTTCATTCATAGGGCTCAGGAAGTAATTTCTCTTGGGAGACAGAGGCCTACTCCCTCTCTAGCAAGGTTTCAGAACTGCTGTTGGAAAAGCCTGACCATAAGCCGGGGGTGGGGGGGGCGGGGGTCATTCCTGGCCAGTCAAACGTCCTCTAAGTCCCTGCTCTTTCCTTCCATCAAGATCAGTACCTGGGAAGTACGCCTGTGGGCTCTGGGGTCTATCGCCTGCATCAAGGAAAAGGTAATGGAGCCTGCTCGTGTTGGGGTGTTACCCGGAGTGAGCGGGGACTCCCAAATCCGTCTCCTCCCCTTTGGCCTCACCGCACGGTTTTCCCACCCACAGGTATGATGCCACCGCCGCCTATGGGCATGATGCCGCCGCCGCCGCCGCCTCCCAGTGGGCAGCCCCCACCCCCGCCGTCTGGTCCTCTTCCCCCGTGGCAGCAGCAGCAGCAGCCGCCTCCGCCCCCTCCGCCCAGCAGCAGTATGGCTTCCAGTACCCCCTTGCCATGGCAGCAAAGTGAGTGGAAGATGCTGGGCTCGTGGGGGTGGGTGGGTTTGGGGGGACTGAGGAATGAGCTCGTGCACAGGAGGGCACTTGAGATGAGAGACTGCTCTCTGCTGGGGGTGTGAACAGAAAGGGCCTCTTGGCCCTCGGGGGTCTGGGGGAGGCGCGCTGATGTTTGTGTGGTTGTGTTTGGGAAGAGGTTTGGGCGTTCTGGCAGGGGAGGGGGCGTCTGCCGCTGTAGGTGGGGTGTCAGAAGGCCAGGCTCTTGGGGGCTGAGTGAGAGCTGGCCGGCCTGGGCCTTGGCACGGCCAGGTGGGGTGGTGCACGCATGCTCTGGAGAGGGATGAGTGGGGCCTGAGCGACTGCAGGGATGGGACAGCCAGGGGTGAGAGGAGCTGTGGCCTTGAGGTTGAATGTGCCGTTCGGTGGTGGCGGCGGATGGGCGGAGGGATGTCAGCCGGTTCTTGTGTCTGGTACCTTCCCTTCAGCCCCTCCAGGGGCATTGGTGACAAAGGGCTTCTTCTGAAGCCCAGAGACCTCGAGGCTTACCCCAGGGTAGTCCTGCCCACCCCTCCACTCCCATCTCCAGGACAGCCCCGCCCGCCCGCCCGCCCCCCACCACCGTACCGCATGCCAAGCAAGGAGCAGGCGCCCCTCGCCCCCATCCCAAGGCAGCAGCCGCCGCAGAGAGCCGCGGTGTCCCCCGCGCGTGTGACCTTGGGCTTCTTTACCACCCCAGATACGACGACTACCACCACGAGCGCTGGCACAGGGTCCATCCCGCCATGGCAACAGCAGCAGGCGGCTGCCGCAGCTTCTCCAGGAGCCCCTCAGATGCAAGGCAACCCCACTATGGTGCCCCTGCCCCCCGGGGTCCAGCCGCCTCTGCCACCCGGGGCCCCTCCCCCTCCGCCGCCTCCGCCACCTGGTTCCGCCGGCATGATGTATGCCCCGCCCCCGCCCCCTCCGCCTCCCATGGACCCTTCTAACTTTGTCACCATGATGGGCATGGGGGTGGCGGGCATGCCGCCCTTCGGGATGCCTCCAGCTCCCCCACCGCCTCCACCACAGAACTAGACTCGGTTTTTTAAGAAAATATATATTATAGAGAGAGAGAATTGGTCTCGTTTAAACATACGCCGAACCTCACCATATGGAGCCAGACATTGGGACGCACGCATGTGATTGTGTGCACGCATGTGTGTGTGTGCACGCACCGGGCTGGGCCAAGCGACTGAGGACTCGCTTGGGAACGGGCAAGTGGTGGTAGGGGCGCCAGCTTGGGCTCTCCTGGCGCCCCGTAGCATCGAGTGTCTTCTTTGTCTTCTTTCTCTCCTCACCCAACTCCCTTTGCCTCTCCCCAAACCGGGCGGCCAGGATCCCTCCCCGCAGCGGCGATGGCCCGAGCCATGAGAGTGAGGACTTTCCGCGCCCATTGGTGACCCTTCCAGGCAGACAGCCTCAGCAGCGCCCCTGGTGGACAGGATGGTTCGGCAAAGCAGCCTGAGTTGTTTTTGTGGACGGAATCGGAACACGCTGGCTCCATATCGTGAAACTTTTATTAATTTTTTCTTTTTCCTTTGTTACTTCCTTATCTCTTCCTTCCTTCAGACTCCGTCCAAGGAGATGCTCTCCCCGGTCTTCTGCTGCAATTAGATTCCTTTTCTTTGTCTCCAATCCTCATTCTTTCCAAGGAGAAGGGAGCAAATGGTTCTGGCACAGGCTATGACCATTCATGTGGGGCTGGTGGCGGGAGGGAGGGTGACACTTGGTTCTGCGACTTTAAGATGCCGTAGCCACCTGGAGACGTGTGGGGTTTTGTCCTCGCCGCCCTCGAACGGCGGGTCGTTGGCGTGCTAGCTGGGGTCCGTCGGGCCTGACAGCCTGCCAGCGGTAGGTGGGGCTGCTCCAGACACCTTGGGCCTGGCGGCCAGCAGAGTCCTCTCTGCACACGCCCTGGACACCTGAGTGACCTCAGATTCCATTTGTTCCTCTCCTGTCTGGAAGGCTGCCTTTTCCATTTTATTTTAATCCCAAGCGTCTGAATGTGTTGCAGTGTCTGAGGGTTTGAGCCCCTTGTTTTTCGTTCTGCTTCCTTTTTCCCTCTTCACGAGTGATTATGTTGACAATGATGTATAACGTGCGTTCTCTTCACTGGTTTATCTGCAGAAATTGCTCTGGGCTTTTTTTCGGTGTATGATTCAGCACTGCGTTAAGGGGGACGCTCCATTGAATAAAAGAGCAGTGTGGTTTTCTGGGTCCGGTTCTTTCTTTCTTTCCCACCAGCAGCACCGTAGTTCCTTTTACCTGCATTCAGCCCCTGGCCCCCCATCGCCCCTTTCTTCCTGGGAGCCTTCATTAAGATGTCTCCCGCCTGCCTCCCTGTGTGGTGCTGCTGGTGGAGCCCAGTGTGGGCCGGGCCGTCATGCCTGCCCCTTGTTTACTAGTTAGTAAGCAGCAGAGAACAGGTCCCCCCTGCCCCCTTGTCCCCTGGTCCCTGGCTTTTTGAAGGCCACTTCCTGGGGCTTGGACCCCCCCACTTTGGATGAGTCCCAGTTATGATTTGTGGAAGCTGCCACCTGACGAAAACCCAGGGCCTGAGAGCCCTTGGCACTAAAGGTCAAGCCAACTAATCCTGCCTGTCAGGCACAGAGCGGCTAAAATTAAAACCGCCAAGTGGCTTTTCTTTCTCTGCTGGTGACTTGTGGCCTGCCAGTGCTGCAGGCTTTGGGGAGCGGCGGGGGCAAGGGAAAGTGCCCTACCTGATGCTTTGCCAGCTGTTTTGTTTTGCTACCTCTGGGACTGGACCAGTGCCCACTGCGGTGTCAAAAAATGCCTCCTCTGTTCTCCAGAAAGTAATGTGGGCCTCTCCCAGCTCCTGCTGCCGCTACTTCATTGCATTGCCCCCTGGAGAGCCTGCCTTCCCCTTCAAGGAGTCTAAGGGACAGCAAGCTCCTGTCCCTGGCACCAGGCCAGTGGGGACAGTTCTGGCCTGGGCTGCTTTCCAGACTGAAACAGGGCTTGGCCAGCCCCTGGAGCAGCAGAGCTGGTGTCGGGCCTCATGCCGAGCACCCTCTCCTAAGCCTCAGGGTGTGAGGAAGCTCAGCAGCAAGGCAGGTTCAGTGGGTGTCCCTGCGCAAGCCCTGACTTCACGACTAAGGGAAGAGGGGGGAAGATTTTTCCTGTCTAACTGATAAAATGGGGGGGGGCAGGGCCCATGGCCTGGCTACCCTCTCTGACCTTGGCTCCACCTCATCACTTCCCCACGAGCTCGGTTGCCCTGGTGGGCTCATTGGGTGGTTAATTAGCTCTTTGAAGCTCTGGAAGAGGCAAAGTGGCGCTATGTGGGTTTTAGAAATAAAATCAATAAATGACTTAACCACAGCCCAGCTATCTCCTCTGTCTCCTTCCCTTGGGGCCAGCTCCATTCCTGTGCTTGCTCCCTCTCTGCTCCCTGCTGTCAGCTTTTGTTAAGGTTTTGGAGAGTAACAGCGGCTGACAAAGGCATCAGGCCCAGGCCTTTTCTCCAAGCAGCTAGAGGTTGGGAAGAGAGCAGAAAGGCCTGGCCCTGGAACCTTGGCCAGTATCTGCCTTTGGCAGAAGAGGGAGGGAGGTGAAGTGTTTCCCACACCCAGGACACGTAGGGCTGAGAAGGCGTCCACTTGACCCTGTCAGGGCTGCCATCCCTTATTTCTGTTTGTGCTGCTGCAGCATGTCTGCACCCCCTCAGCCTGGTCGGAAAAGGCTTGCCAGTGGGGAAAGGTCAGTGACTGGGCTCTGTTCTGAGACCTGGCCAAGCGCGCTGGAGAAACCCAAGATCGGTCCAGGGAAGGCGGCAGCATTTCTAGGTAGAAACTTAGTCGGACATAAACAACCCCACGCTAGTCAGGCTGGGAGAGAGCTTTCGGTGCCTCAGTTGCACACGGGATGGGGGCGGGCTGGGACCCTGAAGTAGGTCACACTGAACCCTTGAGGTTTTGTTGACATTTTGGAGGGCGCCTTAGGTGGGGTCATCTGGGAAAAAGCACTTGGACAGTTTTGAGAGGGGTTTACAATCACAAAGACTGAAAACACCCCACAAGAAACTTCCCAGTTCAGCAAGTGGCAAGGAAACGTTGGCACTAAGGGGCCCCAGGGCTGACCCCCTGGGGAGGGACTGCCTTGGGGAGGAGTGGGAGGTCCGGAGGGTCTGGTAGGAGCAGGGTCTGAGCAGCCAGGAAACCCTCGTAGGCAGTTGGTGGTCAGTGCAAAGATTGGCACGGCCAAAGGTGCTGCCGGGCACCAGTGAACAGCCAGGTGCTGGAGCTGCCCGGCCCAGCAGCCTCCTGACCCTGCAGCTCCTGGACAAACCCCGGAGGCCTGGGTGCTGGCCCAAGCCCAGAGCCTGGAGGGCGGACAAAGCCCGGGAGAGGCTGAGGAGACCAGAGTGGACAGACTTTTGAAGTCGAAAGTGTGACTTTCTGAAAAGGAGTTGGAAAGGCTGCCCTGGTGACTTAGCCATTGAGTCCAAGGCCTCCAGCTGCTACGGTCCACACACTAAGGATGCTGGTTGGGGTGTTGGGGCCAAGACGAACAACTTAATAAAAATGCTTTCCCTTCTCTTGCTGCTTAGTTACCACTCCTGTCTGTACTTCTCCTTAAAAAAAAAAAAAAAAAAAAAAAATTGGAAAATAAAAGCTTTAAAAAATTCCCAACCCTACCACATCTGCGTGAGGTGCACTTCGCTGTTTCCTGGTTCCGTCCCCCCCACACACACACTTTGAAGCCTGAGGAAGATGGACGGTTAATTTTGGGGGGGGCAGGGACTGAGCGGGCTTGGCAATTTGAAGACCTGGGTCTGTGGTGGCTGAGACCTTCAACAACTTGGCCTCCCCTTGAGCCAAGCTCAATAGTATTCTGCATCTGTCCAGGCCTCTTCCCTGCTTTTGGCCTGTAGACCAGAACACTCAGTTCTTTCTCTACTGGCCATCCACCCCCGGAGGCCCAGTCGGCAGCACAGGGCCCTGGGCTCCTATTGTTCAAAGAACAAAGCGGGATCCAGTCTGCCTTCAGTGTTAGACTTGAGAGAGGGTATGCATTCAGAGGAATCCAGGGCTCAGAAGTAAAGCAAACCGTTGAAGTTCACACAACAAATCAGGTTTGGGGGCAGCCAAAAGTGCAAGATGAAGGGCCAGGCCATGAAGACAAGGCATAAAATGCCAGGGTACCTGGGTTCGCATTTCACAGGTGAGTTCTGATCCACTGAATCCCTGTCCACTAGGGTGAGGGGTCCCATGTGGGAGGGGTGGGTGGAAGAAGGCCAATCTGTACGCAGACTCATGGAGCCCCAGGCCACTGGCTAATGTTAGGAGGGATGGGGCTGTTCAGTGTCTCCTACCCTGCGTGCCCACAGAACTACAGTTCCCGGGGGCCCCTGTCCCAGTCTGGCAGCCCCCAGCCAAACTGGCCTGTAATCTGACCGTCCCTCTGGAAAGATCACCAGAGCTCCTTGAGGGACAGCAACAGGGGGAGTTGACGGCAGCTTGGCTTTAGTGGAGGGTAGAATGGCCCTGCCTCCGGTGACCCTCTCAACTACCCTCTGGAACCCAAGGCCCTGGTCCCCTTTCAGCCACCTGGTGCCCTGTGAGACTAGTTGCGCTGCTTCCGTTCAGGAATCCCATTACCCCCGCCCCCCAGACCACAGCGCGTGGTCTTCCCAACCATACCCACGTGCAGCTAATGACAGGTGGTCTGCCGTGGAAGCCGGGCCAGAGCTCAGACAGCCTGTGGTTTGCAGTCTCTGGACAAAATGTCTAAGGTAGAAGCCAGGCTTCTCTCACAGGCTGAGGTTCCTGACACCTGCCCTGCTTGACAGCCCCCTGGGCTCGTCTGAGGGCCCTGACTGAGTCCACAACCCTGTTTAGTCACTGACACGGTCCATCGTTTCCACTCAGCCTGTGGCATCTATAAAAGGCAGGGATGGGACCCAAGATCCCAGTGCACCAGGCCTGGTGGAAGGGGATCAGCCCCCCCCCCCCCCCAGTGAAGGAGCCAGGCTGAGTTGGGCCGGGCCTGCCCTCCCAGCCCCTTCTCTCCTCCCCTTGCCCCAAAATAGCTGCAGGAGCTGCCTGGCCAAGACCCTCCCATCACCAGGGGAGGCGGAGTTGCTGGCCAGAGCCTGGCTTTAAACCCCCAGGCGGCTGGAGGCACCGCTCAGGCCACTCGCTCGCTCTTCGTGTCAGTCGGCCCACCCTCCCACAGCCATGTCCCGGCCCCTCTCTGACCATGACAAGCGAAAGCAAATCAGCGTGCGTGGCCTGGCCGGCGTGGAGAATGTAGCTGAGCTGAAGAAGAACTTCAACCGACATCTGCACTTCACACTCGTCAAAGACCGCAATGTGGCCACCCCGAGGGACTACTACTTCGCGCTGGCCCACACGGTGCGCGACCACCTTGTGGGCCGCTGGATCCGCACGCAGCAGTACTACTACGAGAAGGACCCCAAGGTGCTGCTTGGAGCGTGCTGGGCGGGTATGGGTTGGGGACCCTGCAGGGGTCCAGCAGCAGCCCCTTCCTGGGGTCAAGGTTTTCACAGCAAAAGAGAGGTTCACTCTAGGTTCTTGGAGCTGGAGGACCCAGCAGTGCCGGGTGCAGTGGGTTCTGGGAGGGCGATGCAGGGGGAGAAACCTGGGACTGGGGTGGGCAGTGCTTCGGGTCAGGCGGCTTGTTTGCAAAGGCCCAGTGCCTATTCAGGAAGTGGAGGGGCTGCAGGTGGGCAGGGAGACCCCCATGGCCGGGGTTGGCTCTAAAGCAGAAGGACGTGTCATTGGGTGGTGTGTCTGTGCAGTGGGTGGGGTGTGGCTGGGGCAGCTGGGACTGCCAGATCAAGTGTCTGGTGGGGTCACTGGTAAATGTCAGTAACCTGACACGCCTGGGCAGGGGTGGGGGAGGGGCGGCCGGTGGGGCAGGGAGGGGACCATCAGCATCCTGGATCCTGGTGCCTCTTGTCCACTTCTTGGGACTGAGGTTTGAGGGCCAAGGGAATGGGCAGGGAGAAGACAGGAGGCGGCCGACGCATGAGTCATTGCGTGACCTTGAGCAAAAGACTTCCTCTAGGCCTTGGCCTTACAGTACTCAAAGGTGTTTCTCTGTGTTCTGACTCCCTGATGGGCTGTTGGGAGGCTTTCATGTAATGGAAGGGGTTACCCCCCTCTCCCAAGCACCTCAATCCCTGGCCAGCCCCATTTCCAGGTGGGGAAACTGAAGCTCAGAGAAGAAAAGTGATTTGTCAAAAACCAGAGTCGTTGGTGGGGCCGAAAGCCTGAGGTGGAGAGAAAGCAAATGGAGAACGAATGGACTGGGACCTGCCCGGGCTAGGAGTAGGGCAGAGGGGATGAGAGCGCAGAACCCCAGGCCCAGCTGGCTGAATGTCGGTGTGCAGTCGTGACCTGCCTTCTCTCTCTGGGCAGAGGATCTACTACCTGTCCCTGGAGTTCTACATGGGACGCACGCTACAGAACACCATGGTGAATCTGGCCTTGGAGAACGCCTGTGACGAGGCCACCTACCAGGTGTGGGGCTGGGGCAAGTTTAGGGATTGGGGACGTGCCTGCCGGCCCTCGGCCCTGACCATGGCTGCACCCTCCTTTAGCTGGGCCTGGACATGGAAGACCTGGAGGAAATCGAGGAAGACGCAGGGCTGGGCAACGGAGGCCTAGGCCGGCTGGCCGGTAAGTGGGCAGGGCGGCGGGGGCACGTGGGCAGAGGGGCTCCTTGGTGCTAGGTCCCTGACCGCACCTGCCCGCACCCCCCTAGCCTGCTTTTTGGATTCCATGGCGACGCTGGGCCTGGCTGCCTATGGTTATGGGATCCGCTACGAGTTTGGGATTTTTAACCAGAAGATCTGCGGGGGCTGGCAGGTGAGCAGTCTTGGTCCCTGACCTTGTGGGGGCTCATTCACAATGGAGAGGACCCCATTTGGTCCTCCATCTCTGCATCTATCCAGAAGCAGCCCCAAGCTTGGTAAGGAATATCCTTGGCTCTTTCTCCTGGACCAGTGTCAGCCCTGGTCTATTCTGAAAGGTGGTCTGGAGACTTGGCTCCCAGATGCGCTGCTACCCTACTGCCTAGACCTTAGACCCCCGCTCCCCGCGGCCCCGCGGCCCCCACCCCCAGCCCTTCATTCAATTGACACCCTGCAGAGAGCTCTCCAAGGCCACTGCTCCTGCCCTCCCCACCACCTGCTGTGGCCTGAGCCTGGGTCTGATGCTGCTTTCCTTTCTCCCCGCCCCCATCTGCCTTGGGCTCAGATGGAGGAGGCGGATGACTGGCTCCGCTATGGCAACCCCTGGGAGAAGGCCCGACCCGAGTTCATGCTGCCTGTGCACTTCTACGGCCGAGTGGAGCACACCAACCAAGGGGCCAAATGGGTGGACACACAGGTGAGGGTGAAGTCGGGAGTGGGGGAAGGACTCAGCGTGCTGGGAGGGACAAGAAGGCTTTTCAAGGAAACAGAGAAACAGGAAATGGGCCTGGAGGCTACTGGGCCCAGTGCTTTCCTACGAAGGAGGACACTGAGGCCCAGAGAGGAGAGGTGCCTTCCTCAAGGCCACACAGCTGGAGGGAGGAAGGCTGGAGTCAGGGTCACAGGGGAGCCAGGCTGAATGGTCCGGGGAGGCAATCCTGTCCAGCAGTGCCCCTCCCCTGGCCTGGCTCCTCTCCACCCCACAAGACTCGCCCGTGAGCCATCACGGTGACTTGACTTCCCCTGCGCTTCAGAACTAGGGGCTTGACGGGAAGCAACCGCCTAGAGAAGGGGCCAGAGGAGAAAATTAAAATCTTGAGAGGGAAACCGCTGGTTCCAAGTCACAGAGCAAGTCAGAGAGAGCCTAGAATCAAACCAAATGTCTGAGCCCTGGCTCACTCAGTCCCCTTGCTGCGGCCGCAGGTCCCTGGCCTTCCAGTGGCTGCACAGACACCTCTGGGCTTTCAGACTTGGGTCTGTCCACTGCCACCAGGTGAAGGTCCAGCTGGGCTCTGGCTGTGTCCGCCTAGCTGTGTGCTCTCTGACCGGCTGTCCTCGCAGAGCTGCGGCTCCCACTCGGGCGCCTTTGTGTTGGGGACCTGTGGCTGCGCCCCTGCCCTGCAGCAGGCAGTGTTGGCAGCAGTGATTGGTTGCTCATTGTGGGAGGGGGACATGCTTTTGTCACTGCTGCTTAGCTCTATGGTGACCCTCCTGTGATCCTCCCATCAGTCTGGCAAGACAGGGAGGGGCGCGGGGAGACACTGGTGTGACCTCTCTTGAGGAACCAGGTCCAGAAGGTAACCTAGACTTGGGACCAGAGCCTGAGGTTGGAGATAGGTCTTGGAGACCCAGCCCCCGGGGGCCCATGGGTCGAGACGGCTTACTGCCCTCTCTACCACACCGGCGCCCCACAGGTGGTGCTGGCCATGCCTTACGACACGCCTGTGCCCGGCTACCGGAATAACATTGTCAACACCATGCGCCTGTGGTCGGCCAAGGCCCCCAATGACTTCAACCTCAAGGACTGTGAGTTCAGCCACAGGAGCCAGCCCTGCCTCCCCTCCCACCGCGGCCCTCCTCCCGCCAACCCAAGCCTGACCCTGTCCCCTCTCACCCCTCAGTCAATGTCGGTGGCTACATTCAGGCTGTGCTGGACCGCAACCTGGCTGAGAACATCTCTCGGGTCTTGTACCCCAACGATAATGTATGTCCCCCACTGGGCAGGAGCAGAAGCCTGCGTGCCTGGGAGAGGCCAGGAGAGGGGAGGGACACCCGCAGGTGTCCTAGTCACACTCAGCGCATATTGCCCACGCTGTGTCCTCTTCTTCCCCCCAGTTCTTTAAGTGGAAGACCCCTGGGGTCCTGCGAGGGCAGGTGGGGTAGGGTCCTTTGGAGCAGTTGTTTGCTGGTGACGCTCACAATACTCCCATTCCTTGTGTGACCTTCTACCACCCCCATCACTTCTTTTTGGGGAAGACCCCTGAACCCTGAGGTGGGGACAGTTCAGGGCTGTCTGCGTGGGTGGGAGCCTCTGGCCACGCCCACACTGGCACTAGGCCACGCCCACGACGACCCCTCGCTGTTGCAGTTCTTTGAGGGCAAGGAGCTGCGGCTGAAGCAGGAGTACTTCGTCGTGGCTGCCACGCTCCAGGACATCATCCGCCGCTTCAAGTCCTCCAAGTTCGGCTGCCGCGACCCTGTGCGCACGAGCTTCGATGCCTTCCCAGACAAGGTACCGGGGTGGGGAAGGACGGCCCTCTACCCCGCAGCGATGTGTGGCCCCCTTCTCCCTTCCAGGCTCAGCCTGCCCACCCACCTTTCATAGACCACAAAGACGATGAAGACGCTGTGTGTGTGTGTGACCTGACCCTCCCCAGTCTGCTGCCCATGAGGGGCTCTGCCGCCGCCGCCGCCCCCCACCCCCACCCCCACCCCCACCACCCGCTCAGCTCTAGAACCATGCATGGCCCTTGGGGGCCGCTCTGAAGAGGCAAAGGACAGTAACCGTAGCCTTGGTCTGGAGCCCGGACTGACTCTGGGCGGCCCCACTTCCCACAGGTGGCCATCCAGCTCAATGACACTCATCCCTCCTTGGCCATCCCCGAGCTGATGAGGATTCTGGTGGACCTGGAGCGGCTGGACTGGGACAAGGTGGGCTTCAGGACCCCTCCTCCTCTGTCAGATCCTCTCTGTCTCTAGGTTCCTTTCCCATTTTGGAAAGTGGGGAGAGGTGAATGGGATCCCCCACGGATAGACAGGTGGGGTGGGCGCAGTGTGCGTGGAGAGAGGGATGCGGCCGTTCCGACTCCCCGCCCCGCCACCAGGCCTGGGACGTGACGGTGAAAACCTGCGCTTACACCAACCACACGGTGCTGCCCGAGGCCCTGGAGCGCTGGCCGGTGCACCTCATGGAGACGCTGCTGCCCCGCCACTTGCAGATCATCTATGAGATCAACCAGCGCTTCCTGAATGTAAGAGGAGGCAGGGGTGGGGGGAGGGCCCTGAAGGTGTGGCAGGGGCCCCAAGACTCGAGGCGGGCAGGCAGAACTATGGGGGTACCGGGCTGGGGACCCGGCCTCCCGGGCCTCATCCTAGGTCTGGGTTCTTCCGCACAGCGAGTGGCAGCCGCGTTTCCAGGGGACATGGACCGGCTGCGGCGCATGTCGCTCATAGAGGAGGGCGCTGTGAAGCGCATCAACATGGCACACCTGTGCATCGCAGGGTCGCATGCCGTCAATGGCGTGGCTCGCATCCACTCGGATATCCTCAAGAAGACCATGTGAGCGCCTCTCTCCAGACTCCGCCCTCCCTCGGGCCCCGCCCCTTCCAACCCCTTGCCTCCCTCTCCCCCAGCAGTGCCCTCCACAGGTCGCACACTTTCACAGGCTTCCCCACCATTCAGTGCCTTCCTGTACTAAATGACCACTTACACGCAGCATTCCCCATGCAATCCCACCCCAGGCCTCTTTCACCAAGAAACCAGGGTACGTTCCCCAGGAAACAAGCCTACATCCCGCAGAGATCAGTGGTGACCCTCTCCCATACCCATCCTGCAGTTTCAAGGACTTCTATGAGCTGGAGCCTCATAAGTTTCAGAATAAGACCAATGGCATCACCCCTCGGCGATGGCTGGTTCTGTGTAACCCTGGGCTGGCAGAGGTCATTGCTGAGGTGAGAGGTCACTGCATGGCCAGTAGGGATCCGCATGGGTCCCTGCAGCGAGCCGCAGAGTGTGTTCATGTAGGTGGCTTGCTGTAGGGTGCTGAGCGCCAAGGTCCAAACTGCACTGTGTTCTCCACGCCTCGCAGGCGCTGGGTGGAGGGGAATCATTTTCTCCCCTGCACGAGGCTGCCCTGTGAGCTAATGGAGGCCCTGAAGTGACGCTCAGCCCAGTGGAGGGCACAGTCTAATGGAGGGGGGCATCCACAGGTCACATTGGAAGTGAGACTAGCAGGGGAGACTGGGAGTGGGGCACTCATGGTCCTTGCTTGTCTGAGGGAAAGGCCAGGAGGAAGGCCTACTGGGTCAGGTGGGACTAGCCAGCTGTCAGCTCAAGGTTGGAAGGAGAAAGATGGACATGCGCACACCATGCCTCTGCAGGGAGGCTGAGAGAAGCTGTCTGCAGGGGTGGGCAGGGGCTTGACTGAGCGATCTTCCCACAGCGCATTGGGGAGGACTACATCTCCGATCTGGACCAGCTGCGAAAATTGCTCTCCTTCGTGGACGATGAAGCCTTTATCCGGGACGTGGCCAAAGTGAAGCAGGTGAGGGAGGGCTGCAACCCGGGACACATGTGCCAGGGCTGGCACGGAGGGTGCAGGAGCAGCCGGATGTCTGGGTCAGGAATGGCCAGTAGAGCTCATCTCTCCTGCACACTCAGGCCATTGGTGGAAGTTGCCTGGTGTCCCTCATGGGATGGTATCGCCCCATGTCCCTGGAAGAGTCTGACATTGATTAGCAATGTCTGCCCTGATGCAGGAGTGGGTGAAGGCAGCGAGTGAGCCTTCTGTTCCCCACCTTCCTGGGAAAGAAATCCGACCGCAGGATTTTCTGAGGCCGAGGACTGCTGGTGAGCTCTCCCCCACTTCTCTGCTTTCAGGAAAACAAGTTGAAGTTCTCAGTGTACCTAGAGAAGGAATACAAAGTCCAGATCAACCCCAACTCACTCTTCGACATCCAGGTGAAGCGAATTCATGAATATAAGCGCCAACTCCTCAACTGCCTACACGTCATCACCCTGTACAACCGTGAGTGGCCGGGCCCGCGCCCTGCCTCTGTCCCCACCGTTCCTGCCCACAGGCCCTGTCCTTCCCAATCGACATTTCCTCTGGCCTCAGGACAACTCTGGGACTTGGAATGGTCCCCATTTTGCAGATGGGCAAACAGGCTCAGAGTGACCGATCTGAGGTCACATAGCAAGTGATTGCCCGAGTCAGACCTATCATGTCATAGCCCTGGCTGGAAGGGAGCTGTCAGGAGCTATACTGCCAGCGGGGGGGGCCCGGCCCACTGGCTCCTGCTCTTTCTCCACAGGCATCAAGAAGGAGCCCAATAAGTTTGTTGTGCCTCGAACTGTGATGATCGGAGGGAAGGTGAGAAGCTGCGCCACTGGCTGTGATTCTCGTCCTTTGCATTTCAGGTCGAGGTCAGTCTGGTGGGGTAGCAGGATGGGGAGCTGACCCAGAATGTGCCCCCACAGGCTGCACCTGGGTACCACATGGCCAAGATGATCATCAAACTCATCACAGCCATTGGGGATGTGGTCAACCACGACCCAGTGGTGGGAGACCGGCTCCGTGTGATCTTCCTGGAGAACTACCGAGTGTCTCTGGCCGAGAAAGGTAGGGTGGCCCTCAGAGGGCACCAGGAGGACTCTGATTCGTTTAGTCACAGGCAGCAGTATTCATCACCTGGGTTAATTGCATTTTAAAGATGATTCTGGAGAGGGTAGTGCTTAAACCATGAGACCAACCCACTAATGGCGGAACTTCAGACTGTAGGGGGTGCAAGTTGGGGGTGCTGGGCCTTATCCATGTTCTTCACTTCATAGTGAGTTGGGTGCAGGGTGGGGGGGTCCGGATTAGGTCCCTGATGTTCAAGAACCAACAAGAGGTGGAGGGAGGTCAGAGGGAGACTCAGCTGGCAAAACCTGAGGGAGGGGACGGGAGGGGACCCCCTACTCTGGCTATGCCTCGGACCAGCCAAATCCGAGTCCCAGCTGCAACAGGCTCCTCTTGAGCTGACCTTGCTTCTCTCCTGCCATTCACAGTGATCCCCGCTGCCGACCTGTCTGAACAGATCTCCACTGCCGGCACGGAGGCCTCGGGCACTGGCAACATGAAATTTATGCTCAACGGGGCCCTGACCATTGGCACCATGGACGGGGCCAACGTGGAGATGGCAGAAGAGGCGGGCGAGGAGAACTTCTTCATCTTTGGCATGCGGGTGGAAGATGTGGAAAAGCTTGACCAGAGAGGGTATGGGAGTCCAGGGCTTCAACGGTCACGGTCTAAGGACAGGAGGCACCAAGGTGCAGCTGCTGGAGCATAGGGCTGGGAGAAGAGGCATGTCCGGAAAGGCTGCCCTGGGTCTGTGGGTCTTACTTACGGCATCGGGGTTCTGGAAGACTTCTGAGGTATTTCATAACAAGTAAGGTTATTGAAATGGACAAAAAAAGAAGTAAGCTAGAACTGAAGGAAAGGGAAGAGAAAATGGTAACCATCCTGAGACATAATATTTCTGGAATTGGAAGTAAAATTAAATTCTTAGCTCCCTAGCAGCCATGGCAAAAAGGGAAATATGAGGAGAGTAGTTAACTCTGTGGTGGTCAGGAACAGTTTTTCAGAAGAGACATTTTTCTGGCAGTTTTTTTAAACAGGTTTCTTTTTTCTTATTATAAAAGTGATACTTGCTTAACTGGAAAAACAGAAAACCACAAAGAATAAGAGTAACTGTCATCACTCACATTTAGAGCCATAGTTATTTTTCTCTATATGTACTTGTAAAGGTACGTGAGTGTGTGTGTGCATGAGTATAGTTTAAACAACTGGGAATATCATATGTGTCACTTTGAATCTTGATATTTTTTCTCTTTTTCTTCCTTCCCCTGGCCCGGGTCCTAAACCTGGGGCCTTGGGACTTTTCATGACTGGCACCTTAGCCACTGAGCCACAAGGGTGCTCAAGAATCTTTATATCTCTTTTAACATTGAAGAGGCATTTTCCATATCATTGATTTTTCAAAAAAAAAATTTGTTTCTAAAGGTACAGGCAGGAATGAAGGCGAGTAGGCAGGCAGGAAGAGAGAAGAGGTAGAAGTTATTTTATTCAGTTGCTCATCACTTGTTTCCCAGCGTGGGTCTGAAATTGGGGACCTTGGGCTGCATGTGGACTGTGCCTGATTTAAACCTCGAGGCCACCAGGACGCGTCTCAAAAATATTTTAATATAGAGTTCTATCCTATGGCCATGCCAGAACTTGCTTCAACAGTTTCACGTGACTAGACAAAGAGGTGAGGTATTCTCAGCATATATTGGTATAAACAATCACTGAGATGGCCATCCTTTTACCTCTGCGCACATCTGTGATTATTTCCTTAAGATCATTAAGATACGCAGGGTATTTCAGAGTCAAAAATCTGAGGTCCTAGGCCTCTTGATTCCTATTGCCCAATTGCTTTCCACAAGGTTGGTACCAGTTTACAATCCTTCCAACAGCTTGCGGGGGCCGGCGTTCAGTATTGACAGGGATTTCTCCTGTGAGGTCTACCTGGAAAGTTCAGACTGGATCCTTTGAACAGGAGGGATGCTCAGAAACTAGGCTCCAGAAAGTTTGGCAGCAGAGTGGAGACTGGACCAGTGTGGGAGCTGACCCCATAATGCAGTGCTGGGGTGGGGAGCACCGACATCATTAGGAGACCGCCTTGGTTTGTGGTTGGGTGGGGGATGGAGGAGAAGGATGGAGAGGTGGACGGGCTGTGGGGACCGTTTTGAGCCCGGGTGGCCGTGGCTGTGCTGCCGTGGCGAGTGGAACACTGGAGGGAAGCTGATGTGGGGAGGGCAGTGAGCTGGGTTGGACAGGAGACTTGAAGATGGTCCTTCCGGAGCCCACGGCGAGCTAGGGGTGGGCTTGGGGTTGTAGGGGAGAAAACCCACTCATGGAGGAAGCACTCCGTTAGGAGAAGGTGGTGTGGGAGGAGGAGCCTTTGCTGTGGGTCATGGCCTTGACCCTGATCTTTCTGCTCTTCCCAGGCCTCGGTTTCTTCATCCACATCAATGGGGGTGAAAAAATTGAGCAGGGAAAGGAGAGGGCCTCTAGGGAAGTACCTCCAGGGGGTGCAGAAGCTGCAGGGAGGGCCTGGGTTTTGACCCTGGGGCTTTGGGCCTTTCAGGATTGTCTCCGGAGGAGCCAGCACCCCTTTCCAGGATGCTGATGGCAACTCTTCCCCGCAGATACAATGCCCAGGAGTACTATGACCAAATTCCTGAGCTTCGGCAGATCATTGAGCAGCTGAGCAGCGGCTTCTTTTCCCCAAAACAGCCTGACCTGTTCAAGGACATTGTCAACATGCTCATGCACCATGACCGGTGAGCTGGCAGCGTGGATGAAGCAGGTGGGGCTGCTGGGCTGGACCCCGCTCAGGCGCAGGGGAGGCAGACAGGCCAGCGTCCTTAGGAAGCAGCGCCTCAGAAGTCCCCAGGGCAGGACAGGACAGGCATGGCCTTTGATCTCAAGGAGCTTCCTGCCTCTCCGCTTCCTTCCAGGTTTAAAGTCTTCGCAGATTACGAAGACTATGTAAAATGCCAGGAGAAAGTCAGTGCTCTGTACAAGGTAAGAGATCCTAGGCTGGGGGTTGAAGGGAGTTGATGCTCTTGGCTGTGACAGGTTAGAAGGTGGGGATCCCAGGGTCAGAGTGAGCTTAGAGCTGTTTTTTGTGCTCTAGAACCCCCGAGAGTGGACGCGGATGGTGATTCGGAACATAGCCACCTCGGGCAAGTTCTCCAGTGACCGCACCATCTCTCAGTACGCCCGGGAGATCTGGGGCGTAGAGCCTACCCGCCAGCGCCTGCCAGCCCCTGATGAGATCTGAGCCTCCACCAGACCCGGAACCCCCGAGTCCGTTGGGTCCCTTGGGTCAGTCCCAGCTCCTCATCCAGAGGGTGGGGTACTGGAATTAGATCTCTCAGCCTCTTCCTAAAAGTCCCATTACCGCCCCCGCCGCCCTCCATCCTCGAGATCCCAGTGTCCAGAGTGATTGAGGACACGGCTCCCTGTCCCCACCTATCGATGGATCTTACCAGCTCCACTCACTCCCCAATAAATGTATTCTCCTTGGGAGCCTCTTCACTCTGGGTTGGGAAATATTTTTAGCTTTCGGAGGGCAACGGCAGCTGCGCAGTCACTGTGCCTTACACCGAGCTCCGGCAGGTGCGCCCGCCGAAAGGGGGTGGCTCGCGGGGGCGGGGGCGGGGGCTCTCCAGCTCCCTTCCCAGCGTCACCCTCCACGCCTCTCTTCCCAGTGCTGTGTCCATACTAGGTCAGCGGCCCGCCAGCAGACCGGAGGCGGGGCGTCCGCTTGGGTGGGGCCCACCGGGGTTGGGAGCCCGCACTGAGGCTGAGGGCGCGGGGACTACCAGGGATCGGATCCACACAGTCGGGGGCCGTCCCCAGGAGGGGGCGGAGCCTGAGAGTGGTTGGCGCCTTCTTGGCCCCGCCCTCAACTCCGCCCCACTGCGGCGTTTAAGAGTCTCAAAGCAGGTGACTACGCCTCTTCCAAAGTCGGGGCGAGTGGTGTGGGGCACCCTCGCCGGCCGTCTAGGCTAGGCCAGTGTTACCCCCTCTCACTTTGGGGAAACTAAGGACCAGAAAGGGCCTACTTCTAGCCTCGCATTACCAAGATTGAAGTGTGGGGGAGGTCTCCCTCCTCAGCTGGGAGGCAGGGAGGGACAAGTCTCTGAAGGCAAACTTGGGGCGGGTGGTTTCACAGTGAGTGTGTCTGCACAGAAACGGCCGGAAACTGTTACCGATGCCCCTCGGTTTGGCTAGTGCGGACCCCAACCGCCACCGCTCCCCCTCCCAAGTTCCTCCCTGTCGGGGGCCCAGGCCTCTAGGCCTCCAGTCTGCAGAGAACCCACCTGCCGCTGGCAGCTGCTCCCTTCCTTCTGACCCCGTGGGGAGCCAGGCTTCCCGGGTGTGAAGCCGCATTGTCATCCCTCCCTCCCACAGGTCCCTCCCAAAATAATCCCATCTGATCCTAACCCCTCACCCAGGCTATCACAAGAACCCACGGCCCCCACGCTCCCACACTCTGGGTCTTCATCAGGCCGGTGCTCCCCCCTGCCCGCAGGAAGGCGCCCGGCCCCACACCGGGTTTGCCCCGTGGGAACGGTTTGTCTCGAAAACAGGAACCCGGGCCGGGGGCTGGGCGGGGCGCCCCTTCCCCACCGCAGTCCGCTTCCTGCCCCTCCTGGCTTCCTCTGCCTAACACCAGGCAGGGCGGGGGGCACAGGGGCGTCTGGGGTGGAGGGTAAAGGGCTCTGGATTTAGTTCCCTCCTCCACGTTCTGCACCGCCTGACCTTCGCTTGCCCACCCTCCGCGCGGCCGGTGGCGCAGCCCCCCGTCCGCAGCCCTGGCCTCCCAGGCGGCGCGGCAGGGGAGGAGTTAAGCTGCCGCAGGGACCTCCGCGTGCGGGGCGAAAGGGAGCCCCGGGTGGGGGAGGCGCAGCCGGTGGTGCGGAGCCCGGCGCAGGGGCGGGGAGGGGAGGGGGCGGTTACAGCGCGGGGGCGGGGCGGCGGGAACCCGGCTGCTGCGCGGAGAGCGGGTGGGAGCCGCAGCCGCAGCGAGGCGGGCGGGCGGGAGCGCACGGAGGTGGCACCGGCCGGGCCGGGTGCGGGCTCCTTGTCGCGGTCCCAAGAGTGAGTGAGCGACGCGGGCGGGCGGGCGGCCGAAGGGCTCAGCCCCTAGGGGCTCCCCCAGGGCGACGAAGTGGAAGGGTGGGTGGGTGGGGAGCCTGTGACCCGGGCTGGGGGTAGGAGTGAGCTGCAGAGATCTCGGGCTGAGGCACCCAGGACAACCCGCGGGAGGGGGCGGTGTCCGCAGAGCATCCGGCTCTTAGCGCCACGTCTTAGCTGTATTTTCCCTCGAGGCCCCCCCATTTGACAGATGAGAAAATTGAGGCTCTGAAAGGTCAAGTGACTCTCAAGGTCACGCAGAGAGAGAGCGGCACAGCCGGGTGGGATTGGCTGTGGGTGGGTGTAGGAAAAGTCCCCCTGAGAACTCCAAAAGAAGCTCCTGCCTCCACCGCCCATCCATCCACCCACTTCCTCACCCCCTATGTGAAGTAAGGGCGGGACCTTCCCCTGGGGCCTGGCTCTGTCAGCGTCTTTGGGTAAGAGGTGTCAGGGTGCTGGGGCACCAGGGCTGGCCCTGGATCGTGAGTGTATAGAGGGTGGATTGGGCGTCTGTGCACCCACGGGGGTGTGTGCGTATGTGGGAACGTGTACATGCGTGGAGGTGCGCTGTCTTGCCTGAGCACACACGTGTGTGGATGTCAGCGGCGCTCTGAACTGGGACCACGAGACCGTCCTGGCTGTGAGCAGCAGGTCAGGAGCCCGCCCCATCAATGGGTTTGCATTCTGGGTCAGAGCTGGGTATATGTGCCCAAGGGTTTCCTGGCGCAGGTGCGTGAGGGGTGTGGGTGCCATTGTGTGTGCAATGGAAGATGGGAGGTGAGTGCCTGTGGCCCGCGTGTGTGTGTGTGCGTGTGTGTGTGTGTGCGTGTGTGTGTGTAGTCTTCCCCTCCGGTGTGGATCCCTGACCTGGGCGATGCGATCATTGTCCTTGCATGGGTGGTATGACCGCCAGTGACTGGAGTGGTGGAGGCTTGCAGGCATTCTCCACCCTACTCGGTGCTAGCGCCTCCTTCTGGGCACCCTACTTTGTGCGCCTAAGTGTGGCCCGCCTGTGTTCGCATAGTTCGCGGAGATTCGGAGACTGGGTCAGGAGCCCAGGGTGGGGAGGAAGATGGCCCTTCCTGGGGCCTTCACAGAGAAGGTGGCTTAAGAACCCGCGGTTCCCAAGGTTAGGCTGATGCCTCTGGGCTGCTGCCGGCTCTTCATTCCCCCCCCCCCCCCCCCCCCCCCCC